>CAEMYA010000032.1:2313269-2348847 GCA_903131615.1 Diplodus sargus
TCTCTGTCTCTCTCTCTCTCTCTCTCTTTGGAGGAGGGGGAAGAGAGCAAGTGAGCGCAGTTTGAGTTGTGCTCTGCGCTCCATGCCAGCCAGAGGTGTGTTTCGGCTCCACGCTCTGTATCTCTGGGTAGCAGCAGCACCCCATCATGCAGCCAGCCTGAGTGCCATGTCTCACAGCTGTGTTGGCAAAGGGTTACAGCTCATCTGAAGGGAAGGTAGCAGCTTGCTTTGAGGAGGACAGAAGATAAAAGAAGACTGACCAGTTTCAGAGAGAGGGGGGACATAACTGACAGACCCCCCCTCCCTCGCCTCACTAAACAGAGCAAAAACGGAAGGCTTTGGAGTATTCAATTTTTTCTTTCGTTTTATATTTTTCTTATTCCTCATCGCGGTGCTGGGAGGTGCTTCATCTTTTCATATGGTCTCTCTCTCCATCATTTGCCTCCTCATCTATTTCTCTATCTACTTGGTGTATAATTTCCTCTATTTATGAGTGAGAGAAAAGAGAAAGGAGGGAGGAGTTTTCTTTTAATTTTTGTCCTTTCTTTCCTCCTCTCCACTCTTCCCCCCCTTTCACCAAACCATATCATACCTGTCGGTCCCTCTTTGCCATTTCATTTCTGACCGCTGCTGCCATCACTTCATTTTTTTTTTTTTTTACCCATCCTATGCCTCTTTCTGTCTCTAAAATCTGATGTTATATGAACTTGGATGAATTTTCTTCAAAGACAACTAAAAAAACTCCTCATGAATGACTCTTTTTTTTCCCTTTTCCTTCTCTTTTGGTCCCTCCACACCCATTTTCTTTGCATCACACTCTTGCGGGATTCTTAAATGTTACTCTAGGTAGGTTAACTATCGTTTAGTGTCTGTCTATCTGTCTGTCTGTGTGTATTTGTGTGTGCTTTACGTATACATAAAACACACATTAACACACACATGCACTCGCACACTAAACTATGCCTAAAAGATCAGCATTCAGTGAGTCGATATTGGTCTGGTCTCGCACGGTTTTTGCACCCTCCTCCTCATCTGTTCTCCTCATCATGGCAAAGTGCACCCATTTTTAATTGTTGTCTTTGAGAAATTACTTTTTAACTGTCCACATGTCACGTCCCCTTTTCCATCTGATAAAGATATTTGTTTTGCAACCTGTTGCGATGCAACAAGGGAAGAAAAATTAAGTTTAGTCCTGTGGGAGAATGAAATTAATTTTTCTTGACACTTCCTTTCATTTTCAATCATAATTTGGCAAAGTTGGGACTGTTTAGTCTAAACTAAATGATATTCTCTTCATGTGTTGAGCTGCATTCAAAGTTTGGAGCTAATGGCCACCTCAAGTCATTGAGAGTGTATCCCATTTCATGCTTGATTTGTGCTCATTTTCATTCTGCCAGTCCATCAGCAGCCATTAGTTCTTTTACAGCCTCTCTGCCCCCTCTCGCACAACCCTCCCGACACACACACACATACACACAGTCTTAAACCCCCAAACACGCGCCTTATTAGCATCAAAATATTTCTCAGAATTTAATCCTCGCGCTCCTGCATGTTTTTTCGATTTTCCCTACCCTCTCTTCGATCGGTTTTCGCACAGAACTGGCCATTTTTCATTCCTGAAGCCCTCCACTTGTCTTCATTCTCATCCTCTGTGAGGCAAGAGAGACCGGTTGGCATTAGTTGGATGTTGAACAGTGGATTAAGTGGGTAATGCCTTGCGGTGGATTTTGAGGTGTGTTAGACAGTGTGCAGGCTGTAGGTAGAGACAGACTGATAGACAGATAAAAAATAGATAGAACTTAACACCCATCTCATACCCCTCTCTTCTGCCCTGTCTCATTTTCCTTCTTTCTTTACGTTGTGTTTGACGCTTCGTCTCTACTTCTTACTGCCACACCTTTTTTGGGAGCGCTGGTTTAATCTTTACCACCGCTCGACTGTAAGTTTTTAGCCTATATATGCGTGGACATCTACCCCGAAATTGACTGTGCGCTTATGGTGAAAAATTACACCCAGTAGCGTAGGCCCACACCAGACCAGCCGCTCTAATCTCCGTTTTCCCCTCATGGACTGATAAAGTGGCTTAATAAACACCTCTGTCTTGATTGTTCTGAGAGTGGGATGTCATCATGAAGGAATATGAAGGACCACTCGTTTTGCTCTGTCTTTGCTTTTGTGTCTCAACTCTGCTCCTCTGTAAAACATCTCCACTACAGTCTATAAATTATGTGTTACAGAAAAGAGTTAATTAGGTGAGTAGTGAATGAATATAGCACTCACTTACCTTTCGCAACTGAGTGTATGCACATGCATGAATAGTAGGTGTGTGCATTACTGACTGTGTGTGTGTGTGTGTGTGTGTGTATGTGTGTGTGCGCGAGCAAGAGCGTGCATGTGTGTGTGTGCACGATATGATGGAAATTGTATTCTGCATGAACTTTCATCGGTTGCTTCTCTGTGGAGGGTATTATTTGTATATTTTCCACCACATTTGCTTGTTCTGTCAAACCTTTCTTCACCCTGCTGTGACTAATTGGTTGTTGATCAGGCCGGGTCTTTGATCTTTATCCGCTCTCTGTTTATTTACTATTGTACATCTAAGAATTTCACGCACTATCACTTCTCTCAGCAGTGATTTTGAGCGCGAGAGAGATTACTTACTCAAGGACTTCTTTTATTTCATGGCAAAAACACAGCCCTGAGTTAATTTATTCCGTTAATTTGGTTAAATCTCTCTCCATCAGTCGACTCTCTCAATTAGTTCAGTGTGGTGTGCAGGTGCATGCATTCATTTCAAGTCCTCGTCCTTTCCTTATTTTGCATTTTAGTGGAATGAGGTTGGTTAACCAGGACTACAGAAAAGTGAAGTCCTTCTGGAGTGCCCCATGGGACCTTATTTCGCAAATAATGTGTACAGCAGTGAATGGCAGTAAACAATGATCCCGTTTTGAATTGTGCCATGAGTCATATATCTGATGTTTGAGGATTTAAAAGATCATTTTCCAAGTCAGGAAAGTCACAGTTTGTTGTAAATAAAGTAAAATACCACCGAGTTTTGTGTAAAACTGCTCGGTGAACGTCTCATTCACTAACACCAACAAGGCCATCACGTTGGCACTCAAAAGAGAGTTGGTCAGTTATTTTCAGATAGCTGATATATGGGACGGGCTTTACAAAGCTTTTGACACAGGGTTTGGTGAGCGTTAAAAGAAATGACATCACTTGTGCAACTGTTGGGTGTCTAGTGTTTCTAAATACAGTCTTATATTTTGGGCCATTCTCACTCCCAACGAGTGATTTGTTATAAATGTGCCGTCAGAAAGTGGATGGACGTAGGTGATGTACTGATATGCGATATGATATGTGATATCACTTTACATTTGTTATTTCAATCCAAATTATAATCTTTTCCTGAACCTAACCAAATAGTTGTTGTGCCTAAACCTACAACATTATTAACATTTCAAAAGTCATGCTTCCTTAGGAAAGTGTTATTAGGTGTTGTATATTATGTATTAGTGCTAACTTGGTTATTGAGTCCTTTCTGTACAAAACTGACTCTAGAGGTGTAGGTAGAGCATCATAGTTTGAAACCCTTTGGCTCTGACCAAGCTGTCGAATGTGATGAGTTGAGAGTGAAAACGTGTTTCATGATTCATTAGTGGACAAACTACAACTTTCTCGAGTTGAAAAATGAACTTTTAGATGAACAAACATCATATGTGTAATTCATGGCAAGATTCAGATACAAAACCATATCCAAAAATATTTGTGTCTTAGCATCCACTGCTGTACATATTTTCTCTGAAACAAGGTCCCATGGTGGTCCACCAGTAGGGGCTTGACTTTGCCTCTCCATGCTAATGCCTTCCTCCTCCTCCTCCTCCTCCTCCCCCTCCTCCCCCTCCTCATTCTCTTCCATATCTCGTTGTTTCCTGCTCGATGGATCTGCAACAGATCTCTGAAAATAAATCACAGATCTAATGTGACTCATACACCAGGTTCACTGTATCAGACTCTTCAGCATGACCTTAATGAGCATACTGTACATTATATATATGACGTACTAGGCTGTATGCATCAGAGTGCATCATGTATTGCCCTAAGTGATCCAATGCTGTGTTAGCTTTTCTACAACCAGAAGACTCGTTCTGACTTAAAATTGTAATTTACCTAGCTAATCAGCCAAATAGCTAATTAATAATGGCGTAATTATTGTAAGATGATGAGAATGCGTCATTAGGCAGAAATGAACAAAATGAATTAATTCTTAATTGTGTACACATAAAAAATCTAATTAATAAGTAATAAGTGAATCCACTTAATAAGTGAATCCAGTCTGTCTTGTGTGTTTCTCTTGTGCTACTATCTTAATAAATAAGTCAGAAATTGACCTCACCAACACACAATACCCAAGTGTAATGAGACATTCTGCTGTCACTTAGTGTTAAAAAATGTCCGATTTTTTTGCAAACTTCAAACACAACTTTTGGTTGACTTTGGTGGTGTTCTCATAAATATTCTCCATTAGGCAGAGTTAAAGCGTGGGCCCCCGCTCTAAAAGTTTCTAGTCAGTTTAAACTGTGAGCATCTTTAAACCCAAACAATCTAAATGATTTAGGACGTCTTCCAAGAGAGTGGTTTGATGTTGCCCCCCTGTGAGCAGAGCATACATTATTTTGAATATAAACCCTTAAAAGGCCACACTCACCTCTTGGGTTTCAGTCTAATGAAGGCTTTATGTTCAAAAGAGGAGTCATTAAGAATGTGGGAAGATTGTCAAGATCTTTTGATACTGAGCACTGAGCACGTTTCACATTGTGCTGTCTGTAAAGTAGCGATCGACTGATATGTACATACTTCTATTTTTCAGGGCTGATTTGGATAAAGATTTTAATAATCAAGGAGACCGATAACCGATACTTGGAACTGATTTACATATGCGATAAAAACAAGATGAATAACAATGTCGAAATGTAACTAAGTACAGTTTACTCAAGTATATCTATTTTCTCGCTTTTACTTCTAGTCCACTACATTTTATTTGATAACTTTAGTTATTGCTCTTTAAAGTTAAGATTGTTCAGTGTTGATTGTTTATATATATATCTATACACACACACACACACACACACCTATATATAAAGTTAAAGTTATATGTTTATGTAAAAAAAAAAATATATATATACATATATATCTATATATATAGAGATATATATCTCTCTCTCTATATATATATATATGTATAAACAAAGCTTTATTTAGTGGTTTGATGCCAGAGTTTATTTAAGGATATACTGTGTTATTCGGCATGAGTCAAGCTATCAGTGTCATTTTAATACTACTATGAGACTCAGAGATAATTAGACTTTGAACGAGTCAGACTCAGAGAGATGGATTTTTGTAAATAAAATTTGTTGAATGAATAATTCATTCCACTGCCAGACAGGATTACAATTCTACACATGCAGATATCCTCTGACAAATTTTCCTAAGGGCTAAATTGTGTATACCTACATATCCGGCATCCTCAAAATATACACACACATACAGATATATCCCTGTGAGCACATACACGTGAAAATGACAAGTCCTTTGATCTGTTAGCCTTGACTTTAAGGGGGAAACATAAGACAGCATATGCATTATTAGGGGCATAACTACATCTGATTTTAATTAAGGAAAGTGTTAAAAAACACCATATCTCACATTGTTAAAGAAAAGAGAGACAATTCCTTGATCTGTCCCTTTATCTGGACCCACAGCAAAAGTGAATGGGGTCTATTCTGGACCCATCTCCATTGACATTTTGTGGAAATTGGCTTAGTAGTGTTTATGTAATACTGCTGACGCACCAACTTCCAAACAAACAAACGGCCAAATTGACACAGGCGAAAACATAACTTCCTCGATGGAGGTAAAGATAAACAGATAAACATTCGGAGTGGACGATAGGAATGAAATCTGCCATCACAGAGTGTGTGATTTTAAATTGCGATATTAATAGAGTAAATTGTTGGGAAAAATCAACATTGAAACTGTTTAAGGATGAAACAACCAGACAACATGCCCATTTTGGGCAAGTCTAGTAAATTCAACATCACATTAATGCAGCAAAAGCCAATCAATCCAATAAATAAGTCTTGAAACTGTTGAAGATCCCTAATGTCACCAGATATATTGAGGAGGAGGTACCTCAATTCAAACAGTAAAAAAAAAAGTCATATCAGGATATCACGTTGGGACACATTTATAAACGCCCTTAGAGTAAGCAGCCATAGTTTTAGAAACACTGGAGTGAAGGAAGAATAAAACAAAAGTGCTGTGAGCATCCTCCATGAAGAAAATCACACAGTGATATTACTAGGCAACAGCGTTCAACACATTCAGATTGCAGTGAAAGGGGGCATGTAGACACAGCGGCTTGACTGAGTTAAGCCTTGACCTCAGAGGCAATTGACTTGTGTACACAGTGGCATTCAGCCTTCACCAACAACACGGCCATCCACAGCTGCACTTGGCCATCTGACTTCTCTTCTTCTTCCCTTCAGACTGAGAAAGAGAAGAGCGCAGAGCGGGCTGGCAAACTGATGATCATGACTGACTGAAATAAGCGAAGGCAAGGAGGTGAAAGAAAGCACAAGAAGAAGGAAGGGCAGGGAAGAAGAAGAAGAAGAAGAAGAAGAAAAAGAAGAAGAAGAAAAAGAAGAGGAGTACGTACACACTCACGCACACACACAACACACACACACACACACACAGCGCTGCTCATCTCCTCATCTCCAAGGCAACTGTGTTCACACACTTGCAGACTTCTGGGAGGAGACCTCAGCGAGCTGTATCACAAGCGTTGGATGAGAATCGGATGGAAAGAGACAACTGAAGGAACGTCCCCCCCCATCACTCGTCATCTTTTAGTTTCTTTTATTGAGTTCACGCTGACATTTTGAGTCAATGAACTTTTAAATTCCTCCAACGTCTCAGTCAAATGCAAATTTAAGCCAGGTTAGGTCTGCTTCCCTGCAGACCTAACCTCCTAGGTCCTTTTTTTGTTTTTCTAAGCAATCCACTGCACCCAGTCTTCATATTTGCACTAAAATAGTTTTAATGAATGATTTAATGCTAATTATTGTAAATTTTGTACATATTAGAAACAGTTGTCCTCCCCCACTCCGATAACGCCCCATCATCGCCCACCTGCAACCCCGTCCAACCCAAGACCCTTCGCCCTGTGAGACTCACACCTGAGTCTTCTGTGCGTGACTTCATCTGTCTACCATCCCTTCATCCGAGGCTATGAGAGGAGGAGTCGAATCCCAGATCACTCCATCATGCCAGTTCTGAAGAGCAGAGTGGAGATCCGGGCTGGCAATGTTCAAGGTAGGCCAGTGATTCAACTAATTGGTTTGTGTGTGTTTGTGTGTGCGTGTCTGTGAGCATTCTCTGAAACTTTTCTCCCAAAAAATTCCGCTCCCTGTTCACTTGTTCACTCAGTTAAATATCAGGTGACTTTTTGCTTCAAACGTATGTTATCAATCAATAGTTTGATAAATTGATAAATTGTTTAATCTATAAAATCTCAGAAAATAGTGGGAAAAGTCTGTCATGGTTACCAAGAGTCCAAGGCTTTATCTTCAGATTGCTTGTCCAAAACCCAAATATATCTGGCTTAAAATGCAGAGGTGGGAAGTAACAAAGTACAAATACTTGTTATTTTACTTGTACTTCTTGCTTCCCTACATTTTAACAAAAATGCCAGTACTTTGTACTCCTTACATTGTCAAAACATACTTTTTACTTTAGTTTTCATGTATTTGAGGGGAATTATCGATTGTTATTCTGTGCTGTTGTGTCATTGAATGGGGAGAAAAGTCATGTAAGTGTCTCGTATGTGCAGAGACCCTGCAGCCCTCTGCCTGGACTTTCTTCAGTTCTTCAAGCTTTTGCTGCGCTTAAGATGCGTTATCCAAAATGTCAGTTTCTGATATCCTGGGAATGAGACTTAACAATCAACTCTGGTATGTTTGTGAACAGCTTGGACAAATCGATTCCACCTTTATGTGTAATATTCTTTGAATTGTATTGATATGACCTGATGTCCAATTAGATTTGTGGGATACTTTTTACTTTTTTTCCAAGCCTTTTATCAAAGTCTTTTTCTACACAAGTATTTGTACTTCTCCTTGAGTACACAAGAACATGTGTACTTCTCTGTGTGCAACTACACGGTATATTTCTGACAAATGACTAATTGACTCATCACTAATCATCCCAGCTGCAGTGTATCTAAAGTAATTTCATGTGTTGAGTCACTGCTGTAATTGTGAATATGCAACAGCGGTGAGTGTTTTGTTTCCTGTATTGTCCATTAATTAAGCCGCAGAAATGTTTTCCTCATTGTCATGATAATTTCATGTCATGTAAAATATTAGAGGAATCTGGACTAATGGGTCGAAACACATCTACAGATGTTTCATGGTGGAGAATAGATAATGTAGCATTCCGTATTTTTTGGCGACACATCTGGTGCTTCTTGAGTTAATAGCCCAAAGGATAAGCCTTACGGTTTGTTTTGGTCAAATTAAGGAATCACTTGGCTTCTTTTGTCTTGAAATGTAGAAAGTCGGCAGCAGTTTACTGGGCTGTACAATTTTTGACAGCGACCCGGCACATCACTTCATAATAATGTATTCTGGAAATTGTTTCTGAACAAAACGTTGGAGATAAATCTTCCAAGAATCTGTATGTGGTATGTTTTTTAGTGCTTTTTCAAAGATGGTAAAAATAATAAGTATTGTCAATAAGATGACAAATAAAGCTCATCCTTAAGTTTAAATGAATGTGTAAAAGCCTGCGGTAATGATTTCAGTTTGAGTGAGACCAGCAGAGGAAATAGAGGGACAAGAGTATGAAGAGAAAAAAACATTCATAGCGCAAAAGACAAATTGTCTTTTTTCGTCACACATTCTCGCTCACTGTGCTTTGTGAGGGAGCCCAGTGTTGAGATAAGGGATAACGAGGCAGTAGCTTCAATAAGCCCATCAAAACGCAGAGTTTTGCTGCTTCACAAGGGAAAACAGGTCTAGACAATAGCAACCGTGTAAAGCGAGAGAGAGGGGAAACTGGAGCTTATTTTATTGCTGAGCTTGTGGTCCTTTCAACAGCCGCTCACGAGTTTGACTGATAAAAGGCACATTTAAAAGTTGGAGGAGCGTGTAAAGATAATGGAATGACTTGTCAGAGAGGCTGTGTGACAAAATATACTTGGGAGGAGATAAAGCAAAAATCAGCTCAAGAGGAGAACACACTCGTGACGTTCATGAGCACAAAATGAACTTTTAGACCAGCGGAAAGCGTGTTTGAACTTTTACAGTCATTTTTTTCTGCGAGTGAACAGTTTTTTGCAACAGAAAATGTGCAAAAATCCTTCTGCGTTGTGTCTCAGCGTCTGGCTGCTGCCAATGGATTCAGTCCAGGATTCGTCTCTTGGTGGCATTGCGGATTAGATTCTTGGCTGGATTTTTGTTTCTTTTCTTTTTTTTTGCTTTGGGTGAGACTAGTTAATGCTCACAAATCTGAGCTTTTTCCACATTTTCATCGACCGACGCAGGATCTGATGTAACTGTCTAATTATGATGTCGAAGCGTGACTTTGGATGAGGTGTGTGACTTGTGCTTACGTCCCTCCCTCTCACAACACAACAGCACAGGATGTTAACGCAGTGACTGACCTACTCTGCAGACACTGCATTCCTCACTGCAATATTTCACTCAAACTTCAACTTCCGTCTCAACAGTTGGGTATTGGCTGACACTGCAGGCTTGAAATGGCTGCATGTGAACTGTGTTTCTAGGGCAGATTTCTCATCAAAACAAAAACAAAGGGGAGAGAACGTGACGGAGAGTATGCAAGGGGTTAAGGCGTGGCAGACAGAAAAAGAGACAGGCAAAGATCCAGGCGCAGGCGGTAAATCCAGAGGGAGCGTCACTGACAGTGGATGAAGGAGGCAGCTTTGTAGACAGATGTATCTCTGAGTGCGTAAGCAACAAGGCCTAGGAGGGGCGTGTTGTTGCGGCGTCGTGATGCCTCATGTCTTTGGAGAGTGGGTTGGGTAGAGGGGATTATGGGATCCGAGCGTCGGCTCTCTTGTCAGGCGGGCGGCGCGGTCCCTGTTTTGATCGGTGGACCGTGAACAGAGTGGCGGCAATGAAGTGTCGTGAATATATGGGCGTCGAAGATGTTGACACTCACATCAGACAGCCGGCTGAGTCAGTTTTGGATACGAGCCTCGTGTGACCAGCTTTACAAATGTTGATTGAGTCGTTGAAGGATTACAGGTGCTGAGCAGCCTGGTGTTTATTGTTTACTCAGAGCCAGAGAGAGAGAGAGAGAGCGAGAGAGAGAGAGAGAGAGAAAGGGAGAGAGAGAGAGAGAGAGAGAGAGAGTGCAGAGTAGTTACACAATGCCTCAGAAATACCTCTGTCATCCATGCATTTTCAGATTTTCCCAAGAAATGATCCACACAGCACTATAATAAAAAGAATATATTACTGACTCAGTTTAATGCAATCTCAAGGCTCAAGCAGGCTTCTCAAGACTGCACGTAGCTGTAGGCGAAGGGCACGGCAGTCATTCATGTGGCCCTTTCTTTTATACTTGTATATACCACTTGAGAAATGCTTATTATTTTTTTTTTTTATGTTTCAAACCTGCCTCCCTATAGGCGAAGGATCTACCATTTAGCTTGCTTTATGTGCAGATCTTCACAACATATTGTGCAGTACAAAAGCCCTGCAAGAACACAGATCTTCATGAATCTTTTGGAAACCAAGATTTGGTTTAATCTGTTTTAAAGGAGTGTTTTAGAGAGTTAGGGAAGTGTTTCTAATATGTTGTCCATCCTGTTTATATTAATGAAGGTAGGCTAAGAAGAAACACCTGTAAGCAAATCAGTACAACAGCAACACAAACTGCAGCTTTCAAAAGGATAAAAAAATAAAATGAAACAAAAATTTTTAAACTAAAATGAATTAGACAGCCCAAATGGGATTAGTCTGAATTAATTTAGGTGCGACTCATTTAGTTTAATATTAAACTATGTTGTAAAATTAATGTTTCTCTCCTCAATCTAACTTCAGATATCAAGCTAACGTGAGCAGCCTCACAGCTATGTTGTCACACACCGACACACACACGCACACATTTTTTTTGTCAATATACAACCAAGTGTTGTATAATGAAATGAAAGTTCTTAGACTCCTTCATGCTACACAAAACACAGAACATATATACAGTTAGTTTTTTACAAATATACATGAAAAGATATATCCTTTGAATTTTGCGTCAGGATGTATGTTAACAGAATCAACAATCTGGTGATGATACTCTGGTCGGCTCCTTCGCATCGAAGGAAAAAATAAAAAGCAAGCAACTAATTACTCATGAGAATGATTGGCAGATTGCTCTCAGTTTTCTCCATATTGTGTTTAAAAATGAGAGCAATTATAGCCTTTTTAACTGAAGGCAACAGGACATGCAATGTTTCAGGTGGACAGTGCATTTTTCAGATTTTAATGTCAGTTTTTTCCTGTGGACAGACAGTATTTAACAAATTCGATTTTTTACATACCAACCTGTCTTTCTTAGAGACAGAAACTCAAGATGCCTCTTCTACCTCTCCTCCTCTATACCAAGTCATGTGTGACTGTGAGAGAAGGAGGGAGTGCTAAGAATAGAGAAAAGGGGGCCCAACACTGTGTTGCCGCCTCTACCCAAGTTGCTCAGCTTCGTGGTGTGCCGTTCTGTTACTGAAGTAAGCAGGCTCTCAACCATTTTTACTGATATCTGTTTGTGCAGGCTGTGCTTACACTGAACATAGTACAAACTGTATCGCTATATAAGTCCTTTCAATTTTCTTGGAGTTGTCAGATGCAGGAATGGATTTTCAGATCTGTCTTTCACTCGGCGTATGTTCTCTAATAACATGACCATAATGTTTAGGCTGGCACATGCAGACATTTCGTCAGAAACTGTCACTTTTCATGTCATGCCAGAGGGAGTCTTTTTGAAGCTCTTCCACTGACAGTCGGGGAAGAGAGTCACGTTTATTCATATGGTTTTGTTTTTCTGCAGGGGATAGAACAGAGGGCGAGATCTACGGGCTGAGAAAAGGTTCAGAGTGCAGAGATGAGAGGAGCTGATGGAGGGTTTGATAGCTGAACAGGATTGAGTGATATTTGATGATAGTGTTCTCAAAAAGTGCTCAAGAAACAGACATCAGGACTCACAATAAATCACATCACACAGATGGCTTTGCTACGAAGGGATGATAAGATGATAATTATGTTTTCAAAGAGGGAGAGAGGAATTATTAAAGAAAGATGAGGAGCATACATATATGATTGAATCAGAAGGAGAAATAGGTCTCATCAACAGTTTGTGTCTCATGTGAACGCTTATAATACCTGTTGCAAGTAAGGAAAATAAATATTGTTTTCATTTACATCTTTCACAATTATAAAAGCAATCAAAAATCAGATTCTTCTGCACTGCTTGCTCTATTGTCTCGTTGATATTTCACAACTTTTTAGCAGTGCTGTTAGCAGGCGGTAGCTATTTGACACCTCCAGTGGCTGTTTGCCAGCCTGCTCCAGGTGTAAATGAATCTGTCACCATTTGACCCTCTGTAGGGGGAACCTGTCAATTCATTAGCCGTGACACAACTCTGCAGAGGTGAGGAGGAAATTGCCCCTCCACATATACAGACTGAAACATGAAGGATCAACACAAGCTCAGTAGGGAAGACCTACAGTTGTCGGGTGTCTATTTATTTTTTTCCTATTTTTTTTTGCTATATTTAACAGGTGATCAGTGATACAGAGGCAAGGCCGAAAGGTAGAGCACACTGCTCAGGGGGTAAATTGGAAGGTGACGCAAGTGGGAAATGGGACATGTGTCTGGGGCTCTGTGGCCACATTTAGGCCTAAGTGGAAGGGAGTGTGTTGGCTTATATTACTCAGATTTATTTGTGTTGGATAAGGCCTGGGTGATTAGAGCTTGAAGTGAATGTTCCAGGTTCATGTTGAATGAAGAGCTGTTGATGATCATTTAAGTCATTTTTCAAGCAAACATGCCCATTATTAGTTCCAGGGTCTTCATTTTAATCTTTGTAAATTGAATACCTGTGGGTTTTTATGAACCCTTAGTGCGACAAAATTATGTCCAAACTAAGGGAAATTCGATTTCTGACATTTTCAACTGTAATCATTTGAAATTGAGAACATTACCTCCAGATCAATCTGTAATGAAATGATTGTGTGTTGTAGCCTTTGTCAGATGCATATTGATTTGTCAATTCACGTTTAATGTTTTTAAAGAGTGCATGCATATTAAACTGTAATCAAATGTCACACTCCTTGATCTCATTGGACTTTAATAAAGGTAATGATAAGATTGCATACCTCCGGTCTTGACATACACTACATTGTCCACTTGTTAAATTGAATACAATCCAATACAACAGCTCGGCCATACATTTATTCTTTACAGAGATAATGTTGTTCAGTTTAGTTGACGCTTTTTTTTTTTTTTTACTGTATGTTTATCATTGGGGTTGTAGGTTGCAGTGTTCAACTGGACAAAACCTGCTGTTTTAAACTTTTTCACCTTTCTTTTAACCTTGTCATGACAAAAATTCAGCAGGTCACACATTCAAGGTCAATGAAGGCATGACTAAACACATTTGCCATGAAGATACAGACATCAAGCTGTGCACGAAAGTGGAAGAAAAATAGAGAGGTGTGGTAACGATTAATAATTAGTGCTCAGCAAGCAACATTACTTGTCACGCCTCTGGAAAAGCTTTGCACTTTACAATGGTGCGTCATATGCTTAGCTCACCCAGTGGAGAAGAGAGTGCAAATGTTCTCCAATGCATATTTGTAATGATAAATTAATACAAATATGAAAATTCATTTATTTTCTACTCACCCCCATGCCCATAAAAAGTCAGGCGAAGTTTAGTAGTCCACAAAACATTTCTGGAGCTTCACATCAAAACATTGCAGCATTTTCTTCAATAACTGAAGTAGATGGGGACTTGTTGGATAACAATTAAAATACAAAGAACGACAACAATAATAAAATGGTTCCATACAGCTCGTAGTAAGCATAATCCAAGTGTAATACCACTGTTTTTAAATGTGTTATTTACACCCTATTTAAGACGATATCTTCCTTGAAGCTGCTAAAATAAATGTGTTGGTATCCAGTCTGAAGTGGGTGAGTAAGCTCAACCGTGCAAGTTTGAAAAGAAATAAAGTTATTTCAAATGAATTTGAAATCTCAAGGCTACCAAACTTTGATTGCGAGGGCCAGTTTATGGACCCCATCTACTTCAGTTGCTCAGGACAATGCTGCAATGTTGTTTTGCTGTGTTGCTCCAGAAATGTTTTGTGGACTGGTGAGTAGATAATGACTATACTTTTTATTTTTTATTAATGTTTAAGTGTCTTTGCACACCCGTTTAAACTGGGCCCAGAGGGGTTGACTGACATGTCATTGGATTATTTAGACCTAATCTAAGACACATCAAAAGGGTGTTTTCTTTTATATTTATTATCAGTATATAACTGTCTAGATATATTATTTGCATTACTCTTGTACAGTTTGACACGGCACTGGTACAGAGGGTTTGCTTGCGGGCAGTGTAGCTACAGGTTCAGGCAGAGGTGGAAGGATGCTGCGTGTGGGAATACAGAGGTCTTGGGCCGGTGTGAGGCCTCAGGTAATTAGAGGAATTATAAAACAGACAAAGTGGATTGTGGGTCGTTCATTACAAGTAGTCTCTTGAGTCTTAGGCGCCATAGGCTTGTTATTGAAACCTCAAGAGAGCTGTAGCTGTTGAATGCTCAAATTTTGCCACCGGTAAAGTAGTAAATACCAAACTGACTTGGAATGTGGACAGAAGACTCAGCATTATATTGCAGCTTTTCAGAAGGACGTGTAAAAGAAAACCAAAGAAAATACATTCTGGGCTGAGGCTGAAAAGCGTGTAACTGGGTCTTGTAAACTGCGCTGCTTCAGATAAAAAGAGGCAACATATTGCATCAGACTGAGTTATTATACCCTTTAGAAAAGGAAAAAAAAAAGGCCGGAATTCAATAGTATCTGGCGCAGCCTCTTGTGACATATTGTACATATTTCAGTGACATGGTGTAGCTCTACATGTTCTGTGGAGCTGTGAAGCAGCGGTGGCCCTGAGCCTCTGAGGCTGTAAAGACCCTTGTATTGCTGCAGAGAGGGAGCCGTCACTTTGCTGCTGAATTAAGTCCAGAGCAGGAGATATAACCTCAGTGGAATAAATGGCTTCAATGAGGTAATGAAGACTTAAGGGAATAGATGGATAGATGAACATTGTGTTTTCTTCATCCCTGGGCCTCTGAGTGTGTATATTTTGTTGTGTATATATGTGTGCCTATGTATTGCACTGGTGTGGTCGGGTCTATGTGTCTGCGCTAGCGGTTTTATGTGTTTGTGTGTGCGCTCTATCTCTATCAGTTTATTTGCCTCTGATAAAGACACCATATAATGTTATTTAGAGAGCTGAAGGAGCCTCAATACGACAGTAGAGATCCGAAGTGCATCTCATTATAAGTGCAATTAGCAGAGAGAGGATTCTTGACCAGACTGAAGCACACTTAATGAAACACCCAAGACCCTCTTCAATAAACTAGTGATTTTTTTCTTCAGCAATTCTGCTCCTTCAAGATGGTCGTGAGGTGACACATTATTCAATAAAGAACATTGTATTAGAAGATTACTCTAACAGTCCAATTATACTCCACCACATGCGCACTGTTGGTCACTCTCCCTTTGTGTTTTAATACAGTATTTTTTTGTTCTTTTGCCTACATTGCTTTGTCAATAAATCTACAACAGTGTCTCCATCTTTCTCTCTTTCTCTCATCCCACTCACTGTTACTAAATAAATTATCTTTAAAGCATCCAAAAGAATCAGCATGTTTTCAAGTCTTGTGATATTCTATATTTTTCTCACTGTCAACAAATCTGATGAATAAACAAAACCAACATTGAATTGCTCCAAGTATTGTCTGTCTTGCCAAAGCCTGATATAGTTTATTCTTCTGCGCCATAGACGTCCATTCTATTAAAAAAAAACAAAAAAACATTGCCACACTGTTGCAGTGGGTGACATGTTCCTCCACTGTAGTTTATTTCTAGTCATTCTCAAAAAAAACATCCTACTGCCGTAAATACATACCGGGCCAAATGCATATTAATCCACAGCTGAAAATATTCCCCGTTAAACACTTTATATGAGACTGTTTGCTAAAAACTTTAGTGTCCATCTGTTTGGGAAATTATGGAGCACTTACGTATGAGCTATTTTTAAGCTGTTCAGTGGGAACGAAAATGGGCTCGGTGCTGAGAGCCACAGACAGGGTAGAGAAGATGGAATGTACGAAGCAACGAACTAATGGTACACCGGGGCGTTTTTGGACGCTAGGGCTCGTGCTGCTTCCCAGCTTTGCACACTTGACTAACACTGCGGTCAGATATACGTGAATGCAGGGGGATGGAAATCGGCTGCCAGGGCTGATTATGGGCAGTGCAGGATGTGAGGCACATGGAACTCAGTTTGCTGGTTTGTATTCCGTTTGTTGGGTCAAGCACTCACACGTCTTTACTATTGGTTGTGAGTTGGAGTTTCGCAAGTCAAGGTTCTATAAGGTTGAACTCCACTTGAAGTCGAGATTTGCTTCACAACTGGATGAAATTATGTTTTTTTGCCATTTTGCTAGCATGGAACGGGAGTGAACAGGAGGCGAATGTTGGTGTCGCGTATATTTTACCAAGACAGGCCCTTTGACACACAAACACATACTGACTGCGCCTGATTGGACGAACGGTAGTTGTAGGCTGCAGCTTCGGGATTTTCGGCATCTTTCTCTTAAAAATGATTAGTATTAGTAAAAAGTATGTGTCTGAAGACATTTTAGCAGTTGCTAAATCTGTCTTCATTTTCACTTCACAATGGTTATCATTTACAGATTGTAAATCCCAGAGGCAGTGAGTCGGCCCCAATTTGCATAAAGTAGCCTAAACCTCAACTTTATGCAAATGAGGAGCGGGCACCACAACACAATCGTCTTTCCAAACACAATGTGATTCTACCAGAAAGTTTTGCACGGCTGCTTACATAGGAATGATGGATTCTGTAGTCACATGTCATAAGGCCATGAAGAATTAGCAACACAGCTGGGTGACAGCTCACAGTGCTACAGCCAAAAAAACCACACGGCCGTGTCTCATATATTTGCTGGACTAATGGATGAAGCATTATCCTATATAAAGACAGTTTTCCTATGTCCTAGTAATTAAACTCTTGTAAATCTGGCTCTGATAAGCAGACATGGATCTGTCACTCAAATCTGTAATACCTGTGAAATTCTCCCAATGGGGATCAATAAAGGAACATTTTATCTTATCATTTCTCACTGTTAGTACAGAGCCATTTCGTTTTTTGTCAAAAAATATGTCATGAAATAGAAAAATCAAACATCCTTGCTTTTAGATGTCACTTGATGCAAAAATATGTTTCATTATTAAAGTTCTCGTAGCCACATTTTCTTGTTTTAAGACTGTGGTCGTGTAGTGGGGAGTTTTGCAGCAAAAAATCAGGTCATATGACAATGAGTGAATTGAATAATTACAGAGGATGTAAATAGACCTTGTGTTGGCTTCCATCACCCCTTCAGAAGAGTCATTATAGCTGCATGATGTCTTGATTACCTGACTGAACACAAAAATGTCACACAGCTCTGACTGACACATCACAATGAACGTTGTTCACCAAAAACAATAGCGGTAGTTTCGGTGGAGGTGATTCAAAGCTTTGCTTTTTCTTCAGACTGTCTGCACACCAGCAATATGTTTGTATTCTCTATTAAACTAGATGATGGGACACACACATTGTCCGCTAGATTCTATTATAGTCTACAGTTGCATTTCAAAACTGAGAAAAAAGGTTATCACTTTTCAGCTCCTTTAAAGAAGGAACACAAATAGTTGTAGTCTAATACCCACAATGCATTTATCAAAGGACACATGTTAGGTAGATGTGTAAGACAACCACTCTGTAGTTAACGCCCACTTTTTTGAATTATTGATGAAATACTATTGTTGTGACAGCAAACAGAAATGTCAAACATCGTCACCTGCTCTGGCGTCTCTTCGGGGGATATCTAGACCTTTAAATTAAAACATTCACTCAAAGATTTTTCTGTTTAAAGGTTGTACGATCACACTGTGCACATATATTGTAGTAATATTAAAATGCCTTTTATAGTTTGTTATAGCACACTGTTGTTTATTATAAGTTATTATTTATAACTCATGTTTGATGCAGCATGTGCTTTAGTGGAGATGTCAAAAGTACCACTCTTACCTGTAACTGACCACCCACTGAATGTAAATGGGCTCCCTAATAGATATGCCTGTCAGCTTATGTTATCCCCAATGCCTTTCAAGTGCTATACAGCGCAGCCCACCTCAAGTCTCCAGGGATATAGTGGAGCCTGATAACGATGGCCTACGTGTGTTTTAAATAGCGTGGCCGATTCAGTTTGAATGTCTCAGGCTTCTGCAGCATACACACTATAGTCTGTAATCCTCAGCAATATGCAGGAAACACATCTAACCATTAAAGTCTGAACATATTAATTACTGTGACATTGGCGGATGAGCTGATTGAGGCTCACGGTTCATTGGCTTGATTGATCATGTGGAATTTTCATTGGCAGATTGGGATTCCGCGAGTGCGAGTGTGTGCAGCTATGTGTCTCAAGCAGCTTCGGTTATTCTATTGGTGGCTTGTGCCATTTGACAGAGTGCTCTGATCAATGCTCTTTGTAAATGTTAAGTGTGCCTCAGTCTTATCGGCATGATCCGGCTCAGCCTGGAGCCGCCTGCTGTGCGCACATGAACCTGATGATGTGTATCTGTGTGTGTGTGTGTGGGTATGTAAGGACATGTGTGTTTTCATGTCGGAAAAACAGAAGCCATATTTGCCATCAGGAGGGCGCAGGTGTCATCTGACCCAAACACTTGTTTGACCCACACCGCATACATTCGCACCATTTGCGCAGGCAGCTCAGCGCTCATGCATGTGCGTCTCCATCTCGGCACTTTATCACAGGTTAGTCACGTCTGCAGTAAATTGCTGGATGCAAGCAATGCACACATGTGGGTGTTTTGTGTAGCCGTTCATCGCCACTTATGCGTTTTTTCCCTGTGCTGCATATGCCATTGTAATTGCTGTGTAAGTGCTGTATGGGCACATGAGGTCACATAAAATCATGTGTCAACTTCGTTGACGCAGTGTTTGATGATTTACTTGTCTATTATGCTGCGAGTATATGATCCACTCCTGACACCCTCCATTCAATTGTTATTAATTGGGGGGCAGTTAATGACAGTAGAGATGTTGTATGGAGGTC
This sequence comes from Diplodus sargus, assembly GCA_903131615.1. Taxonomy (NCBI): domain Eukaryota; kingdom Metazoa; phylum Chordata; class Actinopteri; order Spariformes; family Sparidae; genus Diplodus; species Diplodus sargus. Next base: position 2,332,790 of record CAEMYA010000032.1, read on the forward strand.
TGATTAGTCCAAATGTCACAGCAGCTCCTGCTCAGTGCGTTTGCTGGCTGGATGCTCCGTCCATCATGTTATTCCTGTTTATTTGCCTGTAGCCCTTTTGGAGATTCATTTTTAATGCAGAGGTACACTAAAAGGCAGAGCACTGGATCATTTCTCTCTGCAGTAGTGCATTAACTAGACCTCATGTGTGTCTATGTGGGTGTGCGTACTCACGTTTTTGTGTGAAGGCAACGTGCTATTTATTTTATGTTACAAGTGTTTTATTTTTGTCAGTGCGAGTTGGGCACAGCAATATGCGGCAGCTCAGATAAAAGTAAATTGTGTATTAGGAGACGGCACGCGCTGCATGTAGCGCACTGCATGAATTAGTGTGAGTATGCGAGTTGTATGTATCTTCCTGTCCATCAGGGTGTTACGTGGAGGCATATTTGAATTGTTACTATGGAAACGGAGCGCTGCTGTTATACAGAGAGGCATATCCGAATGGGTCTCTGTGTCTCTCTGTGCTCCCTCGTTTACTGTCACACTCCTTGTATAATTTTGGAAGATTCTTTTCCAATAGTTTCCCTCAGGCGTCTCCTCTCAGTACATTTATCAGCCCTTTTGCAGAATCTCCATCCTTTTATTTTTTCCTCGTTGACTGAAACCATCGCTTTCCTCCTTGCTCAGTTTTTCATTTTTGTTTTTCAGTTTTTCTAACCTCCTCCCCACCCTTGACTCTTCTTCCATCATCCTGTGCTAATCATGTCCTCTTTTCATCTTTCTCTCAGCTGTGTTGCCCTTCAACACCTCCCTCCCTCACTCACTCACTCTCCCTCCCTCCTTCTCTCTTCTGGCTTTCTTATTGCTGTTCCTTCCTCCACCTCCATCTCTTTTGTGTATGTCTCTATTTATTCTCTCCCTCGCCCCACTCTTCTCTCTCCTCTTCTCTTCTCTCTGCTGCCTTCCTCCCACTCGTTTCCTCCTCCTCCTCTCTCTCTCTCTCTCTTTCTCTCTCTCTCTCTATCGGCTCCAATGTGGCGCCCCCGTGGAGAATTCAGCTCGTTTACAATTAGCATGTGCACCTGCAATTAAGCCTGACAAACCTCTGGTAATTAGACCTTTTAGACAAACTGTTTTTTTATGTGAGGATCACATTTCCTCCTCTTCTGATTCCTCACACTGTCCGGCCTCTTCTCTTTGTACTCGCCCTATTTCACAGATTACTCCTGTCGCTGCTCTCTACCTCTGTCAGATTTTAGTCCCCCTCACAACTTCTCTCTCTCTCTCTCTTGTCTTTTCTGTGGACTTCTTGTTTTTGGTGCTGACTGGATTGGCTCCACAACACACGGGGTGCTTGATAAATAAAACACCAGAGAAGGTGTTGTGTTAGCGAACAAGTGGAGTCTTTTACTCTTGCCCTTCATTTATCCCTTTCTAAAGTGCTCCTCTGCGCTTAATTTAGGATATGAGCATGAACATATACTCATTAAGATTCCTTGTCTTTATCTGTGCAGAAAATAAGCCCAAATTTGCTCTCTCCATACTCTTGTACGTGCGTGCATGTGCTCACACACACCACAATTTTCACATCAGGCTATGACTAATTGTGTTTCTCCGAGCCTGTCACCTCCCTCTGCTTATATCTTTCACTCCGCCTCTCTCGTTCTCTCTCACTTTCTTTCTCCTCTCTCCCCCACCTCCATCATTTCTTCTCTATAGTCTACTCCACTGCTCTTTGTATGGCTACTAATAGGGGAGCAGTAAATAACAGCAATAATAGTAAATAATAGGTCTGCAGTTGACTTCAAAGAGCCGTGAAGGGATCTCAGAGGGTTGGAGGGAGCAACAGAAAGAAAACAGGTTTGGAGGGTAAAGGGGAGAGAAAAAGAAATGAAAGTAGTTTGGGAGGGAGGGAGAGAAAGGGGAGAGACAGAGAGACAAAAAGGAGAGAGAGAGAAAGAGAGAGAGAGAGACTCCATCGAGCCCAGTCTGAGTGTCTAATGGTCACTTAGCCTAGCAGCTAGTCTGTGAAGCTGTGAGGCTGTCAATCTGTCAAAATGCACCCCGTGCTGTCCTAACTCTCTCAAAACAGACAGACTCACACACACACACACACACACACACACAGCTCACTCTCTCTCTGCCACTCTGTCTTTGATGTGTGCCACAGGGTTCCTCCTAGGAAGTCACAGCGTAGTATAATGGATGTGGCGTTGTCACTTGATGCTCTATGAGAGCTTACAGGCCTCTCAGTGTGTGGTTGGGTACGCCGCTATGTGGGTCACTTACTTGGGCAATTAAGGGGGTTGAGTCACCCGTACATTTGTAATATCCTGACCAATACCAGAGTTTTGCAATTTCTCTTTATTAGCACTATCCATAACGTCGAGCCAGCAGGGATGATGCAATCACAAAATATTCTTCAGTTCGTTATATGTGCTCCACCCAGTGTGGATCCATCAGATGAGGAGAAATAAGGAAGACGGAAAAAGAAATCATAGAAAAAATACATGAATATGCACATGAACTTATGTTAAGAAGTATAACCTTGATTATCAATTTAGAGACTGATTCAACATAGTTCTACCATTTCATTTAGGCCTATTAATTTGCATTCTTCTGATTTCCGGTATCTGAAATGCCTCTGATACTGACTAAAATGCTGGATTTGGTATCAGCAATACCACAGAAACGGGTCACCACTACTTCCCAACAGTGCATCGAATAACTGTACACAAGTATCCAGTACGCATTAACGGCAAACAACTTGTGTTTAATTACATCCTAAGGAGGTTACTAGTGTACAGTTTTTTCAAAAATAGTCATTATAAGCTGTCCGTCCTTTGCAAGACTCCAGCTCAGTCCATAGGGGCTTGGCTTGGGGGCTGGAGGTTTTCTGGTTCAACATCCATTCACTGCTTTGGTTCAGTTGAACAAGCCTGTCAAATCCCTAACTGCTCCTGGCGCCTCACAGGGGACAGTCTCCTCAACCCCGTCTCCATTTATGCATGTATTGAGGTCCTGTTTCTGCTTAGGTTTGTTTTTCGGGCCTGTGTATGTAAAAGAAAGTGAAAAGTGAAAAGACTGAGTGAAAAGACTAAATTTCTCTGTAAAGGTATTAATAAAGTTTATCTCTTTCATCTTCTTCTAAACTAAGCGCTGTAGGCTAGTTGGTACATTTTAAATAATTGGAAAGGTAGCAGATGTTTTGTTTTTTATTATGCACTTGAAGCACTTTATCTAGTGGATCGTTGGAGTTGCTGCTAATCCCCCGACAGGTGCCAGTGTGTGCATTTTGTTTATGGCTTAAATTGTATTTTACGTAACCATCGACACACTTGTAAAGTATTTTATGAGTGTGTGGTTTCTTATCTGTGTTTGGGTTGCTCACTAAGACAATTCCAATCAATCATGTTGGTTTGGCAACAAAATATTGATTCTTGAATCTTGTATCTAATGGACAAGCATATCTATTTTTAATACAAAGGTTACCATGCGCTTCACGTTATTTGAAAGTTGCAGATGTATTTTTGCTGTCACTCAAACAAAAATACTCAAACGATTCTCATCTCTCTTGCAACAACAGCATTTGTCTCAATATCTTTCCAAATATTTTTTCGAATTGACAATGACCTGAAAAGTTCGTGGATGTGCTCCATTTGTTATACATTATTTTCTAAACATTTTTTGACCAAATGTCTCAATTTAGATGAAACTGATGAGCATCTAACTTACTGGGGAAGTGTGAAACACAGCCTTATATTCTAATGTTTGCTCTGGATTTGTGAGGCAGATGAAATTAGCCCCGCAAAATGTTTTTTTTTTTTTTTTTTTTACCATAAAATATCAGAATCTAAATCATTTTGATGGTTTTCAACACATAACATTGTTATGACCTAATGAGTTTAGTTTGTAGTTAGCACCTACATTACGTCTGACTCAGAAACTGTGGGGGGCACCAAATTGGACAAAATGCCAATTTCTACGTAATGTTGTTTTAATATTTCTATGTTTTTTCACCTTTGGTCAAATCTGATGTATGAAGCCTGGATGGATGAAGTTTTCTACATAATTTTCCTATGTCTTTCCTTCCTTCTCCTTCCCTCCAGGGACGGCATTTACACTCCTCCACAATGCTTGTCAGCCTCCACCCTTCTCCCTCCCGTCTTCAGGACAAGCGCTTCGTCTTCCCCTCATCCTCCCCCCATCATCATCCTCCTCCTCCTCCTCCTCCGGATCAGCCGTCTCATCATCCTTATTCTCAGCCTCGGTTGACCCTTCCCCTCCTCTCCTTGTCCTTCTCTCTGCTCCTTGTCTCCGTACTCCTCTTGCCCGTCTGCGAGTCTCGCAGGGGTGGAGGTCCAGGTTCAGGGCCTGGAGGTGCCCAAGGGGGACAAGGTGGCCAAAGGGGAGGCGGCAACCAGAGGGGTGTCGTCATCCCTCCTCCCCCAATCAGTCCCAAACTGATCAACTCACTCAGTATTGCTGTCATCCTGGTTGGCAACTCTAGTGAAGTAACCCTGGGGGTCGGACTTGAGAAAGAGGACTTCCTCCACATCCCTTACCCTCCAAAAGTTGAGGTGGTCACGATGAATGAGACCGACCCTAAGAGCATCATCAATCGGATCTGCGCACAAATGACGAGGAACTCTCTGCAAAACTCCCTGCAAGGCGTAGTGTTTGGTGACGACACGGACCAAGAGGCCATCGCGCAGATCCTGGACTTTATCTCTGCCCAGACACATCTTCCTATCCTCGGCATTAGGGGAGGCTCCTCCATGGTCATGGCAGCCAAGGTAGGAAAAGTTTTTTTGTTTGTGCCTTTTTTTGCATAAAAAAAACATTGAATTGTGTAGTGTACATAAATTATTTGACCACACTGCGCAATCATCAGGACCAAATATTGAGTTAAGAGTAGAAGTAACAGACTACGTTATTGATTTGTCGCTTCGTTATCCAGCAATGAATATAATAATCTGTCATGGATGTGATTTTAAAGATTATCCTAAAATACTTAGCACCTAGGCAGTACTCTGGATTAGATTTAACAGCTACCTTCAAGAACCTGCAAAATCATGTTAACTGCAACAGTTTCAGTCAAGATAAACAAAATACATTTCTGAATTTATTTCCAAGATAATCAGCTTGTTCTTTTGGGTGACAAATCCATAAAAGTCATAAATGAGCTATTTAGAATGAGCGTTTTGGTTTCACTTAATATAATGAGGAGATAGAGAGAACAATTAGAGTTTCCTCTCACATTTTAAAAAGATGCATCAGCCCTGCACCACTCAGCGCTGCTTCTCATTCTAACCAAGCCTCTGTGCTGATTGATTTTCCTGTTAATTGACCTCCTCCGTGAGCCTGACGTCATATCGGAGCTCCTGACAGCGAGCTGACTTAACTCTAAAAGGACTTTCAGCGTGAGACAATGCAATACAAAGCAGCGATCTCTGTGGGATCAGGATACAAGAGAGTTGGCATAAAAACCAGGCTGCACGAGCAGAATCTGTGATCCAGAAATAGGAACAATAGCTTTGAAATGTATCCTTAAATAATGTTGTGTTAATAGGCTTAGCAGTGTTTGAGTCTCTCACAGAAGAACGACAGAATCCATATGATGCTGAGGTTGCCTTTTTGATGCAGCCAAGATATGGGACATATAATTGAGATTCTCTGCAGTTGTCTTTTTGGTTTGGTTATATGAATTGGTGGTATTCTTAGTTTTCAATAAGTATTTTGTTTAGGTTAAGGACAAAGTTCAAGATATGATTGAGTTTGGAAGTTATTTCTTGACCTTGGAAATAGCAGTAAATGTAAATGTTTAAGTAAATGTACTTAAACTTGAGGCCAGTTAATTCCATGGTTTATTAGTCATACATGGTCCTCATCAGCGGATGGAATTCTAACACTTAGGGTAGTAGGTGGGGTTGGTATGTACCTTGGTTTTGGGCTCATGTTTCAGTGCAAGTTCAAAAATAGCAAGATAGTTACAGACTAGATAGATGGATACAGACTGTAGTGCATTAAGCAATTACATAAGGACTCGCATAGATCATATTTTTATGCAGGGCTTATGAGAACAATTGTAAATGTGATGTATGTAAAGGCCAGTTGCTTTGGTAATGCCTCGCTGCTTACACATCGAGAGTAGAGGCAGCTTTATAACAGTGGGGAGTAGCTGTTGGACTATTTTTTGCTTGCTCCGGTGATTGACACATCTGGATGATGCCGTATAATATGTGTTAGATGTTTCCACTCATGTACAACTGTCGAACAACGCCAACACATTGTCCTCGCCAGATCCACCGCTAATTCTCTGAAATTTTCCCACACAGTTGATTTGAAAGCAGTGGGTTGGTCCTCTTGTTCCATTGCCTCACTTGATCTTGTTGTAGTGTATAGTCAGTCACAATACTCTTGCACATTGACATAGGCTCTACCTATAGTTTGAAAGTCAGACATATTGACTGCTTGCGCCATACATTGATGTCCTTACTGTGACTGTTTGGGATGAATACATGTACCATTACACCACTCGTTCTAAGTGAACATTAACACATTTTTTTGTCGAATTACCTTGAGCAAAGACTTTTTTCAAACCTTCTCCCCAATTTTGAACACAATACCATATTGTGCTAAGGCTGGTGAAGAGTTAAAAAGTGATAATTAACAGTTAAGAGTCTTTTATGCACTCCGATGTCTCAATCTCGGCACCAAAGCTCACACAAATCACAGCAATTTGAAAAACTGGAAGAAGTCACTCAGATTCAGAACTTGTTGTCTGTCACATAAATTGTCTTCAGCTCATAATTCAATTAAAATATCACACTGTAGAGTGAAAACGAATTGGAAACAAACTGAGTAAATATTTCTGTGCAAGAAGCAAAGCGCACAATATGTGAAAAAAAAATCCCAGAGAAATCCCCACCCAATTGGCAGAATAAAAGCTGTCAATGGACATTTCTGAAAACGACTGATGTTTTAAAGCTCCTTTATGTTGCATTCTTTCCATTTCTTTGGGTACAGTATACAATGTTAGGTTGTGACAATGTTGTGCTTGTGTTCAGGTAAGGATCTGGAAGGAAAAATCTTGGTTAGGCTTAGGGCTGGGTATCAGTCAAAAATTTCCGATACCAGTACCAATACCAATACCTTCACTTCGATACCGGTTCCTGAACTTTTTCCGATACCACTACCACTACCATTACCACATTAATATCTTAAAGCGAAACTCTCGCCAAAAAGCAACCAAGGCTTTATTTGGGATTGAATATGAGTCAAATCTTCATGTAAAAGCATAATTACGACGAAAGAGGCACTTTTAAGATTTACCGTAGTTTCGGTTTTGGACACGTTCTGTTTGAACGCGTGTGCTTGGGGCATGACACGCTAGCATCAACATCGCTATTTCTTAAAACACTAAGAAGGCTCGACACAACATGGAACTTTGCTCATAGCATCATCAGGGTCTCTACTCATGAACACGAGCATTGAGAACATTGTTTGTGTACACATAGTTTATGAAAAAGAAGGTTTTTGAACTACTCATGTTAGCTGCTGCATCTCCTGCACGTCGCCGTCAGGGCAGGCAAGCCTCAGTTGCTTTTTGGCGGGAGTTTCGCTTTAACTTAGCGTTACGCACCGGAGTCCAGTGGTGGTTTTGAATCCGGTCGCTCGGGCTCCGTAACGTCCACAGGCGGACTTAAATGCTGAGAGGGGGAGGGCTGTGGTCCGCTCTTCTTGCAGTCAAACACGGAGCAACTTTCTGCTCTTAATCACCGGTAGCATTATCATATCTTGATCACGTGATTAACCTCTGGGGACTGAAACTTGGCACCGAAAGAGGAGGCATATTTTGATACTTGGTACTTCCAAAGCATTTCAGTCAGTGCCATAAAAGAACCGTATTTCGGTTTCCAGCCCTTGTTTGGGTTAGGAAAGGTTACGTTTTGGATGAAAATATGTTCTTTGATCACCGCAAACAAAGCTGGGAATTGTTCTGGGTTCTCCCTAAAACCTCCCTTGTTTACAAATCGTGAAAAGCCATTGTCCCTTGTCAAAAATATCCAGTGGTTTACAATCAAACTACTGTCATGGGTTTGTCAACCAACTCTTCCAGCATCTTCCAGCTCTTAAACACGCAATGTGAACGTGATATCACATTTATTGTAGAAATATCAATATGGGAGCCTAAGTAAAATATGTACAAATGTTGAACTGCCAACATTTGATTCTGGTGACTGGTCTGAAAAAATTAAGGTGGACTACTGGCTTCCAACAAGAATAACCTGTGATCACAGTACCACATCCTTGGTGTGTGTAAATGAAACAGTCCATGTAGGAGCTTGCATTATATTGGTCAGTGTTGGTTTTACTTTGTCCAGCCTCCACGGTACATTTTGAGGAATACATTTATTATTGTATGAAAGCCTACTGAATGCCCTAATTAAAAATGTTTTTTATCTTTGATAAATAGAAGTGATTATGTGGATAATAGGCATCTTTTTAGAACCTTAAAATTAGACTGATGATAATCTGGAAATCGCATTAACCGACTTTTCTTGTTGCTTCCCAGAATATTTAAATCAAGGTTATCTCTTAACTAAAATGGAAGATTAAACAAAAGCTCTACTTTAAAGAGAAATGCATTACTGTTCACTCAGCACGGCAATGTGTCCTGTGATCTTTAGGGCGTTTGTGCTGTTCAGAGACACTCGTAAAGCCTTTTCTTCTTCTCTTCTATAAAAGACTGTTCCATATAAAAGTCAAATAGTTAAAAAAGAATTGGATGAAGGTAGAGATGATGGAAGAAGAGAGGAGAAGAACAATGGAGTGAAAAGAATAAGTGAGAGAGAGAGAGAGAGAGAGAGAGAGAGAGAGAGAGAGAGAGAGAGAGAGGGTGAAGGTTATGAAATAACACAACTTGTGTGGGTGTGAAGGAGGAAGAGGATTTTGCTCAGCATATAATTACCACATTTCACAGCTGACAGAGAGACAGAGGGCACAAACTGAGAGTGACAACGGGGAAAGCGAAGATAAGAGTGTAGCAGACATACAAACACACTGCTGAGGGAATACTGCACATAAGAGAAGAGACGGAAGGAGGGGGAGGCTACACCTGTGTTACACATCATTTGATGTTTAACAGAGTTTTTTGAGGAAATCTCAGTATTTCCCCCTCGTTCTGAGTGATTACTCTTCACTTGGCTCGTTCTCCACAGACCTTTATTCTTCCTCTGTTACGCGTGCTTTTTGTCACACGCAGAGCAGAGGGGTTGAATTTGGTGGACACAGTTGGCATGGCAACCACTTGCTTATATATTTCTCTCTACATATTGTATTAAAGCGGGTGAGAGAAAAGACACGATAATTTCTGAGACTGACAGAAGCAGCGCCAGACGTGAGAAGGGATAATGCCCAAGTCATTGAGGTGGAGGAGAAGAGATGAATGAATAGATTACTGTGTAAAAACAGAGGTGGAAACACAAGGTGGATGAAAGAAGGGTCATGAGACTGCGAGGGAAGACTGGAGAGGTACATTTAATTTCACTTTTGTGAAGTGGTGATTTTTAGTCAGCCCATTCACCAGAATAAATCTTTCAAATGTACATTACTGCTAACAAGCATGGTTCAAGCAAGTATGATGAAACTTTATTTTAGTCTTCATGGTCCAAATTTACATTTACTTTGTTTCAGTTTTCAATTTTATGTTGCAAAAACACTTTGCTTATGAGACAAACCTAAGATTACAATTTCACCTCCCCTCAGAACCGATATCGTGAATTCACTGTATCTGTGCATTGATGGGTGTGTTTTTGTGCAGATTTTGTAGACAATCTTCCATCTTGGTGGGCAGTAAAGTTGTGTCCAATTCTGAATAAGGGAATAAGGAAGACTGGCGAGCTTAGAGAGCTAAAGAAATCTCAGATGGAGAGGCAAAGAGCTGTGTGGGTGAGGTGGAACATGAAGCCCACAGCGTCATAGCAGGGATGAACTTGTGTGCACATGCTCGTGTGCATACGTCTGCGAAAAAGCAAGTGAGTGATTTTCAAGCGTCAATAACTCAATTCCCTTCAGATTGCCAAATCCACTCCTTGTCAGTCAACAATTGTGTGTAATCCATTATGTTCTGGATCCTCCTGAATTTCTTCACTTCAGGCTTTTTTTTTTTGTGGCATGTGTTGTTTGAAACTTATTATTCCACAGAGTTCATAGTCTCAGGAGGGATGATGCAGCCAAGTAAACCGGCCTGATACCTTGCAGTACTCCTGGCTTTATTTTCCTTTCCAATACCCCATTATAATGAATCAGTGACAGATGCAGGTAGGCCCATTATGCACCAAACAATTTACACACTTCCATTTAGCCATTAATTCAGTCCTTGCCATGTGTCGGTATTGGCATAATAGGACGACAGAGTTGGCCCCGGCCCACACTCAACTCCGCACTCAGGAGACTAATGAGGTCTTCCAGATCTATTGTTGGGACTTAAGCTGTGTGTGTTTGTGCTTTTGTGCACATATGTGTGTGTGCATGTGTGTGTACATGTAGAGCATGCTGGTGTTCAATGATAATAGCCTCTTTGCCTGTATTTGGGGAGATTACAGCTGTTGTTTTTGCTGCAAACAAGGTACCTAGAGGCACAAAGCATTCTGATGCCATTTCTCATGATTGGTCTGTTCTCCTTATAACTGTTTTTTCTACCCCAGGATTTTGAAAAGTTTTTACCCATGGAGGGGCTTGATATACTTGCTTGCTCTGGCTCACGAGTGTCGAACCAAATGCAAAAGCCACTACACAATATCTGATTACCTCTAGCTAAATAACGTGATGCTAACAGCACTGCATCTCTGGCTTCATGAAAGTGAAACGGAAATGGCAGAACATATAAATATGAACAATATTCTTGCTTCGGTAGTTGATGTTATTGGTGTTACACAGTGGTCGGGTGTACATGCATTACCTTACTTGCCCACTAAATTTGATGACAGATGCTCAAAATACAAACTGTTTGCAGAGTTGGCAGCCATGCCAGCAGCAGAGTCGTAGCACACAATATGATGAACTTCTTTTCTTGTAAAAATTTGGTGTACTGGGAAACTCTGTGGCACAAACTTGTTAGGCGGCTGGAAAACGACACCACGGCAGCCCTAATGAACACGATTTGTTCTAATCACATTGTGATAGTAATCGGAGTTAGCTAGCTAACAACGTTCCCATTTTCAAATGGGCTGTCACTTCTGGGGCGCCGTATTCCAACGATTAGAACCTGTCTGTCAGGTGGTCAGTAGTAAAGCTGATGGATGTATAGATGAGTCTGTTGTGGCTCACTTTTGCCATGATTTCTTCAGCTGACATTAAGACACAATACTATGTATGTATAAATTATAAAGTAGAAGAAGAACAAACTGCCATTATACTTATTCAGAAAAGACTGTAATCTGTACAGTCACTCTGCCTGTCAGTGAGAACTGATTCACCACTTCTCGATTGATTACTACAATTATACATGCTTTTCATCCTAAAATAGGCATCTTTTGCGCAGAAGTGTGTGAGGAAGCGAACTTTTTAGCAGACCTGTTGGCCATATAGACCTACAATATTTGACCTGATGTACAGCTACCAGCCCGACCAGCTGGTAGCTGTACATTGATTCGTTGGTCGTGCTATTCTATCGCAGCTGACACAATTGTTTGAGCCAAGGGTGCACTTGTCTGCTCATCCTATTGTTCTCATTCCTAAATTTGTGGTTTTATGAGTCTCCCCCTTTCATCCTGCATCATGACTCACATTATTCTAGCTGGTTGTACATGTGGGGATAATGGACTGCCTCCGTAAAGCCCCCTTTAGCAATTATGACCCATCCCAAAAGACAAGAGTATTAAGGAACAAACTATAATGATAAACTGCACATAGACATATTGAACCTCATGCAACTATTATCTGATATTATCTTTCAGTGTTCTTGCTTCTGCCACTCTCATTCTTAAGTCATATTTTAGCAAGATTATTTTTCAAGAAAAGGCTGTAATGTGAAAAGTAATTTCACAGGAGATATCCGTGATAAATCTCAGAAATTATGAAGACCCGGAAAGTCTGCTTCACTTGTGCGTTGTCACCAAAACAGGAAAGAAAAAGCTCCATATTCCAAATGCATCTATCACAACTGATGCTGATACATTCAAACAGCAGAAATTTGGCTTGTTTACAAGAGCAAAGAAAAGTCTGAACAAGTTGTTATCAGTCTCACAGATTTCACAAATGACAATACAATTTTTGTAGATTGTTTAATTTGACATGTAAGGATTACCTTGCCGGCATAAGCAGTCAGTCATGTGACCAGATTTGAACGGACTGAAACAACAGACCTGCTCCAGCAATGATTGCTTTTTCCCTTCCTCTCCCTGTAAAACTAATCCCATCCTGTTAGAGCCGTATACACACTTTCTCTCTCTCTCACCTACTCTGTCTTTGAGAGATAGTATAGCAGCCTGCATTTGATTGATGTTCCTATTTTCCCAGCTTTGCCGTACATTTAACTCTTTTAAAGTCCAACAGATGGAGGCTGGGATAGGGAGAGAATCTGCCTGGAAATAAAATTCCTTCTGTTGTGTGTGACATGTACTGTAAAAAGTCCTAGGCATCTGTCTCTCAAAGCTAAATTCAAAAGAGCTCACGCTAATCTGTGGCGTCATGAAACCGCTCCTGTCAGTGAATGAAAGACTGTGATTGTGAAATACGTCCGGGGTAGTTTTGTTGAGATGGGGTTTGTGCTTTAGTTCAAAAAGCCCTCTGTAGAAGCTCAGATCCAACACGTTTCCTAGAAACTACATTTACTGAGTATCTCACTAATTTACAGCAGAAAATATGTTTTGCGAGAAATGTACTTTAATGCCACCTGATCAGTCTGAAGTTGAATGAAATTCCTATCATTTGTTTTCTGCACGTTTTTTGGAGGGGACCTCATTTACTGTGGTGTCAAGATGCAGAACAGAACAGTTATAACAATAATTTAATAAAACAAAAAAATAAAAACAGGATAAACATCCTATGGAGTAAATTAGTACAACAAAGTATACAATAGAATACACGTGAATAATTACTTGATTAACAAACAGATAAAATTGCAGTGTAGTTAAAACTGAAGTGTGGCTGGGGCTGCATTTTTCTGTTCATACCAGACTGAGTTTGACATGGTGATGGAGTTAATATAAGATGAAGAGTTTGTTTTTCCCTGTCATGCAGATTCCCGCATGAATGTTTGCTGCCATGAAAGTGATAAATATCCTTTGTGTTGTCATGTCAGTAAAAAAGAAACGCAGGACTTAACAGCACATATAGCCACAACACGACAGTAGGTCAATCACTTATTTTCAGTTCACTTTATATCACACTTTTACAAAGAGTTGTTGTATGTATTTTTACCCCAAATTTCCAGTGAAAGAACTTGAAAGCACCATGTAAATTTCAGGAGCAAACATGACCCGAACCCAGACATAATTTCAAGAGTTTAATAATAATAATTTTAAGTCCTGACAGGTTTTTTTTCGGGCATCCATCCTAGTTAATAACATATCTAGTTAAATGCCCTTGCTAGTGGCTAGCTAGCAGCTCTGTTAAGCTGTGCTTAGGCACTTGGGTCCTTTTAGATAAATGCCAACATCTTCAGGCTACCATGCTTAACACGACAATCCAAACATGCTGATGTTTAGCAAGTATGTAATAGGTAGGTAATGTTCACTGTTCACTATCTCAGTTTCGCATATTCGCATGCTAACATTTGCCAGTTAGCAGCTGAGGCTGATAGGAAAGTCATTCGTTTTGCAGGCATGGTCATGAATCAAAGTATGGGACAAATTATAATTTTTGAGACATAATACTGGATATGTCAGAACTTTCACCTGCTGGTGGGGTTAGAGGAAACAATCAGGGGATCACTATCTTCAGTAGAACTTGTCCTCTGGGGAACATAAATGTCTGTAAAAAATGCACAAGATATTTAATTCTGGATCAAACTGGTGAACCCACTCCCAACACTGTAAATGCCGTCTAGTTCAACTTACTGAAGTAACGACAAGCACCGAACAGGATGTGTGAAGGTCTTTTGGAAACACCAGAACAAATAATTTGCACTTCCTTCAGTGGAAAAATGTTCCTGTGAACACAATCTATGCACCGAGTACTTTATTTAAAAACATATTTAGTAAAAGATGTAATTCATTTCATGGGACAAGGTTGTAACTTCACTTCTCATGTGTTGAAATGTCTTTTAAACAGCCATGCACAAGAAAAAGTTGGTTCAAGTTTGTGGACATTATTTCATGTCAGTGATGTATCCTGTGAACAGGTCAGCATGATTGTTTTCAGAGTGTTCCGGGATGAGACAGATTTGCTTCTGTCTGACACAAAATCACAAACACACACTAACACACTCAATCAACACTCACACAATTAGCTTTTTCCCTCACTCAACTTTCTTCCCGATATATTTCTACATTTAATTGTGCCCTTTAAATGGACTGCAAATCCTCTCCTCTCCCTCCATCTTTTCTCTTTCTCTTGCTCGTCTTTCTCCCCATATAATGAGTTCGTTTTATCAGCTGCTGCGCTGTGCGTGGACAGGATGAGTAATTTTGGAGATCACAGGAGACTTCTCTGCATTGCACTTGGTTACAACAGGTTGTAAGAAGGCTTTGGGAGCCTCACATTCCCTCTCCCTGCCAGCACTAACTATCTAGTCTTTTAACATTTCAGAACATGAGGCCTAATTACCCAGCTAATCTTGTTATGTAAGGAAAAGATGCCATATTATTCAAATGAATTGAGATTGACCTTTTGTTACACAGAGTGACAGCAGCAAGTCACTTCATTTCAGATTTTTTCTCTCAATTTGTGACAAATTAGACTTAGGCAAATTTTTCTCACAAGCGAGACAACAGTGTGTCTAACATATGTTTACATTTACCAGACAAGAACTTCAAGTGGCCATGAGGGTTCAGTAGGGCTGTAACGAAGCATCTATTAAAACCAAAATCGCGATACTCAGATCCACGAACCTGTCTCGCGGTGTGAGAAAGCAGAATCACGACACAACTTCCAGTCCAGATCCAGCCCTATGAGCTATAAGTAGCCCCTTTCACATAGAGACGCCGCATTAACACCACAGCGGTGGTTCGCCAATTCTCCGCCGTTGGTTGTTCACACAGAGCGAAGCACCGCGGGACTAAAGACGAACCGCTGTGTAATTCACATAGAAAGCCGGCGCTGCGGCTCCTAAAGAGACGTGATGGTTTCCCAGGTGTTCCCCCTGTCAATCTAAACCCACGAATAAGTTATAATCATGTAGATGCTGTTTTAATGTGTTGTAATTGAGATCCTGACCCACCGAAGTTACGTTTTTCGCTCTAAATTACAGGAGGGCTGACCGTTACAATTATTTATTTTCATCATAAACACTCTGTGAGTTGTAAAGTCGGTAGGACAGGCGGGAGGACAGACTGGAGGACGGACGCTTCTCTACGTACAGCTGCTGTATTTTTTTCCTTGCTGCCAAAGACAGTTACAGTCACTACGTTACCTTTGTTTGGTTCTGTAACATTGCGTTGTGGGAAGTTTCTCTTTGTGGGACATTTCTCTCGCCTCTGATACTATCTGACAAGTATCATATACAGAAGTTATTGAAATGTTACATAAATAAAATGTTTGTTTAAAAAAAATTGTAAATCGAATTTTGTATCGAACCGTGGGTCAAAAATCGAAACCGAATCATGAGTCTGGTGTATCGTTACAGCCCTAGTGTTCAGGCTCCTGCCTGTCAGAAGTCAAGACAGAAGTAGTTTGACATTTTTAATGGGCCAATGAAGTGGTTATCGAAGCTCTTTGCTTCTCTAATTCTCTTTCTGAGTGAACGTTGATTTCTTACAACCATGAACATGATCTTTTAGTCCAACACTACTTTTAGACAGGATTGTGTATGTGTCTGGATTTGCTAGTCTGGATTTCATGTTAACTGAACCAGCATCTGAGTATGTCAAGAGAGCCCTGGGATAGCTGATTGTCTCAGCACCACAAGT
>CAEMYA010000032.1:2349840-2404239 GCA_903131615.1 Diplodus sargus
AGCAGCTGTCTGTATTGGTTTAAAATCAGGACATCAAGTGGTTGCCAGTGGGATTGAACATATTAATGCTGACAGATGTCTCAGTCATGTTATCATCTATCCAATGAAGCCTAAAACTGTTAAAAATGTTAAAACTGTTGTACATTAAAGACACTTTCTTGTTTGTATCATAACCAAGCAGCAGTATGCTAAAGGCCATAGCTAGTACGGAATACACAATATACACCAGTAGCAGTTATTCCTGCTATGATTGTCCTGTAGCTTCAAAAAGTTTAAAATGTTGCTCCTACAATGTTCACCGCTCAGTGTTATCAGGGTTTTAAACTTAAACCAACTCTTACTATGCTAAACTGATTTTTATCTGAAGCTGCTGTACATATAAGACGGCGCTCTGCTGCCATCGCTCATGACTTTGAGCTTCATCATGTTGTGTTTTTTTTTTTTTTTTATGTTTGGGGAATACAGAGACAAGAAACGGTCAGTGAGAGATAAAAGATGAAAAGATAAGAGTTGGTGCTGGAAAAAAAAAGACGCATAATGTGGTGGTTTTCATGGTTTTGCATCAGGCTGAGAAAGGGCTCTTAAATATATGGAGAGAGCCGGCTGACTTGTGGGTATTTAATCCCAAAAAGGCAGAAAGGTTGAGTTTGTTCTAATTGCATGGAGCTGGGGAGGGCAGTCATTTACATTCATCAGTGAGCCTCCATTTGTCGGGACTGAGATAAGAAGAGAGAGAGAGGCGCTGTGGAGGAAGCGAGAGAAAGACTTCTTGGTGCAGAACTGAAGTTTTGTTCTTATACGCACACCCAGTGATCCTCCGAAATGTACGACATATGGTGCTAATGTGTCTATATATGTTCATTTCCATCCAGCAGGTTTTATGCGATTATGATACAAGATTTATGAGGGTTTAAAAAGATACATTGATACATTAGCCCATAGTCATTATTACATTAACACATAAGATTGACAATATCATATTATATTGTATTATATCAACAGGACATTTATGTTTTAAGCTTTCTGGTCAACAAACTGTAATGGTGGCACTGTTTTTGTATTACCTCAAATATATTTTTGCCTTTACTGTACTGCAGTTGTTGCTACTTATTCTACTGGCAGAAATATTGGTATATAGCTCCAATAAATAGATTTTTATTAGAGCCTATAATGGAGGGATGTTTATCAGAACTCTTTTGTATTTTGTGTGCTTAAACCAGTAGAAAAATGTTCTGTTTATTTTGGATTTAGTTTTTTTGAAAGGTTAAAAAAATACACAGATATCAAACAAATAACATATATATATATATATATATATATGTTATTTGTTTGATACATGATGATACAGCGTAGGAAGAGGGAAAAAACGTGGTGTCCTTCATTGAAGCCTCCACCTAAATTATGTTAAGATATCAAAAAATTATTTAAAACACATAATTAACATACAAAAACCAATATGGAAACTTAAAAAAGACTGAAACAAATAATTATAAAAGTCAGGCCGTTATATACGTATCCACATCCAAAAGCCCAAAAGATAAAGAATAGAAGACCAGGAGTATTGTGGTCTGTATAACTACAGCGTTTTTGGTCAGTGTCCAGATGGGTGCCCCCTCACTGTTACTATGGTGACTAACAAAGAGTACTAAGTTGATGTGCTTTAGAAAAACAATAATTCTTCAAATCGAAGAAACATGAGATGTTATTCCTTTGTCCTAAGTGAAATTTCTTTCTTGGGAGAATTTAGGGTTCAGTGTAGGGCTACGCGATTTTGGAAAA
This sequence comes from Diplodus sargus, assembly GCA_903131615.1. NCBI lineage: Eukaryota > Metazoa > Chordata > Actinopteri > Spariformes > Sparidae > Diplodus > Diplodus sargus. The sequence continues at coordinate 2,351,620 of CAEMYA010000032.1, forward strand.
AACTGACATTGCAATTTTTTTTAACCCTGTGATATATATTGTGATATGAAAAAATATAGGAATTTTCATCAGATGACCTGAATAGCACTTCATGTTATGCTGCACTGCTGCTAACTTGTGGACAATTAACCTGCACTGATCTTACCTCATTTTGTCGTACTGAGCTTTGTGGTACCAACGTAAATGGTCAAACAAATTAGTCGTGTTGCCTCTCGTTATGGCAACAGACGTGTGTTTTGTCAATATCATCCTTTTTGTAGCAGAAATAATTCCAGATGACTGACGTTGCTTTTTTTTTTTGCACGAAGTCTTCGTTTTTCAGCGTTTTTCTCTTGTTCGTTGCTTATTTTTCAGTGTTGTTACCAGCGACTCACTCCATGTGCAGGGGTGTGGTCTGCTTCGGCACACTGAATAAGAACTAATGTGATTGGTGGATCGCTGCACATGCAGAGTCTGCATGCACAGTTTGTGTCAGGTACCCTTGAAATTAGATGAGTTCATTTGCCTCCTACATCGCAGGCCCTGCGATGTGACGACTGGGCACACGTACATCGCGATGTTGATGCTCAAACGATATATCGTGCAGCTCTAGTTCAGTGTGTTGTTTAGGGACACAGAAGAGCTGGGGATTGAACTACCAACCTTATAACATTTTGGCCAACCCACTCTATCACCTGAGCTACAAATTAATATAGATATTGTCTTGTCAAAAATTGAATATATTAGCATGTAAACATTTCTCATTTTATTTTGCCTTAATTTTAGAAATTGTTTTTTTGGAGTGAAAAAAAAAATACATTAACTTGTGTGTAACTTATTTTTCTTGGATATGTGTTTGTAAGTCCAACAGCGATGAACAGCGAGAAGTAATTTCTGTTGGTGACAGCTGGCGAGTACCTCCAGTATTAGGGACTGACACATTAGGCTCAGTGGTTTTTATCTATGGTGAGAGTGACACCCGATGAGTGGCACCTTCACTGCCGCCCGTTCACTCATTCTCCTCTCTAATAAGCCTTGGCCTGATTCTCAACACTCACACTACGCAGCACTCAGACCTCCTGCTGCGTTTTTTACAACAACGTTCGTAGACCATGAGTGTACACTCGAAGCCACGCTTGGCTTAAAAGTGGAAAACATACACAGTGTGCAGAGTGTTTGAGGTAACCTTCCATCATTCGCCTGGGCGCAATTACCAGCTGCTGGAGCCATCAAGCTGTCAGTGTGCACTGAGTCTCCAAACTGTCGCTGAGACAGCTAAACAATGATAATAACAGAGTTATGAAATTAAATGACGCCACCTCATCATACCTCATGTACTAAATATCATCGGTTTTCATGCCTGGAGGCAACTCTCTATATTTAGTTCAAGGGATTTGAAATGCAAGTGCACAGAATGCCTGAAACACAGTTACTGTCAGCTACTGCTGAAGTATTCTGACACTAAGTCAGTATGAGGGCCTGTTTGGACATGATGAAGAGGAGATCTGATTTTTCATATCCATCCAGAGTGATGTCTTATCACATAGCATCCTCTGAGTGAGCTGAAGAGTCAGGTTAGCTTGTCGGATGAGTGTACACCAGGCTGAAGCTGATTATACCAGGGCGAAGGCAAGAGGTGATGTGACACTGCAGCTGTTAGCCCCTGCAGAGTGTTATCACACGCAGTCCTGTTTATTCAACACACACTGGTGGGGAGTGCAAGACTCGAAATATTCAGCTTTACTGTATAAAGGCTGTCTGTCTCTCCTTTACTCTTCCTGGTTGAGTTCTCAATTTTTTTTTCAGTTCCTGCTGATTCTTCGCCATCTCTCCCTCTCTGTTTTACTCTCTTCTTCTCTGTCTTCATACAACATCTCTCTCGTTCGGCTTTTCTCTCTAACCTCTTTCTCTTTTCCCTTTTTTCCCCTCTTCTGGTCTGCATCAAAGTAAGCCAGCGCTCTACGGCACCGGCTCAAAGCTTACATTCTCACCCTTCAAAGCCACTGCTCGTATTTAAGTTAAGAAAAATGAAAAGTCATTTTTGTATTTTTGACACGCTGATAGAAAATGCAGTTGTAACCGGGGAATGATATAGATGTGATTCATCCTCCATCAGTGACTGAGTGGATTCAATGCCTAAAAATAATACTGCATTTTCTTTGCCAGTATACAGGAGGTGATACAATTTTCTCTTGCCTTACACACAATACTGACAGTTGAACATCAGTTCTGCAAAGCCAGACCTCCTAAACATCAAATACTAGAAAATAGGTAGGATCAGATCAAGTGGTTGGCAAATTCAAAAGCAGGCAGCTCATGTTGGATGCGTGTTTGAACGGCACAGTTGGTGATAAACATCACACAGTTGGTGATAAACATCACAGGAAGATTACAAAACTAAATGTGTTGACCTCTGATACAGAAGATGTATGACAAAAGATGACTATTCTCAGTCTCACATCTTTAGAGTCAGCTGATTAATTGAGTGTTTTAGATTTTAAAAGACAACCTTAAATGGAAGTCATTTGTTCCTGTTAGTGAAGGGTGAGCAGCCAGATCTACCCCCAAAAAATCTAATATATCCTTGCATTAAACTAATATGGATGTTCCAGTCTTTAGTCAATTTTACCACAGCAAAAATCAGACAACCTACATCATTAAAGAGCAGTTATTATGGATCCTACTACTTTCTTTATCTGATTATAGGGTGACTGCAACTTATACCAGTCAGTCAGATTAGGGCAGGTTCCAGTAAACAGAAAAACTGAAAAATGGCCACAAAATTGTGCGTTGATTAGATTGTCACAGCTTTCACTTTCGGTGTTTGACTGTTATTTGGAAAAAACAGCAAACTGAAGACATAACCATGGGCATGAAAATGTCTTATTTCTTTGATTATTGGGAAACAATTTTGAGTTAATTATATTTGATATCCTCTAGCATGCCAGCTTCCACGTCAACGGAAAAGTATGTCAGTGGCTCGGTATTGGTTTGCAAAACAAAACTAAATAATCCTTCTTTTTAGACAAAAGTTGGATAATATAAAGACAATGTCACTAAATGTGAAAATATATCCTGCCAGCTAGGGATGACTTGCAAGGTAACGTATAATAAATAGTAAAGAGCTGCAACAACTCATTTGTAGTTTGCTAAATGGATTGACAATAAATTAATAGGCAACTATTATGACTATTACAACTATTATTATTGAATTGCTGTTTAAACATTTGGTGGTTCCAGCTTTTTGCTCGGTCAAAGCTGATGCTATTGGCAGGACAAAACATTTTAAGGCTTCACGACGCCTGTGAAAACTTGTCACAGGCACTTTCACAATATTCTGACATTTGATAGACAAAACAGTTCAAAGATGAATGAAAATTCCTTAGTTGCAGCCCTGCATACAGTAGTATGTTGTTAAGGGGAGGGTGTGTTAAAGTTCAGGGACGTTTTGTTTCCGATGAAACGGTGACATAACTCCATCTCAGTTGTTGTGATGAAACCTCACTATTTTGAATCATCAGCCATCTAACAGAGGAGATGTTAGAGGGACGTTTACACATGAATCTCACATGCAGCTCATTATAAACGTGGTCCCCTTGCCCCAGTACTTACAGCAAGTACGACTTTATATATAGTCTAGTTCTGTCAACCAAAGTTAGCTTTTGTTAGTTATATATAGTCTATGTGTATGTGCGTGTATGTTTAGATGAGTGGGTGGTCGAAGCCTGCAGACTGTCATGGTCAATGAGACAATATATGGAGAATCTGGCCCCTGCAGCCTCGTCTGAGGGAAGTAATTTGAGATGTGAAGTCACAACAAGTCTCAGCGCTGAACCTACAAGTTCCGTTAATAATATTAGCAAGAAAATGTGTCACGTCTTATCCCCAAAGGGCCAAACCCATAATTGAGCTACCAACACAATTGGCCTGTAATTGAGCTATTATAATTGACCTCAGGTGTGTGTGCACATAAAACAGTGTGCAGGAATGCCAGCCTGTGTGTGTTCTCTCATACCAGCAGTCTTGACGTGTAAGAGCGGACATGTTCTTATATTTGTGTGCATACAGTGCAGTAGAGTGTAAGTAGGTATTTTTTCACACTAATGGCATCTTTAGCAAGACCGTTTCTATGGAAACCCGGGTTGCCACGGAAACACTGCATGTCTCTTTGAATTAGAAATGTCTTCCTCCATCCCTCATCCCTCCCTCCTCCACGTGTCTCTCCTTCACTTATTGCTTCCTCGTCCTCTTTTTGCTGACTTCCCCCTGACTTTGACAGGCCAGCTGCTGTCACTCAAAAAGTCTTGGCATTGTTAAAGGAGACGCGCTGCACCACAAATGGGGGAAACGAAGGCAAGTCGGATTTGTATCTGCGCTCTCCAGGAAAAAAGATGAGGGGGAAGGGCATCTTTTTTGGAGGCTGTGAGGACTTGGTTTTTAATCAGAAGCAACATATTGAAATAGGAAGGAAATGTTGAATGACATTCAAAAGAGAATGATGACGAGGATGCTGCGAACAGAAGAGCGGGAAGATTGAAGGAGGAAGAGAGGGCTACAAAGACAGAGAGAGAGATAGCTGATGAAAGGGAAGGGGAGAAGTGATTGATTTTTGCTCTCTCTGATGCCTCTGGTATCTGTGTAACCATGCTGCCACACTTATCCAGCCTATCTGATTTAACTGCATGCGTGATAAAGGGAGGAGTGAGGGAAAGAACCGTGCATACAGAGATAAAGAATGTCGGAAAAAGAGGGGAGGAAAAGAGCAACAGATTGAGAGAAACGCAAAAAGAGACAGAAGAGCTATTGGAGTGGGTGTACAAATGAGAACGTGGAGGAAATCATTCCCCAGGTGCTGATGAATGAATGCCTGAAAGTCGAGGACAATTGAGAGCAGAGAGCAGAGAAGTGGAGGGGGTGAGGAGACAGAAAGGGAAGCCGGAGTCAAGATGTGTCAAAGACAAGCGCATCATCACGTGATTTTGAACCGTATGTCTCTCATTGCTCGCCACACTTGACTCCAGCCTGCACTCGCAACCCTGTGTGCTTGTTAGAGAGGAAGGTGGAATTGTAAAGGCTGTGTGTATGGATGGATGGAAGAAAGATGGAAGAGAGAGGGAGAGGCAGAGGCAAAGGTAGGAGAGAGGGCAAGCGTACATTTTGACACGGTTAAAGGCTGACAGAAACTTACACCTGTAGATCAGCCCAGGAACAGGAAGTAATGCACTGAAGTGGAGAGCAGTTGTCCTCAATTCACCTTTACTACCTTAGCTGACACATAAACATCATTTTATTTTCAATCTTTTGGTCACAGTCAGTCCTCCTTTCAAAATAAAGGCACCAAAACTACCCTGATTTAGGCAAAGGTTTAAAAACTCAATGTGCTCAAAGCTACTGGCAGTCTGCTTAACACTAATGCTGACTTTGTGGCTCTTTGATTTGTGTAAGTCTGTTGTTCTGGCCATTATTGGTCAGTACTGTCATTGGTAACACACCTTCATACACACATTTTCCTGCCCTGGCGAGCTAAACTAACACTCTCACATGCTGATCTTTAGTGGATCCGTGGGTCTATTTCATGCTTTGGTGTGAGACTGGGCTTTTTATATGATAAAAAAAAGCAATTCTCTATCTTGTTGATTTATAGATGTCATACCGTTACACACTACAACAATCGTGATGGAAAGTGAAAGAAAGATTACTACTACTGGCTCTGCGAAAAATGATTTTGCTTCAAAACGGGGAGCAGCTGAAAATGGTTTGGTTACAAAAGATCAGATATACAACAAACCACAGTAATATTTAAGAAGTGCAGGAAAACTGTAACAACAAAAGGGGACATTACAACAAACCTTTTTCTACCTCAAGCAGAAACACCCAGTTGTTTACACGGGGAGCTCAACAGCTATTTTGAATTGTAAACCCGAAATTTTTTTTCAGTAAGCACAACAGTAATTCTTCATGAAAAGAAGAGTGGCCCCTTCTTTATCTTAAATGCAGATTTAACCAGACCTGTATGTGATATAAGCTTATAATAGAGGCTGATATTTCTTTTCTAACTTCTCTGCTTTTACTTACGCCAAGGAGATTACATTCTCGGTTAGTTTGTTTGTTGGTGGTGTGATGGTTGGTTGGTTGTTGTTATGTCAGCAAGATTATACAAAAACTACAGAATGGATTTCCATGAAACGTGGATGGAGGATGGGTCTTGGCCCAGAATAGACCCCGTTAAGTTTTGGTGCAAATCTGGATAAAGGGACAGGTACAGGAATTTTTTATCACTTGCTTTAACATTGCAAGATCATAATAATAATGTAAAATATAAACTGAACACTTTGTCTGTGTTGATCTGTCATTGTGACAAATTAATTATCATGTACATTTTCACAGAATGTATTCCATTATTACAACATAATAGTCATACTTACCCACCTGCATCTCTGAGTTTTGTTTATTGGTCGCAAAAATGCTGATTTAATTCACTGATTACTTTTAATCGCTGTCACTTTTCTGTAGTATTTTTCTTCACTGTTGTCACTTGTGTCAGAGAAATGAAACACATTCTGCACAGTATGTTTCACATTGAAGCCTTCGTGTAAAAGCATAATTAGGGCGAAAGAGGCACTTTTAAGATTGACCGTATTTTCGTTTTCGGCTCAAACTCATTTTCAGTGGGAGTACATTAGGCACTTTTAAGCTAGCATCAAAATCGCTATTTTTAAAACACTAAGAAGGCTCGACACAACATGAAACTTTGCTGGTAGTATCACCAGGGTCTCTACACACAGCTCAACGGAACCACATACACTCTACCCAGACATGTCGATTCCCGAGTACGTCTGGGCTGCCATGACGACGGCTAGAGGAAGAAGCTACTGCTAAGTAGTTCCTACTGTTGTTCAAAAACTTTATTTTTAGTAAACTCTGTGTACACAAACAATGTTCTCAATGCTCGTGTTCATGTGTAGACACCCTGGTGATACTACTAGCAAAGTTTCATGTTGTGTTGAGCCTTCTTAATGTTTTAAAAATAGCGATTTTGATGCTAGCGTAAAAGTGCCCCATGCACTCCCATGCACTCTCATTTTCAATGGGAAAATACAGTCAATCTTAAAAGTGCCTCTTTCATTGTAATTATGCTTTTACACAAAGGTTTGACTCGGGTGCATTCACAATAAAAGCTTATGTTGCATTTTGGTGAGAGTTTCACTTTAAAGGCCATAATCCTTTCCTTTCCTGGGTGGTCTTAAATGTGAAAGATCTTCAGTAGGTGCTTCATCGATGGTAGCTCGACAGCAACACTTTGACACACACTAGAACTGGAGAAGCAGTACAAGCTGAGCTAAAAACAACACAGTGGAAATAATATTAATTCTACTTTGTCATTCAGCAAATATCAGCTACATGAATCACTGATATTTCTCCATACACAATGGACTTAATGCTACCTGAAGGCCAAATCAGGTTTGCACAACTACAGGTCACTGAATTTTGTGGGTCACAGAAAATGTCTGCTGCAGGCTGAGGCAGAGCACTCGTCCCTCTAGATTTATCAAATGCCAAAGGTTCGTACTTTCATATGATGGACAGGAGGTAAATATGTAAACAAGGACTTCTTGTTCCCTTTTTAAGTGTACCTCTACAAATATTGGATAATTGAGGTTGGTTGATTTTGGTAAAGTTTATCCACAGTCAGACAACTGTTTTTTCTTTGAACATTTGTGTGGTATCAGAAGGAGGCAAAAGAAAGCACCACGTTAAATAATCCATGTATATCCAAATTGAACCAACAATGTAAAATACGTACAGTTGCAAGACAGGGATTGTGTGCGTATGTGTGTGTGTGTGTGTGTGTGTGTGTGTGTGTGTGTGTGTGTGTGTGTGTGTGTGTGTGTGTGTGTGTGTGTGTGTGTGTGTGTGTGTGTGTGTGTCCGTGTGCTTCGTGCTGACTATCTGACTCATATAATTCCATGTGGGAGTAACTGTTATCCAAACTTTTCACACCAGTAGTTTAGATGTGTTTGGTTTTAATAATACCAGACCACTTGGAGGGGATCAAAAGCTGCATTTCCACCAAAGTTCTTTCGGTATTGCATCCTTTAAACCCTGCGTGACCCCTGGTAACTGTACCTAGATGCCAGATCTGTTGTGTGTTTCCCCCGCAGACAGTACGCTTAGATGTAGGCGGGAGGGGGCAGTTGGGAAACAGCAAAGGTGACTGACCTTAAATCTGAATAAGCTGCTGCCTTTATTAAGTGACACACCGGACCTGTACTTACATTACTGCCAGATTAACAACACATACAAATGCCTGCCCTTTTTCCTTTTTCCTGCTCCACTCACTCTCTCTTGTTTGACCACACAACCTATACACACAGTGTGGTTATTTCAACAAGGATACAAGCTTTATTGGGGGAAAGGCTGCAGGCATCGAGACAGAAGACTGCAAAAAAAAAAGAAGCAGGACGTGAAATCTTACTTCAGGCAGCAGAGTACAAGATAATACTGGCTGGTCGAACTGATCAATCAGCGGGTTACAGTGATTTCACTCCACCTTTTAGTGTCAGATCAGTGTTCAAGGTACCTCAAAAGAAGGGTGACAAACAAAGTAGGTGGTTGTTTTGGTATCCACACCTTTTGACAATGGAAACGCAAAAATAAGTGTAACAAACTGATCTAAACTGACTGATATGACTACATCCTGGTCCTTTTGCCGACTTAACCTTTAATGTGCAAAAGTAGTGAGAAAGAAGTAGAGAATACAGTAAAGGAAAAGCACAGGTGGCACTAATAACATCATCAATGGCTTTGTTACATTATCTGTTGTAAACAGGCATGCACAATAACAGGAAAGCAAGGTTTCATCAATATACAATCTAATTGACTATAATTAGGCTTGGCTGTACCTCGTGTTCACCCGTTCTCTCTTTCTGCATCCTTGCTAAACCTCTGTCTGTCTGTCTCTCTCTCTCTGTCTCTCTGTCTCTCTCTCTCTCTCTCACACACACACATACACACACACACACACACACACAAATATTCATTCAAACACACATACAGACATTAGCGCACCAGTTGGTTAGCCGGGTCATGTGGTAGCTGGGGTCAGTTCTAATTGCCGTTTGGATTGGTGGAATCTGGCCCAATCAGCATGCCGAGCTCCCATGTGTCAGTGATTAATTACCTGCGTTCTGTGCTGTGCTAACGAGCTTAATCAACTCCTCCTGACGGAGCTTTCCATTAACTCGCAAGGCTAAAGGTGATGCTAAATTGACTCTCTCTCCAACAACCTCCTCCCCTCATTGTCTCTGTATTCGGGCTGTTTTTTGACAGGTTTTCATGTGTTCGTATTTTTACACAATGATTTTTCGTAGTGCTATTAGGTTTAAATTCGTACCTTTCTCTTTTTTCATTGCTTTAAACGGTTTCTTGTCTGTTACTTACCAGCTGCTTTCTGGACTTGATTTCATCTCCGTCTTCATCTGTGCCACTCTGTGTCAGGACAAGTCTGTGGGCTTGACTGACATGATGTGAGTGCTGCGGGAACGTCAGATGTAACAGTGGGAGATTGAATCAGACAATTAATTGTATCTTCCTCTTGGTGCACACAGTGGCGATAGCGATGGAATGGTGGAGTGAGCTTGAGGCAAACACTTGTTTCTTGTGCTTTCAGAAGAGTATTTATGTGTGTGGAGGGGATTGCTGGGCATTGCATGCCTGTGGGTGTATGTGTTCGTATGACAGGGAATGTGTTTGTGGGACAAAGAGATTAATTTATTCTGATTAGACATTCACTTGATGATTACGTTGCAGTAGCTAGTGGTGCAGAATTGAAAACATGACGGAGTCTTTTAGAGAAGATAATAGAAACCCTCTGGTGCTTTAATGGATTCTGATGTTAAAGCGCCAGCTGTGTCTTCATCACAACTGGCGTACAATAAGAAGGAATCTTGATGAGGGAAACAGCAACATAAAACTAATGTGAGCTTCAACAATTAGTCAATTAGCTCATCAATGAAACAGAATAGTAATAGAAAGCTAATCTGTGTCAGGTTTAATAATCAGTTAATCTTTTTGTCTTTTTTTAAGCAAAAAACAGCTCTGGTTCAGCTTGTTGAATGTGAATATCTCTCTAGTTTTCTTTGTGACTTCTTATTAAATTTCAGTCATATACTCAACAATTAAAAGGCAGCTGCCAATATTTGATTGTTATTATTTTATTTAGAATGTCTGTGCAAATTTGAAATGAAGCATGTGACAAACTTTTAAGCATGAATGTATGAAATAAAAATAGAAAACACTTTTCAACTGTAGTTCAAATAAAACTAGAATGGCTGTCAGTAGAGCGCATACATCTGCCAAAGCCAAACAGCCAAACAGTAATGCAACGATCCATGCATTATACCCTGAGAAACTGATGAAAATAGATCCTTTATTTGTGTTGCCTCAATGCACATTTTCAGTGTCATAGGTAAGAACGCAAAGCATAATCCAAATAACCAAATATATTGCCAAGAGGAGTGTGATTTGCGACACAACTAAATTAATCACAACTCTATTCTTTAATATGAAAAGAATAGATATTTTTCTGTTATGACACATGTGTGTACCTTTTTAATTGTTTTCAGCTGCAGCAGTGTGATTTAACAAGTGTCGGGTGTCCCTTTGACTGCTTCAGCAGCCCTCCAGGAATATTTGCTCCTCATTGTGTGGAATAAGTAAATGGCAGTATTTGATTAATGATTAATTGAACAATTGGCCTTCTAAGCGACAATCTAAATTTTGACTTAAAATTAAAAGGGACTTTTATTCTTTTAGTGACTGAATGCAGCCGCCTCCTCTGAGTCTGTCAGCAGTAGGCAAACACTGCTCGCTTAGCCAAGTATAAGCCATGTGGCACTCTGCCTTATTCGTTTCCTCAGCCAGTGATTGAGCCTGTTTCTCCCTACTTGGTATGAGATTTGCAGATGATGTGATTCTTGCTAAGTGTCATATCAACCCGTTAAATCAGGATAAAGTTCACTCATCACGGCAGCTTGTGAACATGTGGCTTAGCTGCTAGCTGTCAGATAGGTGCTGTGAAACAGATACTGTTACTGGTTGGCTGCTAAATGTTGAAATGCGTGATTATTTACATTCAAACTACAAAAGACCAGCCAGAGGTTGTAGTATTAACTACAGTACATAAGAAAATGTGTTGAAGACCATTTTGAAGGTCTTGCTATTCTCATCAGTGGAGCTAAAAAAAATTATTCTTTGCTGTTGCTCTCCCACGACACCTTCTATCAGCAGCATACATTCATATTAACAACTTTGGAAATATGTTGGTGGCTGTCAGCATCATCAGGCAAACACAATGCTTTTTTAACCAAGTCCAGCTCCCTTCAGGGAACTGTGCAGTGAGCCTACTATATTAGTAGCTATTGGACGTAATTTGCATGATTTGATTTGTGAGCTTGACTCACCAGGTGGGGAGAAGGCGAGAAAAAGCTGGCTTCCAGTCAGTACTGAGCGAAACAACCTATAATTACACGAATAGGTCTTACTTACACTTTCCAGTCCATCGTTGTAAAAACAAGTGGAAATATAAAATGCATGTCATGAATTTAACAACAATATTAATAGGCTTTAATGGTCCTCAAAATGTTTTCTGGGTATTTTAAAGACTATATTGTGCCTATCCTATCGTACTTTACTGACTTGACAAAGTCAAACAGACAGGGCTCTAGAAATAATGTTAGAAAATAATTTCCAGTAATAACTTGTTACTAATTTTCCCCAAACTCACATTTAGAATCAGACCTTGAGAACTCGACTGGAGCTATTTCTGTTGCGTACACTGGTTGAAGCTTGTTTCAATTCTCGCTTTCCCTTCTCTGGAGGTATATGGCAATGTGTGTGTGTGTGTGTGTGTGTGTGAGTGCGTGTTTTTATGTATGTGTGTGTGTGTGTGAGCTGCCAGGTTTTCATATCTGTACATTTGAAATTTAAAAATCTGTTTGAATGTATTATTGTTATTTTTATTATTTTATCAACATCCCTGCGCAAGCATTTACTTTGTTTTTGTGTGTCTGTGTCTTCATCCTGAAGAATCTCTTGCCAGATGTTTTGATTCCGACAGAGAGGTTCAGGTTGTGTCCTGGGACGAGTTGAACCATTGGCTTGTTCTCTCACGTGAAAACTGGCTTTTGGTACTTATATTAAGGTGCTCAAACTGATTAGAAGTAAACCCACACTGTCAAATGCAGCAAAGACATTTATGTTTCACAAAATTGCTTGTTTGCTTGTGAAGGTCACCTTTACTGGCAAAGGGTCGTGTTCATACTGCCAACAAAGCTGCCATAGGTCGACCACAGTGTGAATCACACGTCAGCACTTTCAAGGACACCCACGGATATTTGTAGCAGATTTTGTCGCGTCAAAAGCAGTTCTTTTGCAGACATTTTCAGGGTTTTTGTGATGACAGACAGGCTATTCTTCGCGGATGTCTGACCATCTCTGTGACTGTGGTATTTTAACCCAAACTTGATTGATGATTTCCTAACCATAACCAAGTGGTTTTTGTGCCTAAACCTAACCAAAGCACATGTGAATTGAATGCAGTTAGCTAACATTTATACTGTTGATAGTTTTTTTTTTATTTATGAGTGAAAAAATAATGAGATTTTAAAGAAATTATGAGCTAAATTACTTGAAAAACAGAAATACACCATTTTCCTCCTCTCACATCTAAATGCTGCTTCTGTATCTTGACCCTGATGTGTCAGAATTAGTCAAGCTGTACTAATTAAAGACATAAAAAAAAACATCAGCCGCGATTATGCTACAAGTGTGAACCCATTGAATAAATGTGTTTATTGCTGGGTTACATACATTTTTTAAGTTTACACACACAAAACAAAATTAACAAATACCATCCTGGTATTGTCATTATTGCCTATATAGTAAGATTGAACAGAAAGAATATCAGTTCTAAACTTAGACTTTTATCATACATGTTAATACTATTTAAAAACACATCTCAAAAAATCTCCGATAATAAGACAAAACATTCTCTTTGTAGTCCGTCTTTGTTGTTGCTCACCATATTATATGATCTCAAATTCAGCCTTGTATCCAGACGTAGTATAGAAAGTATAGAAAGCCGTGCCATCATCATCGCTCCACTGGCTGCTGTGGGAGTGAATTACATTTCAGCGCCTCTGAAATCATTTCCTACACAAAAATAGCCAAAGTAACTCAATCAGAGCATTATGGGATGTTTAAAATGAAGTCTACTGAATGAAGCCTGGGAAAGAGCTGTCGTAACAGGGTCATTGATAATTAAACAGCCGAATATGGGATTAATTAACACAGTGTGTCTGTTTGATTAGAAATATGATGAGGAAGCACGTTGGGGCTCAAACTGTGGAGGATTGACAGCGACAGTGCTGGCGCCCATACTGCGAGCAGAAGAGATAGACAGAGAGAAGAAGATGAAAGGTGGAGAAAGACGAGTGTGATGAAGTGGAAAAAGCTGAGTGTTGGGAACGATGTGTATGCTGCCACTTTTGTGTGTGCTTTCTTGTGTGTGTGTGTTTCTGAGACCCTGTCTCTGCGAGTTCTAAGGGTTTTTCTTGTTTTCTCAAGCGAGGCTCCTTTCTATCTCTCTCAGCCTTAACTGCCCTCCCTCCCCGACCCTTCTTTGTCTGCCTCTCTCTCTCTCTCTCTCTCTCTCTCTCTCTCTCTCTCTCTCTCTCTCTCTCTCTCTCTCTCTCTCTCTCTATCCCTCTCCCTGTTCCTCTCTCGCTCCGTCTCTCTAACCTCCAATCCTCTCCCACCAGGGCTTGTTGAGCAGTGGGCCGATATGTCGCTCTTCCTCTGCAAATCTAATTGGAGACAGGCTTTCATTGGCATGACATGGAGATGAGTTGCCAAATCCTTTCAGCCCTCCTGCTTGAGGCTCGCTCCCCTCAGCTCTCGTACAGTACCGCTCACTGACGCAGCAGCTGCAGCCACAGAGGCAGTACGGATCCGGAAGAGTGTCTGCGGCAATCTGAGCAAAATCAAACGCACCCAACGCTCACTGTCTTAATGGCTTTAAATCATGCAACAGCCCCCAACGGTTTAGTGGCAGACATGTTTCATTTAAACCTGACAATGAGAGGGAGAGACAGCAGCACTGTTGGGATTGGTCTGGGAAAAAAGATTGAAAAGAAAACTTCCTGTTTTATTTACACAGATGAATGTGTGCATTAATATACAGTGCAATTCCTCCAGTGAGTTCACTGAGAGTGTTGAGTCTCTGTCTGAACAGAAGGTTATACTCACATGTTAGGCTGCACTACAGTACCTCCGGGAGTGGGAATGAGACAGAGGTTTGTGTTACTAAGCTAGCTCTCTGGTGCCATATCTGCACAAAGGTTGAATAAAGCCTCCCAAATGATTCACTCCTCCACCAGCCTTTTTTTAGGGGAGGGGAAGGTGGAGGGGGAGGGCTAATTCGCACAGCTAACTGTTGCAGATTCAGTGCCACTACACCTAGACTATTTTCGGATTTCTGTGCTGAGCCTGAAACACCAAAGCAGTGTTTGATGTGATTCAGGATGAAAAAGAAACAGGGGGAAGATGCAAGAGGAGAAGTGTGATGTGCGATGTAATGAAACAGAGACTAAACTGACAATTGTATATCAGGTGGTCATGACATAAAAGGAGAAAACTGAATAAAGGTGATTTGAAGGTACATTAGTGGAAAATGAGACTCATTTTGAAACCTTTGATACGAATTTACTTACTATTCTTAATTAAAACACTCAAGATTCAGCTCTTTGTGGGATTTTGCTGTACTCTTTCATCGTAAAACAGATAAAAAGACAAAGAAAGCAACCTACTGAGGGCACCTAACCAATTCCAATCTTAATTCCTACGGGCTTTATTGATAAAATTAGTTTGACAGTCATTTGTACTTGTTGACCTGAGAATAACACTCAAGTATCCTCTTTCCAATCCAACCTCGAACCTTCAGTTAGCTTACATTAATGTTGCTTTAATTGTTCACCTTAATGCACGTGCACTGGCGTGCCTCACCTGTCTGTTATCTCTATGCCAGCTTTACCTGCTTTCTTCGTCAACAGTAAGTTTTTATCAAAACCAACATGCACCGAATGACATCACAACAGCAGGTGCACTTAAGAGTTTGTACAAAACAAACTTATTTTTTTATATATCTCTATATTCCAACAGTAATCATTATCATAGAGTGTTTGGTCAGTAACCTATATCTCTCCTCCCCGAAGCGAAACAGCGAAAGCTACAAATTCCAGCGCTGTGGATGGCGGCTTATAAATGTCAGTTAAGTCTTGTGACGTAATCTTAAATATGTGACACCAAAAGGTTTTGAATTGGACAAAGAAACCTTCAACACACATTGACCTTTTCAAAGGCACATTTTTAACTGATACTAGAGAGACACGTTCATACCCGTCCACCCTGTACTTGTTTCTAACACTTTCTAACCAAATCTGACAGCACAAATGTCAAAATGTGAGCCACCTCACAGGCAGTAACTTGCAATTTATAGAAGGGAGACACGAAAAACGAGGCCTGAAAATTGGGTGGCAGACCAGTTTGTCGAGCTCATGGTTGAGTTGTATTTGATGTGAAACGACAGGCAAGAGAGCAAACAGGCAGGGAGGGGGCCGGCTCCAGTAATGACACACACAGACTGTGCCCTGCAGGACACTTCACACCTCTGTGTTATGTACTAATGGAGCTGCAGGACATTATGTAAAAGCATAGGACAAAGTGGAAAAGATACAGTTAGAGTGAGTCAGGGGGTCAGGAGAAAGACAGCGCGAGTAAATTGTGACACTAATACCATGTGAGTAAAGGACAGAAATTAAAGAGAGGTGATTAGGATATGAAAGAGAAAGTAGAATGAGATGATGATTGGCTGTAATCTAAGAAGGAGAGAATAAAGTAAGCAGTGCCCTCACGATCCCTCTGAATGGCAGGTTTTGGTCTCACAAGTGATTACACCTCTCTGAGCCCACTTTTAGAAAAGAAAGAATCAGGAGAGAGCGATACCGAGACAAAGAGGGAGTTTAGGTCGTTCGAAGGAGAAATGGATACTGAGCGAGTAAGTAAGTGAGAGGAAATGAAAAAAGCACGATCCAGAACAGCGGAGTAATTCAGTGATGGAAAAGAGAGGTGGTATCTGCACAGTAATGTCAAGCTGAGGAAAGTCAGTTCACCCAAAACAAAAAATATATTTTATACCAAATAACCTTTAGTGGTGCGGATAGTTTTGGCTGACATGTTTTGTGAAGGTTTTCAGATACTTGTCTCTCAGATTCTGAGATGTTAATTCCACTGTCCTTTTCCTAGGTGGAAAAAATGTGCATATATCAGCAGTCAGACAAAATCAGTTGGAAAATATTGGACATTCTCATCCTACTTTGTCTGGATAGGTCTATTTTATTTATTCAGATAATTGTCCAATTATACATGCAGGTCAAAATGCTGTATTAAAGTCTGTCCTTCACTGACAGGAATACAACACTGGTGGAGGAATGCTAAATGCTTTAAGTGGTCAATGTTAAAATTATCAAAAGAGTACAGTCTATAAAATAACCGTTTGCCAGACTGATTGTATACGTGGATGGATGATCTTAGTACGTGCTAGTGTATGAATGCAGGTGAGCATGAAATTACGAACATGTACGGAGTGTACCACTGCATGCAAGTGTAAGTTGGTCTTTGGGGCACATGTAAACAATCACACCATTCACCTCCATTGTGGAGTGGAGTGGAGGCTGAAAAACCTCAACATTTTGGCAAATAAAAGCAAAATATCTGTATGATGGGATACCACTAAAGGTAGGGGAGAAATATGTTTAATCTTTCAAGCAGCCGTTCTTTAACTTAGGAATGACACAGCACATTTAAAAATCAGAAAATATTCTGACGCGACATACAATACGTGCTAATGTTGTGTTGAAGTCTGTTCCCTAATCAAGTACTCTTCCCCGGCTGCTAGAAATGTTTCCTGCAATGTGACCGACAGACCTTAACCTGCAGTGCTCGGTTAGGTGATGGCAAACATGTTAATGGGAAACTTCAACACATCACAGGATAAAAATATCTCAATTAAATGAAGAGTAGTACATGATTTACCTACCTTGTTTTATCAGTTCTAATTACTTTTAAATGTAAATATTTAATCAAGAATATTCTCTGTCAATTTTGAAATTAATCAAACAATTGAAGACAAAAAACGTTGTATTTATTTAATGTAAATGACCTGCTGTGGCCCACTTGCAGTACCTTCGCAGCTCATACTTTGGAGTCCCTGCTTGAAAAGAAGTTTGGATTTTTCAAACTTTTAGCAAATCCCATGTATGGAGCAAACTCAACACTGTTAGTCCTCAGTTCCTTTTAAAATCTAGCTACCATTTCTGTGTAGGGCTGGATATGTCAAAAACATTTCAATACCAGTACAGATACCGATACCTTCACTTTGAAACCGGCTCCTGAACTTTATTTTTTTCAATACTAATTTTAAGAAACGCATTTTAACAAAAGATTACATTACAACTACATGTGGTGAGGCCTGACTCTGGGATGTTTTTCCTGCCTACTTCAAGCCAGCCAATCACCAGCACTATTAGGTCTCAGCATAACAGGCATGTTGCATGCTTATCGGCTAACTGATGCAGTATGATTAGCTCTTGAGGTATCGAAATTTCTTATCAAGTCACAAGACATTTTTCAATACTTTATGGTATCAAAGCAGTTCGGACGGTGCCATGAAAGTACTGAAGTTCGATACCCAGCTGTACAAATCTTTAAAAACGACTCATGAATGCTGGAATCATTTGTCAGGAGAGGCTCCATTACAAATGGCACCTAAACAAATGTCACTCGAACAGGAGTAGAAATCACCTTTGCTGGGGAGTATTTTATTTGCAGCAACATGATAGCGTATGAAGGATCAACTCAAGATAAACTACATTGGCCATGTTCATCGTGATGATGTATCTCTCTGATGTATTTTTACAACAATGGAGCTTAATCAGATTTAGCTTCTCAAACCAAATTTGAGAGGGTGATCGGCTCTTTCTAGTTTTGGTTTTCAGTAAGAAAAATAAAGAATAGCACCAGCTTCATCCTGTGAAGACAGGAGGAGGTTTCTGTGTGGTGAACAGATGTAAGGATGGATAGCGAACATGGTGAAAGGATGACTTGATCCACAGATGGAATCATAATGTCAGGGTAAATTACGTGTAGCACTCATCTTAACAATTCACTTTAAATGCTGCATGTTGAGACTGAAATGTTCAAACAATGATGGATTTTGATGGAAGTGAGAGGTTAGAGGTGAATGGTGCATTAGCTGTCGTCCATGCGTGAGAATACCTTCATTACCTTTCTGAAGAGATTGGAGTGTATTTACTGTCAGCGTAGGTAAAACATCTGATTTCAGCCAGAGCACAAACAATTGCACACACACACACACACATACACACACACTTCCCCCCTCGTTTCCACCATTGCCATTCCCTGCACCATCACTTGACTCTATGGTGTTATTACCTCATTACAGTGAAAAGCAGGCAACAGATCATTTCTGCCCCTCTGGGTAAAATAGTGGAGGAAGGGGGAGATGGGCTTTGATGTAGAGTGGAGGTAGTGCACCTAACTCGAGGGGTGCTCAGCCTCCTGCATGACTAACATGTATGACTAATTGCACACGTGGATGGATACACGTATGTGTTTAAATACACATGAACATGAAATTGCAAATATACAGAGTGTAGTAGTGCATGCAAGTGTAAGCGGGTCTTGGGGCCACGAGTAACAATCAATGAAGGGTGAAAACGCACATTTTTGATTTTATAGTTCAAGACAAGTGATGCGAGTGAGAGACAATTGATGTAAGAGCAATGTCGTCACTAATGATGTGGTGATGTGTGGAAGGTCCATGACTTCGCCTGGATTTTAACCACATTCTTTGGTGTACAGCAAAGGTAAAAGGATTGATTAGGCGATTGATACCACTGTCATCTCTTTGTATTAAGTAAAGGACTTTTAGCCTTCCTTAGCATTAAGACTGAATGCAGGGCTAGACATCCTAGACCCCCACATGACAATTTGGCATGGTATGATGTGAAAATTTCATATCACAATTATCCTGTCCAACATAATTGCCATTCATGGTTTTATTCCAATATATCATCAAAATATTTGTATAACTTAAAAATAAAAAAAATAAAATGCAAAATTGCCCACATTAACAAATTAGTGTCACTTTAACCTTACATTTTGCTGGAGGACATTTTTTTATTTCATCACCTTTTTAAACTAAAAAAACAAATCAGTAAAAGTATTTTGAATAATTAATTGTAATTATAAGGTCTTCCTGCAGAAATAAAGGATAAGTAGACGGTGGTAAACTCATCTCCCTTCATCTGTATTTTAGTCTGTAATCCGTGGTATTCACACACATCCGATTTTACTTATTTCTGTGGGGGATACAGTGTGCAAGCTGAGCCGACAATGATCATAACAATTAGTGATTTAACAGCCATGTTACAAAATCTTTGCATGCAGACTTATTTACATATTTTAGATGGTTTATATGGGTAAGCTTTAACATGGTCATTTCACTTCATCGATAGCAATGACAGTTGCTCCACCACCACTTTGGTTGAGAGTAAAATGTCTCAACAGCTATTCAATGGGTTGCTGTTTGTGCATGGCATCCATGGTCCCCGGAGGATGAATCCTAAGGGCTATGGTGCTCTTCTGAATGTGCTAAATAGCAAATATTGCATACTTATACTCTAAACTAAGATAGTGATTGATTAGCATTGTCATCAGGATTAAACATGTTAGCATGCTGACATCAGCATTTCCCTGAAACAGTCTGTACCTGTTTCCATGAGAGTGGTATCCATCTTATCATTTGACTGTTTTGATATTTTCCATGTTGTTGTGGTCCTACAGTCTAAACATTTACTTGACTCTTTAAGGGCCATGAAACAGTTAACCAGCAGCCAGTGTTTAAGTATGATCCAACACCTCCAGTCATCTCACTCACCATTCAACAATGTATTTCACTCTTGGACACACAGACGACCCATGACTTGATGCTGTTCTCATTAAAGCCCCTCTGCCATGTCGCCTATGGTCACTGACATTCTTGAATAATACATCTTGACTTCTGTGTCCTGATGAGTTGCTTGGCAGTTTTACATGAGTGAGTGACCTTGACTTATCCATGGCACCAGACATCAGGCTCCTGAAGCTCCAAGAGCTATTCTTACGTTGTCTTTTCCTCCTCACTCCTTGTCAGAAAACTGTTTTGACAGAGATCTGTCCACACGTTTGGCACCCTGCAATAATTATAATCCAACCAGTTGGCATCTTACCTGTTAAATGTGCAAACATAGCTATAACAAGGGCTTCTTGATAATGAATGAGTCACCTCAGCCGTGTGTTTGAATATTCACAACCCTTGTTTGACTTGGCAAAGAAGTAAATGTCTCAGATTAAAACGTCATAAATACAATAGATTGATGAAAAAATATGTCATATTGTTGCAGATGCTGTAATGAAGTTACAGCGGATGCACAAGTCCCAGCTATAAACAGGAATATATTTGTGTTGCGAGCAGTTACTGGACATGATCCATAATCATCTATGCCCTACCTTCCAGTTCTCTCTCATGCTGTATGATTCATGACCTTGTTTGCTGATTGGCTCTGTCTCTCTGGTTTCCAGGACGACCACTCCATGTTCTTCCAGTTTGGTCCCTCGATCGAGCAGCAGGCCCAGGTCATGTTGAACATCATGGAGGAGTATGACTGGTACATCTTCTCCATAGTCACCACGTACTACCCTGGCTACCAAGACTTTGTCAACAAGGTAAATAACACATCCAGTCACTCGGATGAAGACATACTTAGATTATGCAGTATCCAGTGTTGCCAGATCTGGTGAGAGAAACAAGCAACCAGCTTCTATGGAAGCTGGCCCAAAAGAAACAACAAGGTTTATTTGTATTTTTTTAATGTATTTATTTTTAAATAGCCAAATACAGACGTCTTAACCTTAAGTGAGAAAACAAGAGGCCACTTGGTCAATTTATTTTTAATAGTATGTGTGAATTTTTTTTGTTTTCAAAAGAGAGTATTTACAAAATGCTGTACCTTGTACTTTTACATTTTCCTTTTTAACCCCGAGGAACTTAAATAAAACCAGCTGGCCAACAGCAAATTAATTATAAATTGCATATAATGAATAGTCAAAGTACCAGTAAACATTGTTGGAGGTAACACTAATATATTACTTTTACTAGGTCACTATGTGATATAAGTAATATAACCCAATACCAGGTATTTTGATAATATCCTGACACTTACTATGTTAAGTAGGTTACCGCATTATATTATTTTATATTATTATTATAAAAGCTGGTGTATTGAGGAAGATCTGCATGATGTACACCTATTTCACACCAAACTTACAGTATCTGCAGAGTGCCTTTGAATTGTCCCCCACCTGAGAGACAGACAGACAGACAGACCATATAGCAGTGGGTGTGTATGCAACTTATCTGCAACATTATCACCAAGGCAAACCTATATATACGATACACCACTTGGTAATAAGTTGAGGTCGGAAATTGCAGAGAAGATAAATGTATTCCTTTGATGCAAACTGACTCCAGAAGCAGCAGGATAGTTATTATTACTTACACAGCTAATGGCCGTAAACTTTTTCAACCATGGATTCAAATGAGAAAATCATTTTAGCTCTGGGTCCCAGGCACTGTAGGTATTATTACTGTTGTCTTTTGGGGACCCATTATTACAGGCCTGACAGATACTGTAGTTTGCACTTTGTTTTGTAATCTTTTGATAAGATGGCTGTCTGTTCTTTTAATTACTTGTTTTGTTGTTTATTTAGAGAGGACTTTGTACAATTTGATGAAATGATCTTAGCAGAAAGCAGCTATTTCTGCAAACATGATTGTCTGGTTTTAAGCCATAATTTCAAGCTTTTGAAAATGATAAGCCTTGGCAGAGTCTGATGTAAGTGGGCAGCGAGTTCCATTTTCTGATTGCTTTAATGGAAAAGGCAGATTGGCCGAACATGTCTTTTTTGAATGCAGACACTCAGTGTGGCTTCAGCCTCCTTATCTCCAGGGCTGAGAACAGACTCTTGAAAGGGTATGGTATGAGATCGTGAAATACTTTGAACATCAGACAGACATCTGAAAAGAATAAGAAAGTTATTGAAAGTCTGCTACTCTTATTTCTTTACAATATTTCTACAATGGCTGTTTGTGTCCTTTGAACAAAGTAAGGGTAACAATCTGGTTTAAGAAAAATAAAACATATTGGTCATTTAAATGGGGGTGATCAATGAGGGTTTAGTACCACTTTGAGAAGCATTTCAAAATAGTCACATTAGCTTTCTGGTGAAGGTAAAAAGTCTAATATCAATTGCTACAGTTTACTGTCCCTTCATGTCTGCATAAAAGAAAATATAATACCAAAGCCCCAATGACTTGAGCAGTGAAAAACAGCTTGTTATAAATCTCATTCTACTGTGTTGTGTCAAGCAAATATAGAGTATACAAAATGTGTCTTTGAATACACATGGAAATAAGTGTCATAATGAAATGTACCTAATGCAACGTACTTTGCTCCGCCTGTTCCTCAGCCTGTATGATTCCCTTTGCATTTTTAAGCTCGGCATTCACAATCATAAAAATCACTTCTTGCTGCACAGAATCTGTTAACCCTGCGGTGATGTGTTTGTGGATTGCAAGTAAGAAATAGAATAGACACTATCTCCTTGAGAATTTCCTCTGTGCGTTTAAGGAAAAGAGATTATCTAATGTTGCTCTTGTTGCTTTTGAAAAAAAATATATCGGCCACTGCGTACTGCTCCCAAGGGATGTGTAAAGACAGAACAGTTTTGCAATCTGGGATCTGGAGGAGGAGACATCTCAGTCAGTTTTGTTCCAGTATCTCTTCTTAACAACTCCACTGCATGTGTGCAGCCTACACTTTTAAAAATCACATCTCCCTTTCCCATCTAGGTCCGCAGTACCATCGAGAACAGCTTTGTGGGCTGGGAGCTACAAGAAGTCCTCCTACTGGATATGTCAGTGGATGACGGAGACGCCAAGATCCAGAACCAGCTGAAGAAACTGCAGAGTCCTGTTATTATGCTCTACTGCACAAAGGAGGAGGCATCCACAATCTTCGAGGTGGCCCATTCTGTAGGCCTCACAGGTTACGGCTTCACCTGGATTGTGCCCTCACTGGTGGCAGGAGATGCAGACCATGTTCCCGAAGTCTTCCCTACAGGTAGACACAAACACAAGGGCTCAGTTTCACAAAACAGGTATCTGACTCGTCTCAGATTGCTGTAATTTGCTATAATTTCATTAGTACGTCAGTATAAAAAACTTCCTGTGGCAAAAAATCTCAGCGCAGTACGTTTGCTAACCTGTCAGTCAGGGTCAGGTTAGTTTCTGGTAAATGTCTTCCAGTGATGTCACTCAGTAGTCACTAAGTTGCATTGCAGGTAATGTAGGCACCAGGTTTTGAAAAGGAAGAAGAACAAAATAAACAGGTGATATCTCTCCAAAGTTCAAATTCAAGCATTGGTCCATTAACAATCTATTAGTGTTATAGGAGTACAATGTTAGACCAGTGTACTGCTTACAAAACCGGTCTCCTACATTACCCACAATGAAACTTGGCCACTGAGTGACATCACTGGAGGCAATTTATCAGATCACATGCAGCTACCTCAGGAGCCACAAAAAGCTTTATACTACTTTTTCACATTTGCAGTATTACTCCCCAAGACCTATAAACACACTTTAATGTGTAAAATGATGAGTTACCCTTTAAGGGAACTTCTCTGGTGATGTTGTGTAAAACAATGAATTGAAATGAAAACCGAACCACTGAAATATTATGTGGTAAAGTTTAAAAAAAAACTACTTTGTATTGAAATGTGGGCACAAGAGACAGATGGGCTTGTTTGCATATATGCAAATGTTCTCCTGGTGTGTTTGCACTGCGCTGTGCCAGTCAGTGCTCAGGTACATACTGATTTGTGGTAACCTCAGGTAAAGGAGTTTATCATTTGTTTGGGAGTTTGTTCAGTCATATTTGATAATTTCTGTTTATCTTACAATGGGCTCACATAGATTAGATGAACAATCTTTTATTTTTATACTGTGACTATTACTTCTACTAATAGCCTGAGCATTGGCCTCGCTGAAGTCCACTGTAAAGAGGCAGGAAAGTAACCCCTTTGTCGTTTTACAGCATTTTTGGAGCAGTTTATATAAAGCATTACCTCCTGCAGTTCAACTCCGAGGCTGCCTGAAAAATGCAGGTTTGCCTTTTTCCAATAGATTTACGGTGCAGGTTCCAAATGTGCACACATAATCAAAACCAGTCACGCAAAGTGACCTGAAATTGCTGTTGTTTATGGGTGTAAGAAATGGATGTTGACATCTGATAGCCAGCAGTTCCTCATGGTTGGAAAGCCAAGCATAACAAAATGAGCTGAGGGATGAGCATGGTCTCATCTGACGCTCATATTCAGCTGTTTTTTTTTCCACGTTTTCAACTGTTATAACTCTCAACTTAGTTTTTTATAGCTCCACTCAACTTCAAACAAATTAAAATATTGTAGGTATGATTGCAATCTTAATTTTGTCTCAGTGTTTTTGCCGCTTTTCTGCCTCCTTCAAAAATGCTTTCATTTTTGTATATCTCTTCCCCCCTGGGCTATTTTTCATTGCACCCTGCCTCTGCCTGCCTATTTGTATCCTCCCTCTCTTTCTCACACTTCCCTTTCTCTCCCCCTCCTTTTTATTTTTCTCCATATTTCTTTCTATTTCTGCTATGGAAATATGCCTTTGTCTCACCTCACTCTCTCTCCCTTTCTCTGTGTCTCTCTGTCTTTCCCAGGGCTTATCTCGGTGTCATATGACGAATGGGACTACAACATCGAGGCCAGGGTACGTGATGCAGTGGCTGTCATTGCCACGGCGACCTCCACCATGATACTGGACCGGGGACCACACACTATGCCAAAGTCAAGCTGCCTCGGGACACCTGACAAAAAGAGCTCCAACACCGGCCACTCCAAAGAAATACTGAAGTGAGTCACTATTACTGGGACGTGTGACAAAACACAGCAGGGCTGGGATAGATGAATGCAAACATGGGTATACTTCAGATGTGCATGCAAAATCACACCCCAGAACAGTGTTCTCCCAATCAAAGTTTACCAACTCCAAGGTGGAATTACTCTTCATGTTGAAGCATTCTATGGCAAAATTAATCATCAAGTGTCTTAACCTTAACAGAACTAAACACAAAACAGCAAGTGTGCCAGGAATGAATTAAAACTTTGTCTGTTCTCCTATAAACTGTGAATCAGTGTGCCAACTTACTACGTACAGTAGTAACACAGCTGTACAGTTATAGGTTATGTTAGAAAAATAGCTGTTAAAGGAAAATTCGCTCAAAACTCAGTCTTTATTTACTCACCCTCATGCTGATGTAAGGGCGGGTGAAGTCTCGTAATCTACAAAATATTTCCGGAGCTTCACAGCAAAACAGTGTTGCAGCAATCGCCTAAACAGCAACTAGTGTTTCACAGATATAGACTTCACTTGGTTTTACTGGAGTACAATGCCATCCGCAGTCTATTAACTATTGTACAATCCTCCTGTCTACTGACAATCACACATGCTCTGTAAAGAAAGAGAGAGGGAGATACATCTCTGCACTGATTGTGATGTGGCCTCACCTATTTAATGTAGAACAACTTATTGTATGTTTGACACAAGCTTGTGATAGCATCTGGTTGTCGTGATGTCATTCGGCACTATGCTGGCTTTGATAGATAAAGGCAAAACATGATGTAGGCAGATATTGCAATTAGCTTAAAGGGATATTCCGGTGTAAATTGAATCCATGGTCTAACACACCGTGACACCGAGTAAGACCCCCCCTCGAGAGATCAAGTTTTCCGACTGCTAGCTTATGTAGTAACCTCATAAGCAGGTTTAGCAACCTCAGAAAAGACTGTACGATAACAACACACTGCAGTCTATGCCTCCACCAAGAAACCGACATCAAAAAGCCACTCATAGCCACAAATAATGCTCTGAACAGCACCAAACAATAGCAACGGTACAAATAGGGTCCCAGCACATAGTTTAAGGCATTAAACATCTGCTAGCTTAGCCGGATTTCTATTGAAAAGAGAACAAAGCTCACCACTCTCCTGCAGCAGCTTGCACGTTGTGGGGAAGCCCTGCGAGTTGATTACCGAGTGCAGCAGATGAAAATGTATGATTATTACTACATGGAAATGCAATCAAAGTTCATATATGTCTTGCCTACCAGTTTATAACAGTTATTATCAAGAGCTGACAGGGAAAAGAATGAAATTGAGCATTTCTAATTGCACTCTGTAATCGACTCGTCAGAGTTCCCCACAGCGAGCAAGCTGCTGCAGGAGAGTGGTGAGTTGTGTCCTCTTTTCAATAGAAATCCGATGTGTTAGACCATGGATTAAATTTACGCCAGAATATCCCTTTAATCTAGCTAGCTTCTGCTAATAAAATCTGCTTTTGACAGTTGTCATTTCAACCAACAGAACCAATGGTTGTTAGAAAAGATAAGCTGCTATTGTTTACTACACTGTGAAATCAAGGATCAGTCATTCAAACATTAATGGGAATTTTAATGTTAAGGCTGCCATTGTTTTCATCGTACAGTGCTTTTGTGGCCTTTATATGTTAGAAAAACTGTGTATAGAAAGCCTTTGTACATGGAGCACATGTGCTACCAGGTTTTCTACCGGGGCATCCCATCATCACACACTGCTTACGTGCTGTCAAAGAGCAACAGTACCTAAGTGCAGAGGTTGCAGTTTAGTACGAGTCAGATAAGGCAACCAATTGCTCCATAAAATGAACAGGTTTGTTTTTGAATCATAACCTCAAATAGAAATACTGTGCTTTTGATTAAATATTGTTCTGAGTTTTGAGCCCGTCAGGTCCAGGAAAGAATCTTCCTTTCTGAAAAGAGCTTTGTTCACCTAGTTTTATAAGCCTTTGAAATTTGTTTGGTGCTAAAAAAAATGAGCGGGGATTCATGCACAATACAGAAAGACAGGCTGAACAAAAGCAGATGAAATCTTTATTTAATTCATGAGTCAGAGCCGAAGGAACCGGCTGGTAAAATAAGAGGGAAAAAAAGTGTAGTTTGGTTTTTCAGCTGCTGAAGCACAGTGGGAACTATCAAAATAAATCCAGCAAATGTGTGGCCACACACACATGCAACATGGAGCACAATTACACAGAAAAATGCATACATGTTCCCTAAGGAGAGCCAGAATTTGTTTAATTATACAATAAAAACACATGATGAACTGAGACATTAGCTCCCAGACTTAAAACAACATCTCGTCTTATCTTTAGCTTAACCCACAGCCATCGTTAAAGAAAAATATCCTTCTTTCCCCTTTTTTCTCTGAACTTCCTTGTTTTGCTTTTTTGGCATATTACAGAACAAGCAGGAGCACTGGTATTCAATAATTAATCCCCGTTTAACTTCATAGGGCACGCTTTTACTGTTCACATTGATCAGAGATTCCACAGCTAATTGAATGCTCGGGGGAAAACCAAAGTAATGAAAACAGGGCCAAGCAACAAGAGCAGGGTTATCTCTAGCACACACAGCAACACACATGCAAACATATGTGTTGTTATAGCATGAAATCCAACCTCAATTTGGGGCTCAATCTTATAAAAGAATAGACTTAGATATTTCATTCTTAATTCACTGTAAGTCTGCCTTATAAAACTATGAACCTGCCTGCCTTTCATCCCTCGTTTTTTCCCTAATATTTAACATTTTCTGTGTTTTTGTTAGTTTGTTTTTTCACTGTCAGTTTGAATTTAAAGAATGCAAAGAACCGAGGGAAACATTATGCAACCTCCCCTGCCACTGCTGCATTAATCTCCAGGTTGATGTATTACAGTAAATTTTGTTCCTGTATTCACCCGTGTTTCTGTTTTTTTGATGTGTTTTTTTATATCTTGGGCACTTACGCATGCCGTCTAGGATTCTGTCAGCAAGAGGACGGAGATAACAATAACACACAACACAGCCATGAATATTTCAGTCCCCAAAGGGCGCTATCAGACACAGGGTTAGCTCTCAATCATCCTACAGGCCCACGTCTGGGACGCTGCTGTGTGTGTGAGAGAGAAGAGTGTGTGTGCCTTTTCTAACCAGCCATTTCATTTGTATCCATTTGACTGAGCAAAGGTAGAGAATTTTGATCAGTGAATTTTGGTGGTGACCCCAGAGGGAGGGGAGCAGCCTAACACACACACACACGTACGCACACACACACACACACACATGATTCCACCTATTCCATCCCCTCACCCCCTGAGACAGAAGCAATAATAAGGCCATATGTCTCTGCGTGGTCCTCTATCGCTAGAGGCCACAGTGGGCTGCATGCACGCTGGATAAGCATGCCATCCTGTCAGCGCTGATGGACGGAGATGGGAGGCCCCAGTGAGTCACGCTCTCAAATTTGTTGAGGGGCTGCTTGACCGTATAGGGCATACACACACATTCATACATAAATACATGCATACACCGCAAGCGCAAATAAGCAAACACACATACAAGCAGAGCTCTAGAGGCCATCCATTGTTTCCTGGCAGACAGTGAGGACAGGAACGCTAGGATAATGAGAAAATGTGCTCCAAGTGGTTTTGGATGAGGCACTAAGGGGCTTATTTGTGTGTGTGGATGTTGCAGTGAAAGGGATGATTTTTATTATTTGTTTGACTGCGTATGCGCGTTCGAATTCCCTCTCAAATCCCAGTGCTGATATAAAATGCTGCGCTGGTATATATGATGTAAGAGATGATTAATATTTTGTAGTGTTGCTTTCATGTGATCTGATGAGACATTTGTCTTCATGTCTGTTGGCTGGCTGCATGCGCTCAGTCTCTATGGAAAACCTTCTCTGCAGGCCATTTGACCCTCGTGCTGCCTCTCATACATGTAAGGTGAACATGTTACATCCTAGTTCACCTTTAGAGTTGCTTTTTCCTGAAGCGGGAGGGCAGTATTATTACATTTCTTAATGGGAACAATAAAAGCGGCTGTCTAATAAATCTTGCTGCTGTTTATTAGAGGGCTGCAGGCTGTTTAATTTCTCTTTGGGGCATCCAGAGCACAAATGATTCTTTCTTTTTAATGGAAGTGGGTTTTAAACTTTTAAACATCTGTGTTTCCTCCACGTCGTGTCATTTAGTAATCGTTTCCACTGAGGTCTCTCTTTGGACTGTGGGGATAATTTTGTTTTTGCTCCTAAATTTTTGCTGCTTTTCAGCCCTTTTTTCTTTTTGTTCTTGCTCTGTGTTGCTCCTGCAGTAGTCCATTCTCACTGAAAGGCATTTTTAACTAAATTAAGCTAAAATGTTGAATCAGAGAGTGCTAATGGTGCCCCTTCTCTGCCTCCTCCTCCTTCCCCTCCACTCATTCCCCACCTTCTCTCTCTCTCACTCTTCAGTCAAAACTGAGGATCCTAATTTTCTGTTTATGCATACATTGTAAGGATGAAGCATTAGTGAGTTTAAGGGACAGATTTACTTATTAAGCATGAATTCAATCAACTCTGTCCTATCCTCGTTTCATGACTTATGCCTGTGAGTGGCATTAAAATGCCACAGAAATAACCATTCAATATTTCATATGGCCTTTTACTTATTGGAATATTCATCGGGTCAATAGACACAGCTGCACATCTGTTACACGGGTTTAGTTTTATTTACTCAAATTAGGATGGATGGGGGGCTTTCAATATATTGGAGAACACATTTCCTCTCATTCCGTCAAGACAGACTGTCTTATGCTGGATCTTTGAGACATTTTTGCTGACCTCAAATATATTTTTGGCATTTCTGTAGTGAAATCTTTTGTTCCTTATCAGCCAACATTTATATTAATGTAATTCATCTACAATAAGCTAATATTGGCAGATATGTCTATATGATATAAAACCTTGTCACTTGAGCAGTAGCCTGCAGAGCTGTGTGCATTTTACCAAGTGTTAATTTATATTTTCATCATAATTGACCACTGAATGACAAATCTGCCCTTGTGATGTTCATTGAATTTGTGTTTGCATAAACTTGTTTGTCTTTTTTAGTTTTCTTTTACCGTTTACCTCATCAGCTTTTACTGTCGTTAATTTGAGAGTCTTGAGTACTAGGCAAAATGTTGCATTGTTATGCGGTCAGTATATTTATATACATATATATTTTAATGTTACATTATTTGCACTCAACCTTTCTCCAAGTTTGTTCTTACTTATGTAGTAGCACAAGACTCATACAGTCAATAATTTGGCTCCTGCTGTTTTTAAGTAAAAAAAGAAACAATTTTGGTTTCGTGAATTTAAGATTTTCGAGAGGTGCACAGTCAGGTGAGTGAATCCTGGATTAATAATCCCATATCAAAGGAAATAATGTCCACCAAACTGACATATAACATTTTTGCACCAAAATCAGCAAGTTTGCTATAAAATCAGTGAATGATTTATTTCCCATTGACAGAAGACAGTATTTCCCATCTGCCTTTTCTGTTTCTTTTTCTTGCAAAAAAGAAAGCAATAGAAAACAGCATGGAGGCCAGTGTCAATTTCACACACGCTCCTTTCTTATATATTTGATTTCAGTCTCTATTTTAAACTCAATGCCAACTGAACAATGGTCGAGTACTGCTTGAACAGAGACAAATTAACTGTAAACGTCCTTACTTAGAATAGCTTCATTGCATCGCTCCAGAAAAAGGGCAAAGATAAGCTTGATATTCCGTCTCTGCTGATCATAGCTGTTGCAAATACATACCTGTAACTACTGTAGATTTATTTGTACCGAGATTAAGTGCGGATTTTTCCTTTTTTACGCTGAAGACTAAAAGCAAGATGGAAAGGTTTAAATATAGGACCAATGTGAGCACAACAGTTAATTTCAGAGAGAGTGGTGGCAAATCAGGAGAAAAATTGTCAGTGGAGTTTTCCTGTTGCGTTGAAGAATACTTAGTTGCAAGTAGGGCGAGATCATCAGAGAAATTATTTTGAAAGCTCTCTCACTGTGTGCCTGATTACCTCCTTTTCTCTATAAATGTAACTTTGAGTAAGGACTGCTCGTGTGCTGATAAGGACACATTATTTAAAGGACCACTGGAAAAGTAGTAGTAAAAGTATGTATCAGTATTTGAGGTGTGAATATTGTAGAAGGTCAGTGTCCTTGCCTGTTCAGCACTTGTTCACATTTGAAATAAGAGGGGGCTCTCTGATACAGTGTCTCTCCAGACACCACAGGTAGCCTGTCTGATGTCTCCCTCTCAGTAGTTGTCCTCATGGGCCCAGATCACATGGAGCTCCTGTAGACTTATTAAAGGCTGCAGCTCAAAGAGATTCTCAGCCTTACATCTCTTCTTATGTGCAGTACACATCACTCTCTGTGTGTGTTTATGATATCGGAGTTGGCCACCAGCAACACATGAGTCGATGAATAATCAATTAATTAGTTTTTTAGGGTTCAGAATGTGTTATGTAAAAAAATACTCCAGTAAAGGATATTTCTAAAGTTATATTTGAGTGGAAACTTGAGCTAAGCCACAAATGTATCTTGCAGATAAGATTTTGATTTGCGGATAAAAACGATAACATGATAATGAAATGAGTGGACAACCCATTCTACCTTCTTAGCCACAGTCGTTACCCAAATGTCTAAAAAATAGATCTTTTTGAAAAAGTAATACAATTTTAGGATGGTGCAGCAGTAGAATTTTAATGACGTTATTATGCTCATTCAAATGTGTTAGATTGTTTCCTGCACACTCACAGATGAACCTGTTAGAGTAGCTGAAGTTAATTAGGAGTGAGGGACGGTTGAACAGTTGTGAGTAGGGTGGCAGGGATATATTTTATATTGTTAGTTCACTATTATCATACAGTGTATTTACTTATCGATAGCAATGGACAAGTTTTCTCCATCAACATATGACTATGAATTAAATGTAATTGATGTAGAATAATGTTGCCGTCAGTGTGTACATTGGCTCCTTATACAGCTCGGTATTTCTATACTGTTGTGTTGGCCACCGGGCACACAGTCAGCCGGGAAAATGAAGGTTAAGTGGCGATCCATTCTATTATGGACTAAATGATTGAATAAACTCGCGTTCTGTCCCTTTTGGTTGTTATTTGTCACTTTGAGGGAAACTGAAATGATCCAGTTGTTTCAAAATATCAGTACCAACAATAATACCACAAGTTCTTTTCAAGTCAAATGTTTTTCAGTGTTTGTTTCACAAAAAAACCCCTCTGATTTCATTCTGTTGAGGGTCATTGGAACTGATAATAATTGTGAAATAACATGTACAGTGACACACTGTACTGTTGCAGCCCTGGTTATGGGGGTTTCTCGCACACTACCAGTCTTGTGCCTCCTTTTTTGGTGCAGCCATGCAATGTCTCCTGCCTTTTAATATGGATTTAGACATCGATTGCCATGGAAACGGTAAAAGCTTTGAAGCATTTGTGTCAGCTCTTGAAAAGATTATGAGTTTTAATTTGATTGTAATCACAAAGCTAATGTCTGATTTATTCTTGAGTGAACCCTTAGCGTACCAGCACCATACTTCCCATGCCTTACTATGATTTACCATATTCTGTAGTTGTGCTGCACTCAGACACTATATCCATCCTACAGCACTTGCAGTGTGTAGTACGCATTTCATCAGTAACTGGTAACTCTTCAGAGGCAGGTTTTCTGCAGTCATCCCAGATTATGAGTCATCCACCCAAACCTGATACAGTATGTACATGTGTGCGTGCGTGCGTGCGTGCACCACACACTTCCTCACACACATGCACAGCAGGGATATATATTTTTGCATCCCTGCATTGCAGCGACAGAGAATTTGTGACCCTGTACAGCTTCACTCGGAGATAAAACAAAGTCATATCTAATGCCTGTGAAATATGTCTGAAGAGATCTTAGAAGGAAAAAAGGGGTATTGTGTCAGTGTCTCTGTAACTAAAAAATAAATTCCGCTCACAGCCAGTGATTAGTTGGGGAACAGTTGGTGAGTGAGGCGCACACACGCGCTGCATATGGCTGTGATGAAGCCGCACAAGGTTTCTTTTCTTCTCCTTCTTTCAGCAGAGTCAGAGGGGAATTCTGACATGAGAAGGGATCAAACGGCACATAAAAGCTACATCAATAGTACAGGGATACAAAATGATAAACAGAGCAGCCTCCTCTGCTGTAAAATCTCAGCATGCATCAGTCTTTGTAAAGGCACAGGTTAATGTACGGGCAGATGAGTCCTATTGATGTGTGATTCAACGCACTGCTCTGAGGTGAGATGGAGAGATTGATCTGAGAGTGAAAGACAGCATGAGGGGAAGTGGGTAAACACTCAGGTTTAGACAGAAAAATACTCCTTTTCTCTCTTTCAACTAGCCTCTCTCGGGCGAGATTACTGTTCCCATGGCAACGCAGCTGATTGCATGAAAATTGCTGTGGTTGTGGGTGCCATGGCAACACATTACATTACATTATACTGGTGTATAGAGCCCGAATGCGTCTTGGTGTCGCGTATACGTAGACATGACAAGATGGCGCTCTCCACAGTACGACGTCACAGTACTTTTTCAGTCATTTTGCATGTTTTAACAACTTTTTTGTCTAGTACTTGTTTTTTGTATGTTTTTTTTATTTATTATATGAGCATCTTTGTATTATGTGTATGTAATTCTATTTTTTTATTACTTGACTGAGAGATTCACCCAAGAATTGAGAATTAGAATCAGGTTTATTTAGTTGATGTTTTCACCAATTAGGAACTGGCATGGCTGTTTTGGTTCATAACAGTAAACAGAAGAGAAATATACAGAAAGATAAAAATGCAAATACTGCAAGTTAAGAAGAATAGAAATTTTAAAATATAGTATAGAAATATATATATAAATCAACATGTCACATAATGCCCTTGTACACTTGTTGTCCTCGTACCTTAACTGAACTGAGGCAGATGGCAAGAAGTCAAGATCTCCTGAGCCTCCACCTTGATCTAATTGGCTCCCCATTCACACAGAGATTATGTATAGCAGGCTAATTCCATGTTAAATGTAAATTACAGCATTTTTAGCATGCCAGCAAGCCACTATGCAGCAATAAGCAGCATAGTGGCATTTCGAGACTTGCATCATATTATTGACTTTCTCAAAGAATGTAGCCTACTTAGGTCTGGATGCGTGTATGTGTGTGTGTTTGTGTGCGTGCATGTGTGTGTGCGTGTGTGTGTGTGTGTGAGAGAGGTGCGATATAAATAAAGTTGAAGACGTTACAGATAGAGGTACTGAATGTTCTAGTAGGAGGTACTTGCGATAAAATCTTGGGTAAGTTTCAGGCCACATTGCTCATCTGTTGTCTGCGTTTATTGTGTTCACTTGTGAATAGATTTTTTTTTTTTCACACCGTTGACTTGGTTGGAGATGACAGTGGGTAAATTGTGCACTCCTTTTTTAAAAAGTTTGCACGCACATATACACACGCGGGGCCCTTCAATTTTTATTTCTCCGGTGGATTGTTAAAGAGGCACAGCGTCTCCATGGTGATGGCAGCCCACAGATAGGGACGAGGAAGAGTGAGGAAAGGAGGCGGCAAGGAGAATCTGCCGCTGCCGTACACTTGTTGACACACATATATGATGATGTGTTTTCACATAGGCGGTTAATTCTCTGTACTCCTTCCTCTCTTCCACCTTTCAGTCCTGGTTTTATGTTGCTTTGTCACTTTCACTCTTACAGGCTCCTGGTGCTCTTTCTTTATATTTCTCAATCTGATTAGGTGCTGTATGCTTTACCAAGCTTTAAACTGGGCCGTCGTTGAAATGTTCTACGTTAACTGAGAAACTGCTGGAACATTGAATCATTTAAGACAGAGAACTACAAACTGTCACCCTCCTAGAACCCTGTGATTCTGCTTTTTCAGTTTCTTTTTTTCATGCATAAATACAATGTATATGAATTTACATCATGCCCTTATTTCTAAAAAGCTTGGGCGCAGCAAAAAATGCAAATAAAATCATGATGCAAAAATTAGCAACAAATTGTGAGGCCACATAGTAATATCCTTTATATCAGGGGTACTCACATACAAATCTTTAAGGGCTACAAAGATTTTTTTCAATGACTCAAAGGTTTATGTATTGAGGTTGGTCAGGCCACATGCATACGTCTCTAAGTGAGCACTCTGTTGCTTTTTGTTGTTGTGTCATAGATGTGACAAGAATCCTGCTTGCAGCTTGATATGACGATTTCAGTGAACTTGGAACACGGCATTTTTGTTTTCGTGCAATCTAGGCTCCTACCGCAGGCAAAATGACAATATGCGAGCTGCTCCAAAAACGAAAGTGAAAGTTAAAGATTGCGCTCTCAGCAGTGAGTGACCCAGCTGTGTGTGTATCGTTGGCATGGAAACAAGTCCTGGTACACGTGCCGACCCAACCAAAACACATGGTGAAGGAATTATAGTTTGGGGGCCACAAATAGTATTAAGAACCACTGCTTTATACATTGTGTTTTGCTAAGTGGTGAATCTCACCCCATCCGTGCCTGTGAACAGCTGAGCCTTTCAAGGAAGGATCACCTGTTACTAATTAGCCTGTTCACCTGTTGAATGTTTCAAACAGGTGTTATATTGAGCTTCTACAACACCTCCACAAATACACACAAATATACAAAACACATAAACATACGCACTGTAAAAATAAACCTGTTATAAGGCTCTTTGATTAAAATGGTTTTGCAGAAGTGATTTAAGAGAAGATGCTCTCTGGCATGTCATTTCACGATTGGGGTGTTTTACCTGCAGTGACAACTGGCTTAAGGACCTAAAACAGAATCTTTCTTCTAAAGGTATAATGCAGACATATGATAAAATACATAACAATATATACAATGCCAAAAGAGTAATCAAACATCAACAAAGCAAATGTGTTGAAAAGCATAGTGTGAACCCTGTGGGTGTATGATATTATACATAGCCAGACATTATTTTCTGGACCATGTATCGACACATTTCACAGATTAACATAACTACTATTTCACTGCCAAGTATTTGAACTGAATATTTGACAGCACTGACTCATTACAAATACCAGCCGAGTACGCTTCGTGATTGAAATGTTTTGGCTCAATATTAAAATGTTCAAGACATTTGAGGATATTTTTAAAATCCTTGATTTCATATGTGCACTTTCTCCCATTACCATTCCAACTATTTTAAACTGAATACTGAATACATTACTCTTATGACCTCTGTAGAGAAGTTTATTGCCTCTCACACTGTGATAGCAGCGCTGTGCTGTTGATCATGTTGTATCGTAGCCTTGAAAGTTGCATTAATCAATTTTCAATCATGTGTAATGTGAAAGATGTTGCAAAGATGAACCCACGGAGAATTTTAACTCAACTCTGAGTTTCTTTCAGGTCCTCGGAGCATTTTAGCGCCTTTCATCTCATTATTTTGCTTCAGCTCCTCCACAACTTCACTTTTATGGTTCAAGCTCTCTTGAATCTTGTTTCCAGCGGGAGCTTTCAGCAGAAAAGTTCTAGAAATTGCTGAAATGTACACTACCTGCTACTACCCCAAGGCAAAAAGCAAAAGCAAACAGTTAATGTAGTTTTAAAGAAATGCCATATTTCTAGCTGCCAATGCAGGAGACATTGAAACAAGTGGTCTTTAGTTGCTTGCAGTTAGCAACCTCCCTACTAAATCTTACATCCTGGACCTTTAATGATGTATAAATCTAAAATGATTATAAACCTGAGTTGTGGCACATAATAGAAA
Source organism: Diplodus sargus (assembly GCA_903131615.1). NCBI lineage: Eukaryota > Metazoa > Chordata > Actinopteri > Spariformes > Sparidae > Diplodus > Diplodus sargus. The sequence continues at coordinate 2,388,593 of CAEMYA010000032.1, forward strand.
TAATGTTGAAAGTCAAAATTCTGCTTACAGATACTCATTTATCTAATTTTTACTTGAATTCTCATTCTCAGGTACCTGATGAATGTGACCTTTGAAGGCCGAAACCTGTCCTTCAGCGAGGAGGGTCATCAGATGTTCCCCAAGCTGGTCATCATTCTTCTGGACAAGGATAGGCAATGGGACAGGGTGAATATTTTTTATTTTTTTTTCTCTCCTACAATTACTCCTTCCTGTGTACGGTTTCTTCCTTCCTCTCTTCCCCTAAACTGTCGTCTGCCTTTTTTTTCTGGTTTATCTTTTTCACCCGCTGTGATCTGTCTGTCACTTTTTCTTTGCCACTTGACGTACCTGTTACAGTATCCTGTATTAAAAGGCTGTCCTCCCACTCACTCACATAGGTTGGCAAGTGGGAGAGAGGCTCTTTGACGATGCGGTACCATGTGTGGCCTCGCTTTGAGCTGTACTCGGGTGCGGAGGAGCGCGAGGACCACCTGTCCATCGTCACTCTGGAGGAGGCGCCGTTTGTCATCGTGGAGGACGTGGACCCTCTCAGTGGCACCTGCATGAGGAACACTGTGCCATGCCGCAAACAGCTCAAACTCAGGTGAGAATTAAGGTTTAGTTAGTTTTCTTCTTCTTCAGATTCACTGTTGGAATCCAGGGGGAATATTAAAGAGTCAGGTTTTAAAAATAGAACAATTAAATGAATCTTAGTGTGAGACGTATTGATTTATGCGTCAATATGGCGGCAAAATGAATTATTTAAAAGGTTTCTGGTGTACTATGTAACGTTCTGAATGTATTCAAAGTCATTTGTCACACCTAGCAAATCACAGGTGGTTATAGAATAACATAAAACACCAACGGCTGGATCTGAGTTTAGCGGAATATTATGCAAAGTGTGAATGTAAGCAAAGGAAATGGATTAATGCTATCATGAAACACGCATGTATCGAGGAAAGCTCACATTCATAAATTATTGTACATTTTCCTTGAATTTTCCCTTTGGCATCTTTGTTTATAATTTTTCCGTCACTGCAGGAAGCTGTAGTGACTCTCCTACTTTTTCTTCACTTTGATGATATAATCGTTTTCACAATCGCTCACTGCTCTACTGTATAATTACCTCCGCTTGCCTCACTACTGCTAACTAGATCATTGTCTTGGTTTCTGTCAGTGTCCCCCCCAAACCTCTTCACCCTGACCCTCTCGGTATCCACTTCTCCTTGGTGTGTGATAATGAATTTTCTTCAATGGCCTCCTTTTCTATCACTGGCCTACCTGAAATCTCCTGAGGGTGTCCCACATCTTCTGGCTCAGTGGTTCTTTTATTGACTGATCTTTCACCCTGTTCTTTCTCCTATTCCACTATTCCCCTTTTCTCTATCCCTCTGCCTGTCTGTCTCTCTGTCTGTCTGTCTCTTCCTTCAAAGAAATCCTCACATTCAACATTTTCAGGGATAGGCAACATTCTGCCTGAGAGAATATGCTGGATTTCTCTCCAGCCAGAAACACTCAATGAGCCTGATGTACAGAGCTGTGCAGATTTGTCTTTGTATGCACAAAAGCAGAGTAGATGCGGACTAAGTGCCAAATAGATGAGCATCACAGTTCACCTATATTCCGTGCTGTACAGTTTGTATTTTATTGCAATAATCATTGTTTCAAGATTTTTATTATTTTCATTATTGATTTTTTCTTGATTAATCATTGGGAGATGTCAGTTAATTGTTGATAAACGCATATCTCTGTGCTGAAGATGATGTCTGCTGTCCTCTCTCTCTCTGTCTCTCTCTCCCTCCTCTTCCTCTCTATACCACCTCCCAGCAATCAGACAGGTGATTCAGGGATTTACATCAAGCGCTGCTGCAAAGGTTTCTGTATAGACATCTTAAAGAAGATCGCCAAGGCAGTCAAATTCACCTACGACCTGTACCTGGTCACCAACGGTAAACATGGAAAAAAGGTTAATGGGACGTGGAACGGCATGGTCGGAGAGGTGAGGACATTTCTCTTAATTTAACACAATCACTGTCTATTCCACATGTTTTTGATGAATTAGTTTCACAGATCTGCAGTAGACAGATTGTTGTACAGAAGAAAAAAGGTGGATGATGTTTTGATAAGCCTGGCCCAACACTAGAAAGATGGCTGTAAACAGTTTTAAAAAGCCCAGAATGACACTTTAGTTGATTTCAAACAGAAATCTGGCACATCAGCTGATTGTGGATTTCACACCTGGCAGAACACTGGATACATCGCCATACAAGCATTATCAAACCAGCAGTATGACTAATAACAGCAGTAAATGAAACATTGAATCATATTCAGTGTGTGCCATTACAACCAGTGTAGTACACCAGTGTAGTACACCAGGGTATTTCACCGAAGGTCGGTTTATTGACCATCATTGTGGGTGGTGTGTCACTCGTGGCATACAGTATCCCTATCACCATTTAACCTTTCTTCAGCACACTTCACTGGAATAAGAGTGGATTCCAAAAAAATGAATATCTGCTTCAAGCACGAAGGATCACGTTTAACATCTGTTTTTGGTAGATCGGGAAAAGCTGCGAGTATATGTGAGAAACTGGTTACCACACTTCTCTTTGTCCCTTATTGCATTTGTTTTATGTATTCTGGTGGTAGATATTTTAAAATGTGTAAAGTAACTAGGAAGTCACATTGAGATTAAAATCTCGTTTACAAGTGAGATTTAGCCAAGACAGGGTGAAAAATAGCAGCGTCAAGGACATGACAAGACGACAACAACATCAAATCAAATCATATATAGCAGCAGTAAGTACAGAAATACATTTCATGATGCACTTTGTAGACAAGGCTTTTCACTTGTCCAGTTGGGAATCAAAAAAGACACTGTGACATAAATGTAAAGCAACAAATATTCTTGCACATCAAGAAGGATATGACAATCTCCCCTCCAACTCACTTGCCTGCTGGATTTATGAGCCCAACGTGGCATTTTATGAGCCCCAGGCAATCAAGTAATCCTTATTGTTGAGTCCTGCCACGACAGTACAAGAATATATATGTCATAAAAAGATTGTGGGTTATGTAAAGCGACAAATAGGAAACTAATCCTGCAGTGTTGACTTTTCAGGCAATATTGGGGAGTTGCAAACAGGGAACACAAATACTAACCCTCCCACAAAGAACTGTGGCAATTAAAACCAAAATGCAGTGCCTCTTTTTGGGTCATTATGCCACCATATTTCCTGTGAGAACACACCAACATCAAATAAAGTTTCAAATTTTGCTATCAGCTGAGAAATACAACAGCTATGAATTAATATGTCTTCAATTAAATAAATGTTAATTTCTTCCTTTGTTATTCTTTGTTCATTTATTTGTTTTTGTATGTTGGTTGTTTTTTCAATCTTTTTCTCGTCCCTTTTTCTCATCACTGCTGAGGCAGTTTGTAATTCACTTTCTTTACTATATAAATACAAGGCACTAAGACTATTTTGTTAAAAATCACTTAAACAAGCTGGTAAATATGTAATCAAGTACTGATACTTGCACCACTACAAGCAGAGAGATTGTTAAAGGGCTCATAGGAATTTATCTTTATGATGGGACTAATTATATTGTCTGAATGTCTCTTTTTGACTCTTAGTTTCTCACGGTTTCTGTCAGCCGTGGAGCACTTGTTCCCCCACAGCCTGGCCTGAGGGGGAGCTGTGATCAATTCCGCAAAAACCTCAGGAGGAGGACAATGAAGTTCCTAATCAGAGATGGAGGAAGAAATAGACATAGAGAAAGAGAAAGTGATTGGGAAAAAGACAGAGACAGGGAGAAGACAGCCTCAGGGAAAGACCCACTTCTCTCCTGCACACATAACACATTAGACATCCAGCAGAATGCAGCCTGTACAGATCAGCATGATGTCCGACTGAATTGATTATGGCTTCAAGCAAGCAACTTTATTAAGAGTTACGGTGCATATTGTACTTAAAGATTACAGCGTCTTTAGTATCTGTTATAAAACTCTTGAAATATACATCAGCATAAAGTCAACACTATGCAAATGCACAGTTCATGCATGCATGGATGCATTAGTGCTTCAATGCCTAAGTAAGCAGCTAATGATTTAATTTGAATGGGGGGGGAAAGGACAACAGATGCAGAAAACAGAATGGGAGAGAGAGCAGAAAAAGAAGAAATGTAACAAACAAAGAGAAAAACAGTGTGTTGGATTGCTGTTCACTCTGGCATGCATACAGTATACCTTATTAGCAGTCTTTGTGCTCCATTTTTATTCATGGCCCAAGGCACCCGAAAGTAAGGTCTAAATATACTGGAACACACACAGGGACTCGAACAATGACCCAGTGTTGTAATAATCCTCTTGCTTCCGTTCTAGTAAAGAAATGTCTCAAATATCTGGCAGAGATGGTTGCTCATGTTTCTCTTACGTTTAGCATCATACGCCTGCTGACCTTTTTCGTTTCCCTTCTGTCTGTCTCTGTCTGTCTGCGGTCAACCCTCAGGTGGTGTTGAAGAATGCCCACATGGCGGTGGGTTCACTCACCATCAACGAGGAGAGGTCAGAGGTCATTGACTTCTCTGTGCCCTTTATTGAAACCGGGATCAGCGTCATGGTGTCACGTAGCAATGGAACCGTCTCCCCCTCTGCCTTTCTTGGTGAGCAGATGTACAACATAGTCCTCCTCACACACACACACACACACACACACACACCATTCTATAAAAAGGCGAAAATGAAGTGCATTTTCAGGCTAAAATGAATGATCTTATTATGCAACAACTGGGAGCAACGTGGGAATCACAGACTTAAGTAGCAGCGTTATAAGTATGGTGACATATAAGAGTATTATTAGATAATAAAAAATGTGCTTTTTACAGAGATTGAAGTGCAGCTCTTGACCTTGACAGTTGCATCAAACACACACAAGTTGTCATGGAATTTGGTACAAATTTGCTTTGAAAGGTGTTTTAAAGATTGTAATTGTTAGCAATTTAGTCCTAGTTACTTTGGTTTCACCTGTGATTATAGTGGTAACAGCAAGAGCAGTTTATACAGCAGGTCCCTAAATTCTGTTGGCTGCAAACTTTCAGCGAACAGCTGCTCTTTTGGAAATACAACGGAAGAGCAACTGGTGTATCTGAACACAGAGCAACCAAACAAACTCAAGTTGTTTTAACAAGGAAGTCAAAGAAAATCCTTTTTTATCATGTCATGAACAACTGTGATCTGATTTATTTCAAAGGAAGTTGGTTACATTGCTGAGGAGTAGCAACTCTTCATCTAATTGCTCCTTCTGGTTACTCTAAAAATGCTTGTTTTGCAGACATGTTTTTGATCAGCTGTCCTTATATAACTTGCTGTATATAGGTTTATAACGCAAGTTCACTCTTAAACGATTTAGAGAGGCTGCTTTCAGTCAATTAAAACATTTCCAGTCAATGTTCCTGCAGCAAATACCATCACACATTTAAGCAGCAAACCTGAAAGCTGTAGTTATAAACTTGACAGGACAGACGAAATCCGCCAGAGGAAACAGAATTAAACTTTCAGATTCTGAAATAAATCTAATATGTATTTTTGATATCTCTGATGAAACTCTGGATTTATCAGGAGGACGTTTTCTTTTCTCCAAACAGTTTTACTCTGTGAACCGTGACTGCGAGTGTGACTAGATGTGTTAAAGAACACAGAAAATTAATGAACATTGGATCAGATTGTGTCAGCGTGTCAGGAGATTTAAATAACCAATGAAGTTAGGATGCTCTGTCTACGTAAATACACACAGCATCTCTTAATGGAGAGACACACTTTAGAGCGGGCACACCTGGCTTTTAAAGGTAATGGGAGATGACACTCTGTTTGGTTTAATTCATGTTATGCCCAAAACACAGCTATAATTAATTAACAGTCTAAATACAGCCCCTCTGTGCCCTGCTCCTTACTCTGTACCCATATTATGTGCTGTTATCTTAGCATAGGGGAGTCGGATACCCTAAATGCAGTATTCACGTCACACTATGTACTGTTTATAACTGGGCAATTCCAATCTGCTGATGAAGGTGTTATGATCCAATCGCAAGCTTCAAAGCTTATAAATGGATCTTGTTGTGAGATTCTTTGGTTCGCTACAGTGCTGCTGTTGTGCTTGTCACAGCCTATTCTGTGTGTGAAAATTGCAAAGCAGAGTGCAAGTGGTGGAGGATGTGCCCATTTCAGTGAGTTCATGTGTCTATTCACACCTACCGACCGTCCTCTCAGTTTCTCTCTTGAGTAGTGCTTGTTAGTGTTCACACAGACTCAAATAAAATCCATCAATGTACAACAATGAGCACACAGAGTATAGCATGTGAATACAAATAATCAAGCTGATACCAGGGGGGGGGATTTTATAATTTCCTTTCATTTGGTTTAATGAACTTCCCACAACCCCCACCCCCTCTCTGTGTTTTAGAGCCCTTCAGCGCTGACGTCTGGGTGATGATGTTTGTGATGTTGCTTATCGTCTCGGCCGTGGCTGTGTTTGTGTTTGAGTACTTCAGCCCGGTGGGTTACAATCGCTGTCTGGCAGACGGGCGAGGTGAGAGGACTGCATGCACACACACACTCGCACGCACACACATACGCACACGCACACACACACACACACACACACACACACACACTGCTCAGATTCAGTCAATCCATTCTCCAAAAAGGCGACAGTAAGGTACATTTTCAGACTAAAATGAAGACTGAGGTGGCAGGTTTTGTTACCTTGAATGCACTATTCAAATGGAGCACTCCGTGCGCCAAATTACTTTAACAATCCTGTCTGAATGAGTGCAACTGGAGCACGGGGACTTACGCTGCTCGATGTCTTGAAGTACTTATCTACATCTACAGTTGCTTAAGCTCTTCCACTAATGAAAAGGATCATTGACAGGAACCAGATAGGTGATCTTAAGTATTCTTAGCATCCCTGTGTGAACAAAGACTCCACTGTTCTCGCACTACAACAGCTTTTTTCTGTTGTTCCATTCTCAAATATTACACAACGTTGCTGCAGCTCGGGCTGTAAAACCTGATGAATGCACTTAAGTAGATCTATTACCATACACTGAAAATATATGTCAGGTTTAATGGGGTCTGACAGTATGGAACAACACTACCCTGTTGAATCACATTCGGTTCCAGCAGGCCGTTCAAATCAATTTGCCCATCAAAATCAATGGTTCAGATTCAATCTATTTTTTTTTCAGCAGGTTTTATAAGCCCAGCCCTGTTTGACTCTCAGGATTGCATTATACTGCCACAACGGCAGCCACTCAAGATAAAATCAGAGGAGTGTTATATTGCTGCTCACAGCCTTTTTATCAAGAAAGAGAGGGGATAGAGTAACAGTGTGTGATTTGGAGTTATGTTTCCTGACGTAGTGTTTTCGAAATGTCTTCAGTCATAGCAACAGTGAGGTTCAATCGCCTGGTTATGTAAGGATGTCTTCCCATACCACTGCTCCAGCTGTAGCATAATTGTAGCCTGCTGTGTGCCCATCATGCCCCCCTCATCTCTCTCTTTCCCCCTGTCTCTGATGACACATAGTTACAGTAGGTAGTGTTTCCATCCTGCTACCTTGCTATAGTGCCGTAGAGGTAGGTGGAGCAGAGTTAGTCCGTAACAGCAGGTTGTCACAGCAATGGCTAGGGTGCCTGATGTGGACTAGAGATAACATCCTATGATCACTGACAAACGTCTTTGTCGCTGCCATCCATCAATTTCCTCGCATAATGCCGATCATCAGTAAATACAGATAAAGTGAAGTAGATTTTCTTCTTGCATCCTCTTCCGCCTTTCTTTTTCTACTCCCTCTTCTTATGTGTCACTCCCAGAGCCTGGCGGTCCCTCCTTCACCATCGGCAAGGCCATCTGGCTGCTCTGGGGTCTGGTTTTCAACAACTCCGTCCCTGTGCAGAATCCTAAAGGTACCACCAGCAAGATCATGGTGTCAGTGTGGGCCTTCTTCGCTGTCATCTTCCTGGCCTCCTACACTGCCAACCTGGCTGCCTTCATGATCCAGGAGGAGTACATCGACCAGGTGTCGGGCCTGTCAGACAAAAAGGTGTGAATTAGAGGCAATGATAGAGGGCTGTTGGGTGGAGGAACAGGTGTGTGAGAGTATGTGACGTGGGAAGTTTTGACACACACCTGTGTAAGTGTGAAGAAACTTCATGAATTAAGGGCTGCAGCTGATGATTATTTTCATTTTTCATTCCTTATTTTATTTTATTTAATCTGTGTGTATCTTTATTTAACACCATGATAATTGTATAGATAGATACAGAAAATAATCTGTTATATTTTGGGTTAATCAATTGATTGTTTAGTTCGAGGGTTCTCAACCTCTCAACCCATCAGATGAGCTCAAGTGCCCTGTGCTTCACACCACCCATCATCGATTTGAAAGTAATTTTGAAGTGTTATTCAACACTAAAAGTGTATAATGTTACAATATTATTTTAATACAGTTAATCATCAAACTTTTGTTAGGTCTGGTCTCAAATATTTTTGTTAATGCATTCCTGTTTTCGCGATCTCACTAGTTTTAATGCATTTTTCAGTCAGTACACAAGGTTTTCACAGTGGTGGGAGGGGTGTCCGGTGCAGTCAGCATAAATATACGGGAAAATAAGTGATTTAAACACCAATCTGGGATGCTATTAGTGTGTTTATTCTCCTCCTAAGCACAACTATGTGGTTATACTATTAATCAAGTCATTATTTCTGCTTTTTGAAATTAGCTTAGCTATTCTGCAGTCTTTTCAGGTTCCTCTCTGGGGTAGAAGTGGGAATCAAGTTGTTAAAGCCAAGGATGATGTTTTTAATTTACCTGTGTTGTTTAACCAACGGTCCAAAACCAAAATACATCAGTTTTCAAATATAGAAAAACAAAGAAAAGGAGCAAATACTCCAAATTGAGAAGCTGGAACCAGCAAATACTTGTCATGTCTGTGCAGTCGGTTACTTCAATTATTACACAATTGTCACAAAGCTTTTTTAATTGCTTTTCTTTTAGAGTGTGCCTCCAACTGAGGCCTAGTCCACATGTACACAGGTATTTTTTGAAACAAGGTTTACAACAAAAATATATCTCCACCCAGACAAATTCTTTAGAACCGTTTCAGATATAATCTCAGTTCATACTAACACACCTGAAAATGTACATCTCATGGCTGTTGTAAACAAGAAGCAGATCATATACTCTGGGCTGGTTGCTTAGTTACAGAGAATACTATGAATGAGGCAGTGAAACATGACTGCTCTTCACAGAATTCTCTTGGATAATTTGTCACCACAACATTGTAAGCGCATGTTTTTGTCTCTCTTTTGCATCATTGTATTATCAATGTCTGTTTGTGTCTTCTAAATATAACGTTAAACAATGTACCATACATTGTGTCACTCATATACAAACAAACGACAAACTCATATACCTCAATATTAGTAGTATATATAGTCTGAGTTATATTTGCCAGTGACACTACATACAGTGATAAACATGTTTGTCCGCGTCATTGTTTGCAAAAATCGTCCTTCCTGCCCATTCAGAAGTAAACACTGAAAACTGAGTTTCTGAATATCTTCACCCTGAAGTGAGTTTTCCAAAAGGTCAGTTGTCAATGACGTAAAACGGTGCATAGCAAAAGCTTTGTTTTAAAGAAATACCCATGTATGTGTGGACAGGGCCTTGATTAATGAAAACAATAAGTTGATCAACAGAAAAATGTATCACCTGCTGTTCTAATGATATAATTATCAACTGAAAATCATTGTGTGTACAGTACTTGTCTGTCTAAACATGTTCTCCAGATTCTCTAATGTTTGTCTGTCAGTTGAGCATAACTCAGCATTTACTTAATTTTAAGCTTCCAAAAGTATAGTCTTGTGCTCCTGCTCAACAGTGCATTAAAGGCTATTTGATGCGGCTCAGTGCCTTTTCCATGCTAACGAGTGCTCCTCTGTCATTTCTCTTCTGTGTGGTTTTGTTTTTCCGGAAAACCCCCCACCGCAGTTCCAGAAGCCCAACGAATTCTCCCCGCCATTCCGGTTTGGCACGGTGCCCAACGGGAGTACAGAGCGCAACATCCGCAACAACTACCGGGATATGCATGCGTACATGACCAGCTTCCACCAGAAGAATGTAGATGAAGCACTGTACAGTCTGAAGAACGGGTGAGGAGGGGAGAGACAGAGGGGAGGATGGAGAGACAGATTGGGGGATGCAAGGAAGGAGAGAGTTAAAAAGGATCTCAGCAGGGAAAGAGAAGCGACGGTGTTATGGAGCTGTGAGGTCCTGTTCTGATGCAATACTGAGAAAAGATGATCAAGGATTAAAGAGAGGAATACAGAGGGAGAGGGGGCATTCTGGGCAACGTGGGTGGGCAGCCGGTGGAGCTGCCTGCCACTGGCGCCCAGAATAGCAGCGTAGCCTGTGGTTGCCTTGAAAGGTAGCTAATATTCAGTCTTCCTGCCTGTCTTCCGATGTTTCCATCACCCACTGCTTAAAAATTAAGAGTGCAAAGCAGCAATGTACCTCTGGTGTCTGGTGAGAATTGTAGCTGAATAGCCACAGAGGCCTGTAGAGCCCCAAGGCACCGCTTGATCTTAGTTTGTCACCAAGCTGGGGACTATCATGTCATTTAATCTTTCAAATCGCTCAAGGTTTGATATAGGAAGAAAAAAAAAAGAATACAGGGTGTCCCAGGAAATGTTTCAGCTGATGCGGTAAGCTACACAGATCCAGACACACCTCGTCACTCGTTCTGTCTAGTTATTAAGTTTACACTTCAGTTGTACTTGAGCTGGAGGATCATTTCTTAGACATCTTCTTAGCAGATAAAGTTGCTCAGATGTCATGGAGGTGGTTCAGATAGAAGAAGACCACAATATGAGGCTGAAAGCTACAGAAACAGCACAGTGAATCTTAAATAGAGAGCAGTTATTTGTTTGAACGCATTTGCTGTATATATCACTTTTTCCTTTAAGGTTTGTTCTTTCATTTTGTAGAAAACTCTGTTTATAAGTGTACACATATTAACCATTAGCTAGTTGCTTGTCAGCCAATATAGACACATTTTCTTATTTGCAATAATCCCTAAAAGAGGTTATCCTACATTTATGACAATGATATGATACTTCTACTACAACTTATAATAATAAGAATTATATTGATAATAATGATAATACTTGGTTTATATGTATAGCACTTGTCAAAACCAGTGCCAAAATGCTTTACAACATAAACAATACAATAACAATAAAAATGCACAGTAATAAAATACAGTATAACCATATATTAAAAAAAGATTAAAACTAAAAAGGATCAAATGAAATGAAATAAAAAGCAATGGGTACATTACAACTGGCAGTGCCAACCTTAATCCTGATGCAGCCAGTTGAAGAAATATGCAAGGAGGCAGAATATTTTACAGTTTAACAAAAACTCTATTGTCCAAAATGACATCAGTGCACGATTTGATAGTTATAAATCAACCCAAGCATATTTTTCTGCATTTTAATCTCTAAGAAAAAGTGGCTGATAATGATAATGGCTGATTTATCGGTCAGGTTCTAGTAGCAGTAGTAGCATGTTTTCCTTCAGGCTATATAATGTGGTTGTACCACAAGGAGAGTAATTAGCTTGAATAGCACGTAATGAATATGTTTCTTTCCTATTTAACAAACTACAAAACTACAGGTGAAAATAGTGTCAAAATATCCCTATAAAGTCTTTTTAACTCAGAATATGTTCCAAATTCTTGCTCATAACTCGCTCATTTATAGTTTGACACCCACACAGGTCTCACAGAAAACAAAATTTGGCCTGGAATATAACACTTAGTGAATGTTTCCACAATCCCTCCCAAACATATTTCCTTTATTTCATTTCTGATATTTCATCTGAGTGTGAACGAAAATGATAAATCTAAATTCTCACCATGATAACAAAAATGATATTGTCCGCAGTAAGCACACTGCCTTCTATTAAATATCCCTCAATGCAATGGTTTGCCTTTTATTTTATGCGCTCATACATTTTTAATAATTTCCTTGTAAGTTTCCTTGAAAAAATGATGTCATTTGTCGCTAATTATACCTAAAACAGAGACAGAGTTTTAATTGTTACACTTTTCAGTGAATTAATTCAGATTAAATGCTGCGCTTGCATTTCCTAGAGTTTTAGTGCACAGCAGGTTGTCTGAAAATGCACAAATATGCACAGGCAAGCTTAATATTCAACACGAATGAGAATACAGTTTCTTACAATAAATCTTAATTCAAAATGTGCTTAACTCTTGAATAGTGATGAACGAAGAATGAGGAAGTGCTTTCAGAGGTACAAGAGTCTCCATAACACACTGTAAAACGTTTTCCTTCTGTCACGCTGTGCAGCAAACTGGATGCTTTCATCTACGACGCCGCGGTGCTGAACTACATGGCGGGCAGAGACGAGGGCTGTAAGCTGGTCACCATCGGGAGCGGCAAGGTGTTCGCCTCCACCGGGTACGGCATCGCCATCCAGAAAGACTCAGGCTGGAAGCGAGCTGTGGATCTGGCCATCCTCATGCTGTTTGGAGATGGTGAGGACTGGAGTGTTCATGTTTTTATTGGAAAGAAGAAGTATGAACATCCCAGAGCCAGATAAACTCTTTTCACGCAATATTAATGACATTTCTATTTTTTTTTTTTTTTTGCTTTCAAATCCAAACCAGTAACATATTCATACGTTCTTTAAGATAATATCCCAAGGTGAATATCCCATAAATAGGATTTCAGAAATGAATCATAATGATTGTTTATGATCATAGTCTTAATATAAAGTTGTACTCTAATCAGTAAAGAATATGTGGAAGTTGCTCGGTGAACCTGCTGGTGGATCCCGGCAGTCATCAAGGCTGTCGAGCTGCAGGAAGAAGCCTCCTGAGCCAGGTTGGCACAGTTCATTCCTTAATCAACAGCGAGGCAACAGCAGGCCTGAAGGGCTGCAGCTGCTGCAGTTCTAAGAGTGTGAGAAGAGTTTGTTTATTTGGTAACATTGGCAGCAACAGGAAATATTGACCTTAGCTGAAGATGGGTAGAAGGAAATGCTGATGTTTTGACTGACATGTTTCTTCCGTGTTACATTGATTTTAGGAAGCGGCTCCACAGACTGGCAGACTTGGGTGGTGGGCTTATTCATTAAGCAATTCAATTTAAAATGTATTTTTGATTTGTTCTGGCTGAGATGAAACTATCGCATCTCAACAAGGACAGCTTTTCAAATTTGTCATTTACAGAATATAAACAACAAGCTGTGTTTGCATAAATGACTTTGCAAGTGTGTTTGACGTATCAAAAGTAAGTGGAGTTCTAGGATGTTTTCCCTCTGAAAGCAACTAAGCCAACTCAGAAGTAGCAGACATGAAAGCTGCAAAGTTCTGTCTACAATTTAGAGAAGTGCATCAATATTTTAAACATTTTACCACCTTCAGTGCCTGATAAGTGATGTGCAGGGAGTGCAGGAGTAATCTGAGTCTTCACAACCAGTTCACGTGTCTGTGTAGAAAATGCTACTTTAGCGCTGTGACACCAGCTTATTAGTTCAACAATATGGTGGCAGTACACCAGCACCTTGTCATGTGAATATGTGTATTAGGAGGAGTTGAATCCTGGGTCTGTCTCCCATTAGTGTACTATATACTGTAGGTGCCGCAGAGGAACACTTTGGGTTTGTAGGTCGCGTTTGTTTTGAGCCCCAGCTGCTGTTGTGTGTTTTGGGTAGTGACCGAGAGGAGCCAGCAGGGTGTCTGGCTTCACTGTGAGAGGTTGACGAGTGCAGTGATCCACGAGGGCCTCTGTGCCGAGCTGCTGCTCTGTCACCATGAGAGGATTGTGTCAGTTGAGGTGGTTTGTGTACAAATGGCACCTCTGTTCACATGGGTTGTGGCCTCAGATGACACAGAAATTTCCCATCGGTGTGGACAGAGACGATGACACTAGAGACCCACATTGCCAAACAACACTTGCATCTTGTGAGTCTAAGTGCTGCAGTGTTGGTTTGAAAATTGAACTGCAGGTGAACTTGAGTATTTTGTTCACACTGGAGATGAGCACCTAGTAAAGCTTCAGATCCACATTCGACATACTGCAACAGGAAATCACATTTTACAAAATGTGACTGGAAGCCGTTTATCTGTGCAGCAGGCTTAATGTTTTTAAAGTCAATTATTCTGCTATCAAACATTTAAAACTCTTTTACAGAAATGTATCATCACAACGGCCACTTAGTTTGGTCTTTCTTTGACCCTTTTTTATTCAACATATGGACGCACATTATCATAGGAGTTAAATTAATGCTTAGGTCATGTGTTAATAACTAAACTGTTGCCATGGCAACTGAACAGACACCATCCATTGAGGACCATGAAGAGTTGTATTTGAAAGCTTCAGACCCCTGAAATGAGAACGAAGGATCAAGCTCAATACATTTTTATGGTTGTGCTTTTTTAAAGGCAGACTTTGCAGGATTTGTTGAGTCTCACTCCTGAGCCACCAACCGAATGCGTCTGTCATGGCATAGGTTTTTGCTTTAGCTGTTTCCTGTTTTGTTTTGTAGATAATAACCTTGTGTGTCTTATTTTATTCTCCACTTCCTGTCTTGACAGCTTTTCTGATGACTTGGGAGTAGCTTTTCCAGAATTGCTGATGTCCATAAATGTCTTGTGAACGCAACAAAATAATAAAAAATGAGATAAAAGATGCAGAGTATAGGGTCTATGCAGATATATATACTGTCAGACCTTTCAGTGATGATGGAGAGGGTCTATACCTGTATGAGTTTTTTTTAAGCATAAAATACCTTTAACGTAGCTTCCTGTACATTTATATGATAAACATGCACATACGATCAGGTAGTGCTCGTATCAGGTACCAACAAAAACTGTCAGGACCTACAGTTAGGTTTGATTTGGCTCACCTGATGCTTCTGGTGAAAGAATGACAGAAGTCAGTCAATTAAGGTAAGTTCTGTGAGTAAAATGAAAAAAAGAAGGAACTTATAAAGATCCTCACAAAATGTTGTTCCACCTCTTTTTGATTCAGAACACAAGAGGGAAAAAATCAAGATGGGTTGTTGCCTTGACGTCCGCTCAGAGCTGCAGAGACTTGGCTGGGAAACAACGTCTCTGCTACTTTTTAACAGGCACCACACAGTGATAAGAACAGATTGGATGAATATCGTAAAGCACTTTCGTTGCTGACTGACAAGTTAGGTAGTTTTGCTGTCAGATGTAATGGATGTATTCACACACCTTCAATTACTTTCTATTGTATTACAGTGTATCCTGGAGTTCCTTCATTTGTGACAGGGGAAGTGTTCCTGCCCTTAGAAAAGAAATGAGGTTATTTGGGGAGCAGGGATTAGAAATAAAATACTTGAAATACTGAATGTATCACCAGTCGTTTCGACAGCACTTTTGCATCTTGTATCGTCAAGTTACAGATGTGATTGTCCCTTATGTGCTTGTAAGTATATGGTACAGCATGTTGACACACACACACACACACACACACACACACACACACACACGGTTGACTTACATGTGATAACACTTTCCATCCCGGT
>CAEMYA010000032.1:2404871-2426487 GCA_903131615.1 Diplodus sargus
TGTCAGCTGCTGAAACTGGTTCTAAATGGGGACCAATGAGAAGTTCATATCATTGCTCTGAAGATGTTCTCAGGGATATATCAAGTATTTAAAATTTGGGGTTGGCTAATGGTTTGGATGAGATTATTAGATATTTTCATGCAGTAATGTGATGCACGTGACACCAAGACGTGAAGTAAGCAAGACAGAAAAAGAAAGTAAACCTCGCCCAACAATCTACTCACGTGAACAGCTTCAGTTGACAAGACAGTGAACACGGATGATTCAGGTAGGCAAAGTAGTCATGGTGCCATTAACATTAATGTAAAACGATTCTGGGATAGTAATGTCCTTTGCCAATCACACTTATGAACACCTTGTTTTCTTTTCCCAAGGTTCATTTGTTGAAGAAAATCTTAGTGATAAACTAGCTAACAGCTGTCTGAGACACACACACACACACACACACACACACACACACACACACACACACACACAAACATGCATGAACAAAACAGTGTTATCCAAGCAATGGGAGAATATATACACCCTTGATCTCACACACACACTCGCAAAACACAGACCATCGGTGCAGATCAAACAAATCTCTCTGGATGTGTCCTCCCCCTTCAGCAGCCCCCCCCAGAGATGTGGAACTGAGGGGGACACATTTTAAGACGGAAACACTTGTCACATGACACACGTTTCCTCCCTGCAGACTCAAGTCAAGTCCCATCAGGCAGTTTTATTTTTCCCCACAACAAGGAAGGGATAGCCTTGAATAAGCGATCCTTAATGAGGAGGATGATCCTCAGGGGGGGCGTTCAGTCAAAATAATGCAGCTTGACATTTGTTGCACATACATGAGACCTGAGCTGTTTTTGGCATCTACTACACATCCAAAAAATACGTCCTCCTATTTTTTTCGCACAGGTACATGTTCAGACACCTACGGCCAAACTCATCCAAGTGTGCAGGTCACACAAGCATACACACAAACAGTAACATCGACACAGTAACCTGTGCATTTGTGTCTCTGCTTCCTCCAGGTGACATGGAGGAGCTGGAGGCCCTGTGGCTGACGGGTATCTGCCACAATGAGAAGAACGAGGTGATGAGCAGTCAGCTGGACGTGGACAACATGGCGGGGGTCTTCTACATGCTTGGAGCTGCCATGATTCTGTCATTACTCACCTTCATCTGTGAACATTTGTTCTACTGGCAGCTGCGCTTCTGTTTCATGGGCGTGTGCTCCGGGAAGCCCGGGTTCACCTTCTCCATTAGCAGAGTGAGTGCACTCGTGGGTTATTTTAGGTCTGACCTCTGTCCTCATGACAGAAAGATCACAGGAGTGTTTGTTTTAAAACCACTGGCTGTGGTTGAGGTGTATCAAGTCAGTCAGGGGGAAATGATGACTCACCAGACTTACCTGTGGCTTTTTTTAGCCCACTAGAAAACAAAACATTAGTCAACAGCATACTGTGCTATACAAACAAAGCAAACACTAACCTATCTTGATTACACATCTTCATCTTAAATTATATTGATCATTTTACAATAAGATGATTATTAGCCATTCAAATACTAATTTAACCTTACCTGTATGAGTTCAAAATCTGTATTTCTGTCTCACGTCCATTTATGGGCCTTTCAAACAATTTTTACCAGAATTACCATAATTCATGATTTGTGATCGGCTTAGAAAAGTTACAAACATTTATTTTAGAAGAATTCTTATACTGTTACATATCAGAGCTCTTTACAGAACAGTACCACAACAAACCAGTGGTAAAAATCTGTGAGGTTTATGGTGTAACTGATTGACGATACGGGCTAACAACAGACAAGAGAGGTTTACTCCAAGTAAAGGTGTAAGTATGCTCAAGTTGTATAGTTGTATGACCGGACAGACCTTACAGCAGTGTAAAGCATTTAGCATTAGCATTTTTAGACAGTTTCTCTAAAGGTCAGTCAATGTGTTGGACATATTGTTACATAAAAAAATAACTTGGCCCAAAATTATTAAGAACTTGAGAATGAATCCTTGTTCTAACTTTCTCACTTCTGCACTCATGGCCAATAGTAGCATGAAGTGAGTGTAATTGCAAGTTCGTCAATTTCGGAAAGTTACAAAAATTGTCACAGCGATGGGGAGACTTGTTCACATGGCACTAGTATTACCTCGGGGCCTCTAGTGATTTGTAATAATTGCAGATGATGCCTGTGATCTTATCTCTGTGTGAATCTTCCAATGTGCGTAATCTGTAAAGATTCCACTGCAAATAGCCAACCATATTTTATCAGAGAAGGCATCGCTGTGATTTTTCACCGTCACGACTCATTATCTGTTGGGCAGCAGTCGACGTACTCCAAGATCATTCAAATTGACATTTAGAATAATAGTTAAACAGCTGCAAAAAGTGTATCTATGCTCGCAACATTTGTAGAAGGTGAGCGAAACAACTCTAAATTATATTGTTAATGTGCCTGTAGAAGAACATGCCCTCTGTTTCTGATATGGTGATGTTATGTTGATACCATGAGCGGGGGAATCCGAGGATAGTGTCTGTTAGTTCAAGTAAAATACATTTTTCACCTAGCCTGTGTGAATGTGACACATGACAGACTGACGAAGGAGGAAGTTTCCAAATCACATGATGTCCCCTGGTGACACTAGTCCTCTGTGAGGAGGGCTTTATTCAGTTTTTACGCAAGTCATTCTGTGTCACTAACGCGTCTGACTTCGCCGAGGACAAGAGTGAACGCCTGGAATGTGTATAAGTCACTTAAGCATCAGAACTAATAAATAACAAAGGAAGCATTTTAATGAATTCTTTACAGCCTGATTAAGGACAATGAAAACAACCAGTCTTTGATGTGCACATGTCGACTGGATTGCCAAATATCCCATAAGCAGCGGTTTCATTTAACTTTATTGCTCATGACCAGCGTTGCTATCAATGTGTTGTTTGACAGCGAGACCAACCAGCATCAGTCCCCGACGGAGTTAATAAAGCCTTCAGTCTTTGAGAAAGTCGGCTGTCATCAATTTAATGCTGCTGAAATAAAAGCTTCTTACTATGCTACACATTCTCAAACGGTGACCTGAAGGTGTGTTTGCGGAGAGCTCATCCCAGCGTTGTTACGACTCTGTTCAAATGGGTCACTTAACAAGGCGTCTCGGTGTTATTGATGCAGGTTGTTTAGGTCCATATAAATAATCACTTGAGGTGTAATTCATTTGCATAATGTTACGTTTTCACAACAGGGTCGAGGGGGTATGTTACTGCATGCAAATTGCCTCAGTTATTCTTTGCCAGAGAAAAAACAGCAGTGTTTATGTGTTTTGTGTTAAGGCTGAAGGTGCTTGTAATTGTAATGTAATTTAGATTACAGCTACTCAGACTAACCTGAAAGAACTTTAAACACAGATCTGGCCTGGAGCACTTCAGACACACAGACAGAAACACCTCACTTTGCTAAATTGGCAGCAATCTCCCTCTGTCTTTGTAGCTTTTGAAATGAATATCTGTATGCAAGACATAAGCTCTTTGCGTGGTAGCTTTAAGATTCACTCTGAGCTTTAATATGCTACTTGTTGCTTTACAACATGCATTTTAGTGCAAACGTGTTTCAAGAGAGACTCCTGTTACTCCACAGTAGGATATCTTTTATATATTCCCACGCCTGGTTTAAGGCTTGAATTACACTGTGAGAAAGAAAAACTTGTAGTTCGAAGAACAAATTGCAGGTCATATACAGTATATACGCTGTGTAAGGATGGATAAGTGATGAGAGGACAAAGGGCTAATAAAATGCAGAAGAAGAAAGAGAGATCGGTCATGATGAAGAATAAAAGCGGCAGCAGGACAAAGGCAGAGTATAAAGGAGCAGACAGAGCTTTGTGCCAGTAACCTCTGTTCTATTACCTTTCACAGCCGCTGTAGTAGCTATAGATGTAGAGAGATAAAGACCAACAATCCCATTGGAGCGGCTGCCGTTCACCCGAGCACCCGGAAACAGAGATAAAATACACACACAAAGAGAGAACGGAGGCATAAAAGGGATAGACGGTTGACGATTCAGATTCATGAATGTAACTCAGTGACGGGGAAAGTGACTAAGAGACAGACAGAAACTGTTTCTGACAAGTTGACGCCTTTGAGGAATGTTGGCCCGCGCGCTGGCTGGTGGGTAGTGTGTCCTCGACCTTTCGGATTTGGCTGTCGCCTCGTCCAAAGGATCCCTCAGCCCCCATTTGAGCACACTTGTTTGACTTCACTGGCAAAAAAGGCTTTCCCCCATCTTGAATAAATCCTGAATCAAAACAAACAGAGGCACACGATGATGCATAATGACATTTTAAATAGAGGATTGTTAATGCGTGTCTCAGATATCAGACAAACTTTTACACAGTGATTAATATCCTTGACAATGTTTTTTCAAGAGTAAAACGATCAGCCAGTGGCGCCAGAGTCAGCCGAATTGAAATGACATTGATTCAACGTATTGATTGGTGGTCAAACCCGTGAGCTCACAGCACCTCTTGTGTTATCAATCAAGGCTGATCTGCTCCTTCACCTCTCCTTCAGTCTGAGGTGGAGAGCTGAGCAGCAGCTCTGAAAGTCCATGCTGTTCCCCTGAGAGAAGTCATTTATGAACTCAGACCCCATTACTGTTTAATAGTGTGTAAACAAGAGGGTGATCAGATAGAACATGGCAATGCATTAACCTCTCTCTGCCTCTGTCTGTCTCTGTCCGTCTCTCTCTCCGTCTGTCGGCCTGTCTGTGTATGTGTCTGATTCCAACATTAAATCTTGACACTGCTACACATTTTACTGTTGTTTTCTTCTCACTTCCTATCTTACCTCTCTCACTCTTATCCTTTCTTCCTCCCATGGCCTGTCTCACCCTCTCTTTCTCTCTACCTCCCTTTTCTTGTAATTTTCACACTCCAGGGTATCTACAGCTGCATCCATGGGGTTCAAATTGAGGAAAACAAGTCAACCATAGACTCGCCATCGTCCACCATGAAGAAGAACATGAACAACACACACTCCAATATCCTGCGGTTGCTCCGTACCGCCAAGGACATGACCGCCGTCCCGGGCATTAACGGCTCTCCGCACGCCGCTCTGGAGTACAGCCACAGCGGTCGTGACTCGGCTATCTATGACATCCAGGAGCACCGGCGTAGCTTGGTGGGTCACCCTGTAGATTGCAAGTCAGCGCCGCCCTACATGCCAGAGGACAACATGTTCACTGACTACATCAGCGAGGTGGAGAGGACTTTTGGCAACTTGCCCCTGAAGGACAGCAACCTGTACCAGGACCATTACCTGCACCACCACCCGGCCTCGGCTCTGGGTATGTCCGGCCCACCGCCTAATAGGCCGCGTAGCTTAGGCAGCACTAGCTCGTTGGAGGGGGGCATGTTCGATTGCGACAGTTTAGGGGGAGGGGTAGCACCCATCTTCACCACCCAGCCCCGCCCCTCCATGACTCACAGGAATACCAATAAATTTGACCTGATTGCTGGCCACACCCCTGCGGAATCCAACCAGGGTGGGTTCAAGGGAAGCAATGTGTACGGGAGGTTTTCTTTCAAAGGAGGCGCTTCCAGCACGGGGCTCATCGGGGGGCATGACAGGTACTGTGGTGGGGGTGGGGCAGGCTCGGGGGGTGATGATGGGAACATTCGCTCTGACGTTTCGGATATCTCCACCCACACTGTCACCTACGGCAACCTGGAGGGCAACAACAAGCGGCGTAAGCAGTTCAGGGACAGCCTGAAAAAGAGGCCAGCATCGGCCAAGGTCAGACGGGAGCATGACGAGATAGAGCTGAGCGGCTTGAGGAGGAGACCCCACCACCACACCGTCCACCACCACTTTCCCCATGGGCCCCAGGCACACCGCACGGTCTCACCTCCCCTGGAGCGGAAGCGGGGAGGTGGAGGGGGTAATTCTTCACCTTATTCATTCCGCAAAGAGAAAGAGAACCTGAGGGATTTCTATGCGGACCAGTTCCGCTCCAAGGAGGGCAAGGCCAAGTGGGAGCAAGAGGGTGGAAGTGGAGGAAGCGGTGGTGTGGGCGGTGGTAGCGGTGGTGGTATCTGTCAAAGCTTAGTTCCTGTAGAAGATTTCCTCAAAGGTAAAGGCAAGAAGCCGGATTGTAAAGGTGGGATTGGTACGGCAGGGCAGCAGGCCCACACCTGCTGGGAGAAGGGGGTGTCTGGGATAGGAGGGGGGGGTATAGCAGGGGGTGACTGGGAGTGTCGTAACTGTCACAGTGTGTGTCACCACAGTGGAGGCGTAGGAGGAGGCGGCACCTGCCAAACTAGCGGAGTTGGCGGAACTAGCAGTCGCCCCAGCTCCGCTAGCTGCAAACGCTGCGACTCCTGTAAGATACAGCCGAGCAACCTCTACAACATCAGCGAGGATCACAACATGGTGTTTGCTGCAGGAAAGAGTAGCGTAGGACCTGCCCAAACACAAACTCAGGCGCAGCGCAGGAAGCTAGGGCCAGGAGGGAGGGTGTTAAGGAGGCAGCACTCATATGACACATTTGTGGACCTACAGAGGGAGGGGGCAAGTCGCATGGGAGGGGTTGGTGGAGGCGCTGGAGGGCAGTTAAACCAGCCTCGAAGTGTGAGCTTGAAAGACAAAGACCGCTCCATGGAGGGCCCCAGCCCATACGCTCACATGTTTGAGAGGTATTCGTGTGACAGGGACTCTTCCATGTTCGGAGGAATAGGTGGAGATAGGGCGAAAGGAGGCTCCTCCTTCAGTTTGTTCCGTGGAGGCGAGGGTAGTTTTCATCAGCGGTCGGTGGGGGAGAGAGACCTGAGGGACAGAGATAGAGCTATGATGGGAGGTGGGGGCTGTGGTGGTGGTGGTGGTGGTGGTAGCAGAGGGGCCGGGACTTACTCCTTGTCTAAATCTCTCTACCCAGATAAGGTGAACCAGAACCCCTTCATCCCAACCTTCGGCGACGACCAGTGTCTATTACACGGTGCCAAACCGTACTACATCAAAAAGCCACAGACGCAGCAACAGCAGCAGCAGCAGCAACTTCTCAACAACAGCCGAGGAGGAGGGGACTTCCGCGGCTCCATGGGAGCCGCATCCTATTTGCCCGCGTCCGCCACAGCTGGGGTGATGTCCAACGTGGCCCCCAGGTTCCCCAGTGAGCTGTGTTTGGGCGGGGTGGGAGGGCCCATGGGGAACCACCACGGGGCCAGCAAAATACTGCCTGGGGGCAGGGACACGTTAGGTTTGGGGCCGGGACAGAGACCCTTCAACGGTGCCAGCAATGGACACGTTTATGAAAAGCTCTCCAGCATTGAGTCAGACGTCTGAGGGTGAAGACAGAGGAAGAAAGAGAGAGAGAGAGAAGATGAAGTGGGTGAAGAAAAGAGAAAGGGACGGAGAGAAACCATACAGGGGGAAAAACGAGAAACAGCACGGGCTGAAGACCTCTCTGTGTGAAGAGAATGAGGAGACACTGTGTGTTGTTCTCACTCCACTAAATGGAGAGAATTTGGACGTTGCACAGAGGCCACTGCAGGCTAAGCTGTGGTGAAGTCCGGCGGGAGACAAGTTTTTAATGAGAAGAGAGGATTCTGGTGCTGCTCCGACGCTCAGAGAAAGATAGTGAGGGAGGGAGGGGAAAAAGTGAAATAAAATCTCCAGTCTCTGCTCTCTTCACATGCTCATTGTCTTTCCCTCCCTCCCGCAGTTCTTTAACACCAAAACAAACATTTTGTTTAGAAACGGAAATACAATCATGAATGAGAAATCAACACTTCTGTTGAAGTCACAGGGTAAACTAATAATAATTGTATTGATAATGTTGATAATATTATTGAATATTATTCCAGTGTTTAATGATGATTGGTTTGGATTGTTTTTCAATTTTATTTCTTTAAATAGTTCATGTTACATATTTGTATGATGTTAATTCTTTCTTAGCTTACCAATATTACAGGAGACTGCAAGACACGCTGTCAGGACGGATCTTTTTTGGGGTTCCTGTAATTTGGACTCTTCTTTGCTATTAATTCTTCATGTTTGATTTTTTATACTTTTCTTACTTTTGAGTGCTGTGAAGTGTATGTGAAAGGCGTGACTTGCTGAGTACATTCTATGTACTTATAAATTTGCAAAGGTCTTTTTTTCAGCTGCAGAAGCAACATCATCATACTGATTTGCCGTTTCCTCTCGTTTTTCTGCTTGGCAGTGCCACATGGGTCTCGCATTTTGAGCTGGATGTGCCTTAAAGGATTAATACTGATTTTCTACACACAAGATCTGTTTAGTTGGTAGACAGGTCCACCTGCAAACAATTAGTCAATCGATTTGAGAGTGAAAACACACCGAAAAACCACTGATATGAGAGTTTCATGAGCATCATACAACATACAGTTATTAAATTCCTACATATATCCTCGACAATAGCAGGATTACAAGGGTTAAAACCACAGTGCCGTGATAAAACAACATTCCTGTCCCCCTGAAAATCCTCTTATGTCAGAGCAGTGCCGCTGTATGTGAAGAAATATGATTTACAAATAACATTTAGAAGCGTCTTCTTGTCCCAGTAACTCCTTGATTAATCTAACTTCATTTACTAAGAGGCTCAACAAGCTTCACCTCCTCAAACCTCACTATTCATTTCTGCATAACAGATGACCCAGGAGCAGACTATCCATTAAATACATGTAAATCACATTTAATGTCCGCTTGTTGCGCTCGTTGCATTTCATTGGCTCGGGCTCAATTGGCCGTGACAGTGTTGCTGTTCAGGACAGGGACATAATGGACTCTCAGAATGAGGCCTCCGCTGCTGGGATGAGCAGCCCAGAGCATTAATTATGTCATGATTACAGCCATAAGCCCTGCCTGCTGTATTAGACGGTCACATTTGAGCGATGGAAGGACACGTGTTGAACATCTTCACCCTGCAGGACCACAGCAGGCTCACGGTGCACAGGCCCAGATGATCAGAGTTAGTTTATTCATAACACACTCTCACCTTTACAGCGTGTCGCTTTATTTCAAGTGTTTCCATCCTACAAATGGGGTGAAAGGAATAGTTTGACATTTTAGGAAATCCACCTATTTGCCTTCTTGCAGAGTCTTAGAAGAACGATAACGCTCTCATGTCTGTACAGTAAATTTGAATCTACAGCCGGTTAGCTTTGTTAAGAAAACAGACTGGAAAAAGTTCTTCCTGATTTTATGTAAAAGTGAACACACCTCGAATACTCAAAAATCAACATGTTACCAGAGAAGTGGCTGTTTTGATGATTTGCAACTTGACAGAAAATAAATGACTTTAGACCCGACATGGACAAGGAAGTTAAAGACTTCAATGACTTTGTGTTCTTTTTACGTTTTCAGTTTATATTTGAGGTTGGGTTTTTTTTCAGTCTTTCTTTGTCAAAAAGTGATGGGAAGGGAATGTCATTTTGATTGAGAAGAAATGAATAAATAGAAAAGCTTTTTAGGTGCAATATTGACTGTGTGACTGAAGCATCATTTGCACCGCTAGCATGGGAGCTGAACAGAACGTGGCCAGCGGGGTAGCATGCTAAATTCAGTAGATAGATAGAAATATATGGTTCTGAACTAAAATTCTTACATATTGTATCTTTATTGCACCAAAATAGTTTTTTGTATATTTCACTGAACAGTAGTAATTAGCATACAAGTTAAAGTCATTGTCATACTTTTGAACAGCTTAGATTAACTGGACTGGACTTTTTTTGTGGGGGAAGTAACTTTTCTTAGGACTTGACTTTACACAACATTTGACGAGACTTGGACCAAATTACCTGAATACCATGTCTGCATGTAAGATGCTATTACCTGTTTGTTTCATTTATACAAAAACCACAACTTCTCATGTTTACACTTTAGAGCTTTAGAGGTGCAGTAGCATTATTCTTTATGCAAAGCCAAGCTAACCAGCTGCTAGTCTAGCATCATATTGAACACAGATTTGAAAGTGTTCAAGATCTTCTCATATATCTCTGCAAGGGAGAATGTGGAACTATTCCTTTCTTACCGTCAAGAGAACAGGATACTCAGTCTATCACTGTGTGAACTCAACGGCATGTTGCTCAAACTCCCATTTTTCACCAAATGGAACAGAAGAAAATCATTTCAGCACATACTGTAACCTTGATTTCTCCCTCCACCGGACCATAATCTGTTTCACATGCTGAGATTTTGATGAAGGAAAGAATTTGCCCTCAAGTCCAAGGTCCTGTGTGGCTTGTGTCAGCTGCAGACGCTTGAGGAGAGAAAGAATAAAAGAGGGAGGCGGAAAAGAGAGAAGCAGGTGGTGGGTTTAGTTAGAAAAAAAAAAGCCTTTCGTTAGCGATACTCGTAGATGTTTTGATGAAAAGGCGGCTCCTAAATCCACAACACCAGACACACAGGTCGTCTCTGCTCTAACACAACACATAGATGAAGTGTTTTAATTACAGCCCTCCGTACTATTAAAATCTCCATTTCCACTTATTTATCATCACTTAAACCTGACTTTTAGTCATTTTGCCGAACCAAATTTTACTACCTAAGCACAATCTGACTGAATGGGTCCAGTATTTAGTTTGTTGTACATCCCAGTCAGAACTTTAGAAGACTTTCCTTCTCTCGGTTGACAAGTCAGTATGTATGATAGCAGGGGGTCTCTAGTGTTTGTGAGGACTTGCATGTATACACTTTTTATTTATTTCTGTTTTTTCAATCTTTAACTTTTAACCCAGAAGAAAAATGGGTGTTTTTGAACAATATTTGGAATTTTTATCAATCTTCATTGGTACTGATGATCCATGTAGTACTGTAGGTGTGTGTGTGTGTGTGTGTGTGTGTGCGTGCTTGTTTGTGCAGGAGAAGACACCAATCTAACAGTCGAGAATTTTGGCTAAAATTGATTTTAAAAAGAAACTTCACTAGGATAGAAAACATTCTTTCTTTATTAATGTTTTACAAAGATCAGTTTTCTTGATAGTTCGTGTAAATGCTTTTAAACAAGGTTGAGGTCTTGGTTAACACGTTCATCGTCACTGAAGAAGCCTTCTTCATCTCAACTACTTTTCCTCTTTTTTCCGTTGAATAACGTTTCATTATTTTCCGTTATTGTATGTGCCTGAATACATACGCTTGATTACCTCTGTGTGTTCTCATATGGAAGAGAGACAGAGTGTGTGTGTGTGTGTGAGAGATAACTGTTTATTGTACATGTATTATAGAAACTGTATGTAAATACTTTACCTCACGCTCATGGACTTTTGATAACAAACTGTACAAAACGGCAAAGAATAGATCTATTTGAGATAAATCTTAGATTCGTAGGTCCCCTCGCGAAATTGCTTTTGTAACGACTTCGGGCCAGGAGATGTGCAATCATTTATTATCACACACACAATGTGCACACTTAATAAGCCGAGGTTTGTTGATGTGTTTTGATTTTCCTTTTGGATTTGGTCGAAGACCAGCTGAGGACAAATTGTAAAGCATCATCACTCATCGGTACACAGAAAGCACAATAGATTATCTGTTGCACTTTTACACGGTAGTCTCTTTGATTTTTCTTTTCTTCCCCTCTTCGGCTAATCTTCTGTTTTTTTGTGTTTTACCACAGAAGATCGAACGAATCCATTCCTGAGCTGTACAGATTGTGAAAAATGTACATACGACAAAAAAATTCTAGTTCACCCTCACATCTTTTGTATGGACAGAAATTACTTGTGTGAAGAGAGTTATTTCAAATTTGATTGAATATTTAGTAATATTGAAAATGAGATTAAACACAGTCAATGTGAAAATTAAGTGCTGAGAAATATTATTCTTCTGTCTCTTTGGAATAAAAGTGTTGAGTATTAATAAAAAATAAGAAATCTCAAAACTGATTTGTCTTGTTTTTATTGTTTTTTTAATCATTTGTTGCATCCACAGGACTTCTGTCTCTTGTGCTGTGTTTATATGTGGCATTCAAGTGCACTTTACACATGTTGTAACGGATCATATTATTATGTCCTCTAGGTCATCAGTGGATCTGAGATAATGGCTGCAGCGCGAGTGTCATCCTCTCCTCTTTGTTTGTGCCTCTCGCTCTCTCTCCTTGTGTGAGATTGATGTTGGACAAGAGAAAATAGATAAAGAGGCTTGAGAACAAGAGGAAGAGGAGGGGGGAAAAAAAATATATTGAAGCGAGGAAGAAGCGATGCAAACTGAAGCGAGCAGCAGAGATCAAAGCTCCCCCCAAAAAAACCTCAGCACTCCCCCTCGCTCTTCAGACTCTCTTTACTCTCAAAGCCTTGTCCAGCAACAGGAGTTATTTAAAGAAACCTGCAGGTTGGAAAATGTACTGATGCCTTGTTACGTGTGTGTGTGTGTCTATAGATTTTGGTGGGAGAATTTTTTTCTTTGCAGCCCTGGATGCTGACACAGAACGAGGTGAGGCTGTAGAAATAATCTTTTTAATCAGTTTCACTCCTGAAAAAAAAAACATCCTCTGGTTACTATTTCCTCTCCCTCTCGACCGTCGCTTCTGCTTACTTGTTCACTCCTTTTACGCCGACCCAACAACCTCAGGATGCATTGCAACACATGTAACTACTTCTTGACAATTAACTGTTACCTAGCAACTGGCTCTCTTTTCCAGAGATGGGGAGGGATGAGGAGGAGGGGAGGGAGAGAGTGTAGAAAGACAGACAGAGAGGGGGAGAGAGAGAGAGAGATTTATACAGTATTCCCACTGCATCTTAACTGGATTGGATGCAACAATGCATTGACAATACAACACCAAAATGGAAAGTACAGCCTGAGCTTAACGCCCACACATAGCAGCGTAGAGAGGAGAGAAGAAGAGAAGGAGGGAGATGGATGATGATGAGGAGGAGGAGGAGAAGGAGGAGGAGGAGGGGTGGCTGATGCACAGATTATAGTGTGATATAAAAAAGGGGGGATAAAACATGCACAGGGAAACAAAAGATGAACTGACAAGTGTGTGCATATGCAGAAAAGGAGACAAAAAAAAAAAAAGAAAAAACCCAGAAGGATGCCACACCGACTGCAGCATGACAAGAGAAACCGGTTGCTGTAGAAACACTTGGCAAAGTTTTAATGAAGGCATAAAGTTTTGCGTGTCTGTGCCCACAACATGAACACACGCATGCACGCCATCACCGTACGCAAACAAACAGTGTAATTATGTTAGCAGATAATAAGCACCCCCTGCCGGGCCCGCCAGCACCGACCCTGACTACAGCTGAGCAAAAACAGGAGATCAGACCTGCATGAATCAGGTGTGATGTCGCATCTGATTACGGCGGCAGGCGAGCACTGACACCCTGTGGTGGCTACGCGGACTCCTCTGGTTAGTGGTGCGCAGGATGACAAGAGGACGGAGTCTGTTTTTATTACAAGAGTTTAAAGGTGGGCTGTGGAGTTTCGGGAAAGACATTTAAAGCAGAAGAGGATGATCTTCATTGGGTGATTCATGCCCAAACAAAAAATGTTCATGTTCAGGACTGAACAAACATAATTCCATACAGTTTTGCTCTGTTTATATGTGGCGGACCCTGCCACCTTTCTAGCTTCAAACAGTGTAGCGGACCTTATTTTCCTCTGAAACAGCTTGTTTATTCAGTTATTTATTCAGGAAAAAAAACAGTATTAAGTATTAGCTCATTTATATTGTTAATATTAAAATTCTGATTTTATGTTCCTTCTCCAAAACTACATAAGTGCACCTTGAAGGCAAAAGTTAATGACACAAAATGATGACGTTACAGGAAAATGTAGGTTTATTTTCTTTCTTTTCTTGTAGTCAAATCGGAGTCTTTTGTACTGATTAGTATTCATCTTTTTCAGTAAGTGTTTTTAAAGGAGGCCACACATTTAAATTAAAGCAGCAGAGGCTGAGATATCAATTCAAGCTTTAAGAACACTGGATCCTACGTTTCCAACAACACAACTCTGTAGCATTTTTCTTTAGACCACCTCTGACTGGGGAATTAATGCGTCTTCCAAATCCCATGGCTTCAGTTTTTTAATGTAGGTTTTCTATAAAAAAAAAAAAAAGTTTGCAGCCCAACTCTGACGACATCATCCTGTTTCTATCATATCTATAAGAATTTTGTAAACCTCCTCGAGAAACCACAGAAGACATCACACAACTATTTTCACACGTTGGGAAAGAACTCCTCCTGATGATTAAACTGACCTTAATGTGGGAAAACAGGTGGAGTAACCCTTTAACATATTTATATTTATCTTTCCTGCTCTGCGTTTAGGCGGGTGGGGAGCTGGAGACGGAAGCGTTTTCTACAAGATGAATAATCACACGAATAGACGCCTGGGATGGAATAAAATCATATAAAATCAGCACAACCATTTTAATTTCATAAAACACCTGTGCATCATCCATCAAATGTGAATTATTCATGAAATTGATACCGAACACTTGGTGCCTCCATATTTGTTTGTGTGCCAATAAAAGAAAAAGGAGGAAAAAAAACAAATCATGTGGCGATGAAACACCATCTGCTGAGGAAGGCCATGAGTTGTGGTTGAAAGCAAAAAAACAAGTAAGTTGACTCTCTAACCATGAATGCATATTTTTTCGTTGAATGTGTCCTTTAAAGCTACATGTTAGGAGAGTGTAGAATAAAATTAAAACTGTTATATAGGCTCATAATAACACTGATGTAAAGTGTTAAAGAAGAGGCTGTGTGTGTCTGTGATGACATGAAGAGTTGGACAGCAAACAAGTGATAAAACAAGAGTTTATTAAAGTTATGAGTTACTGACTAAGAAACCTTCACCATCACTCACAGGTCGAGCAGTTTCTTATATATTTGTTATTTTACATAAAATCTACAGTTTTATAAAATGCATTTCTGTCTTCAGTTACCAGATATACTCGTCTATAATATAACTTTCTGTGTCTTTAATGTGTCTCGCTCTGTACCAGCCTCTGTCCGTTCTGCAGGACCCTCACCCGTCTCCTCCTCACCACCCGGCTCCCCCTCGGTGGACCGGGCCTGCCTGCGGTGTTGGTGGTGGTGGGCCGGTACCGGGCCAGGCTGGCCACCTCTCCCCTCAGGCTCAGAGCCGAGCCGGCCCCCGCCCCCTCTTCTCCTTCCCCCTGCCAGTAGCCGTGGTGACGTAGGAACGGTTCCAGCGTTGCTAGGCGATGAGAGAGCTCGGTGATGCGCCTGCGCAGTAGGGAGACTTCTCTGAACAGGTCGTTGACGGACTCGGACAGAGGGCGCACCCTGCAGGACGAGCAGAGGAGGCTCAGCTTCACACAACAACAACAACAGCAACAACAACAACAACAACAACAACAACAACAACAACAACAACAACAACACGTTCGTCAGTAAAAACTGTTTGTTGATTATAAGAGTGCAACTGGAGTAAACTTGAACGTGTATTTTAAACATAGCCTAGTGTTTTTTCATCACCCATTATCCTTGGTAAATCCTGAGTGAGCTGTACAGAAAGTACATAAACAGCTTCCGGGACAGTGTTATTCAACAAAGAGAGTGAATATCAAATGTTTTCATATATGTTTCTATATATATATATATATATATATACATATATATATATATATATATATATACATATAGCAGTGGTGATATATCTTTCTAACATTAGACAGGCTGCAGGATTAACTTCAGGATTTTAGTTTTCACTAAAACAAATCATGATCAGCCTATACTTGTGTTTAATTGAAGATTAAACTCTTCCTTGGGTGTTTTTCAGATTGTTTTATGTCAGGAGGGACAGTTCAGAAGCCTATTTAAAAAAAAAGGACATGACCTGTAGTGCTTAATGGTCGCTTTGGCTCTGGATGTCATAAATACACTTAGATAACAAAATCAAATAAACTTAATAAGCACTGGCCACCTGTTGAGTTCATACTCAATTTTGGAGTGCTGCCTACAGACTTTTTATCCCAAAAGTTTCGACTTTTATGTCATAATTATGCCTTTTTATCTCATAATTTGACTTTGATCGCATAATTATGACTTTTTTTCTCATAATTTTGATGAAAAATGATTTCAATTTTATTCTGGTGGAAGTGGTCACATAAAAATCTAATGAATGGAAGTAAAACCTTCAAGATTGCAGTGTAAATGAGTAATAAACCAAGCCAGTGCTGCTCAGACAGCATATGTAGCATACCTGAGAGAGAGAGAGAGGTGTTTAAGTTACCTGGAGTAGTCGGGCAGCAGTGTGCTGGGCTGAGAGTGCA
Source organism: Diplodus sargus (assembly GCA_903131615.1). Lineage (NCBI taxonomy): Eukaryota > Metazoa > Chordata > Actinopteri > Spariformes > Sparidae > Diplodus > Diplodus sargus. The sequence continues at coordinate 2,421,135 of CAEMYA010000032.1, forward strand.
GTAAAGTCTTGATCTCATTGAAGATGCGTTTCCCCCAGGCGTCTAAAACTCTGGTCACACTGCGCACTGAGGCCACGTTCACACTATCAGCTGAAACCCAAACGCAACACCATCAGGCTTCGATCGGCAGAAAACAGCCCGGATGAATGGTGAACATTATTAAAAGCACATGTGTGATAATGAGTCTAAGCTCCAAGCAGCTATCTCATCTCTGCAGAGCTGCTCAGATTGCTGCGTTTCATTCAGGTCACCAATAAATTCCCCCCATAATTCACAACTTCAAACATTATTGCCACTCAGTGATTTACAGGCCCCCGTATCTCTTAACACGCCACAGATCAAACAGAGGCTGGTGATTTACCTCCCTCTCTGTAGTTCCAGTACCCATAATCCAGTTCATTCTCCTCGCTGGCTGAGTGGGCCCCAGTCACCATGGCAACGGCCATCAGCAGCATCAGCAGTGAGGGAGGGGCCATGGCGAGTGAACGGACACGCCCCTCTGAAAACAAAAAACAGAGAGAAGAAAAACTTCCTTTCATGTTTTTCTTCTTGTGCTGAAGACACGAAAAACAAAATCAACGAGGTGATGAAACACAGACGTCATGTGTGCTTCATGTGCAGCAGCATGAGAGCACACAGCTGCCAGCAGAGTTGAAGAGTTGAAGATGTCCACACACATCTGTATTCATTGGTGGAAAGTAACAAAGTACATTCACTTCAGGGTTTTAACACATGCCTCTACTTTTCTTGAGTATTTCCACTGTCTGCTGCGCTGTAATAGTACTCCAACGCACTTATCCAACAGTTACAGTTACAGTTACTTTTCAGATTACATACAAAACACACGGTCAGCTAAAATATGATGCATTGTTTTAGATTAAACTGGCCAGCTGTTCATGAAGATGTTAAAATAAGTTACATGTAAAACATTACAGCATTGAATACTGTTTGATCATCAACATGATGCTGGTGAATAACTGAATAACACTGTCAGGGGCCATTATGAATAAAGTTTACTTTTACTTTTGATACTTTGAGCTTTTGTCAACAACAGTTCTGTACTTTTACATTTTGTCCTAGAATTGTTTATGAAAAACATGTCTTCTTCCACCACTGACTGTATTTAGAGTTATGTGATTGCGTGGAAAGTAACTAAGTACATTTACTTTACTTGAGTATTTCCTTTTTATATCTTACTATTTACTTCAACTACACTACAACGGTAATATTGCACTTTTTTCTCCACTTCATTATCTGACGGCCATCGTTAGTGACCAGTGAGTTTGATCAGTTTGAGGAACGTGATGCATTCTTGTGTATAGATTTCCAATATTAAAGACAGAATTAAAATGCTGTTTACACATTAGTTAATATACGATAATAACACAAAAAAAATATAACAGAAACAATAACATAAAGAAAAGACAAAAACACACTTTTGATACTTTTGTTCCATTTTGCTTTACTGTACTTTAATCCAACTGGAGTACATTTTAAGTCCCTTATTAGATGCACCATAACTTCATTATGTGTAAAAAAGGCAATATAGGTGTCAACAACAGCATAATAAACAAGAGTATTGTTAGATTATAAGTCATTTATAGGCGTTCATAGGAAACATATTAACAAGTTTGAAGATGCTAAAAAAACATTGTGTTGCATGAGCTTCTAATAATTTACTGATGCATTTTGCAAACTGTAACTTACCTATTATTTCATTAATAACCTTCACTATAATAATGACTTTATTGAGATCAGTATAAACTGCATTGTGCCTTTATTAACTGTTAACTATATGCTTTTTGCAGCAATCGGATCTTGATTGAGAAAAACCACTTGTTTGGGTTTAATCAAAACTGTGTTTTATGGTCTTTTTAATATAAAATGATATTGAAAAGCAACATATAATGACTGGTTTATTAACTGTTACACAGATCCTAATATGAAGTGGAGTACTTCACTTGTTCCACCAGTGTGTAATTGTCCCTGCACAGGTAGCGAAGTGCCTTCAACTTGAAAGTCACAAATCCATAAATCAGTAAAGTAGTCTGTGATTGCTTCTACTACCTCAACACTAATAAGAGCGCAGGATGTGAGACAAAATGTATGTCGACCAGACAAACTTCTATGAATATCTGCAGCCTTTTTGTCCTGCTCTACTGGTGGTGTGTGTGCATGGTATAAGAGGCTGACCACAGTCCAGTTTGACAAAACAAATGAATTTTCTAAATCTTTTTTTTTCCCCCTCAAATCCCATGACTCCAGGTTCTGAGTGGAAAAAAACGGTGGAGGTGAAAGTAGGCTCGCCAGAAAAGAGGACAACGAATGAAAGCAAAAAAAAATTGCACCCATATGACAAAGTCTGTGAATCACACCGGACAATAATAAGCCGGTGACTCATTGTTGAGGAATTATGCATGTTTTCAGGGAATATGATTTTGGAGGCCGATCAAAGGCGGTGTGAAATAGGCGTGCGTTAATCTGATGCAGCTTGTTTCACATCTGGACTAACGCATCAACAGCAATCAAGCCACAAACCAGTGTCCCCTCACAGTGACGACTGTGGTGGGTGTTTGTGCTGACATGAAAACATTTTTCTAACTTTGCAAACTCAGAGAGCTCTGTTACAAGTGTCGCAGGCTGGAAAGTGTTTGGGAAAAATGAGCGAATGAGGCGATACTCACGACTACAAATGATGATGATGCTCCGCAGGAAGTCCTTCTCCGATCTGGAGTTAGAACACCAGATGCCTCTGCTGCTCTCGTCTCTCCACTCTGTCACTGCCCCTGCTCTTTTCTACTTTTCCTTCTGGTTTCTCTCTTATTTTTTCCCTGATGCTCTCTCCACCCTCTGCTTGCGGCTATAACACAGTTAGAAGAAGAGTGGCAGGTTCAGTGCTGAGCCACTTTTTACAAAGCTCTTTACACCCCCAACACACGCCCACCACACACTCTGACATCCAGCTGCTGCCAGATGTGTTGCACGCCCTCTTCGTCTTTAAGATAATCTCATTATGAACCCTGTTGTTGTCCCTCCTCCTCTTTATGGAGCAGACAGGTATATGTGTGCGAGGCTGTAATGTCACTCTGCTGCAGGATCGAGTTTCTCGACAAACGTGCTGTGGTCTCCACAGAAGTTGAGTTATAGACCCTTTTCATCTGTCTCTGCTTCCCACCTTCTGCCCTTTACCCTCACAAAAGCAGCCTCAGAGCCTCAACACACCTCAGAGCCATATTTGTTATAATTCTGCCAACTAAAAGAATGCAGAAAGATATTTCCTCTAGATCTGACGGCGAGCAGCTGAGAATATTTACCCTTTGTTTACTGCATTTGGGAGAGCAAGAAGTTGTCTTTTACCGTCCTTAGAGGATAAAAATATTTTGCATTTTAACTCTACTACAGAGAGAAACTGTACTTTTTACCCCACTACACAGCCATTTAAAGATGTACTTGTGCTCACTGCATAAAATATAATGCATTTCTACACATTAAACTATTTAATGTACCTCCATCAGCACAGCTATAATATGCTGCTCGAGTAGGTAACATGAATGGAGGAGGATTATACACAGTGGGCTTTTGAGAACTTTTAACACGAAGTACATCCTCCAGTGGTCAGAGAAGTATACAGCCCTTTTATCAAAGTAAAAGCAGCATTATTGCATCACACATTGACAATTCTCTATTGAAGTCCTGCATCTGACTTCACTGAATGTATGTTACAGTAATGTGTTTATGGTATCAGAAGTGCAAGTTGTCAGTATGCACAATGGCCCTTGTCATGTTGTCTTATTATGGTAATGATTTTTTATTATTGATGCATCAACATGTAAGCTGAACTTTATGCAACGATTAAGAAGAAATTAATCAACAATTACTCTGATAACCAATCCATCATTCAAGTAAACTTTTCAGGCAAAAAAAAGCCAAATAGTTGATATTTCCCAGTGATGGAAAAGTTCATTTACTTAAGTACAATTTTGAAGTGTTTTGAAGAGTTCTTATCCTGCTTTAAACAACAAATGTTGTACTTTTTACTGCACTACATTTATCTGATACCTTTAGTTACTAGTTAGTTACTTGCAGTAAATAATCGATTACTAAATCCAATAATCAGTCGACCCATTTACATTCATGTACATGTTAAATGTCTGCTTTAAGACTTTTACTCAAGTACTATTTGTAGGGGCAAGTTATAGTTTAACATCTTTGACTTCTTTCAACTTTAAGTTTTTTTTGTTGTTGTTGTTGTTTTTTTTACAAAACTAAATACTTCCATGTTCTAAAATGTAAGAATTGCTGCTGTTCCAGGTCATGCAGTATCGCAAATTAAATACTTGATGGTTCTGAACAGTTGATCTGACAACACAAGAGGTTTGAAGTTTGTTTTATAGAATGATGAATTGATTGAATAATTATTAGTTGCATTACCCTGCTTTAATGCTAGCAGGTTGAGGTGACGCTACTTTTCATCACTTACTATTATTATCCATATTATTATTATTATATTCTCTGTGGTAATGTAATCTATATCATATTCTATAAACTGATCACATGCTAACTATATTGGATCTTCTTTTCTGAAAAGTTAGCAGGAACTATAGCTGTAAAATAAATACACCAGAGTAAAAAGAACGATTATTGTACACTAAAGTTCCTCAAAGTTGTGATGCAATACTTTAGTAAAGTTCCTACTTAGTTTCCACCACTGGAGACTTCAGGAGTGATTAAAGATTTAATCCACAAGGTTTTCAAGCAAATAACATATTTTCTCTGCTCCAGTTACAGTGTGAAACACAGTTTTTCCAGTTAAAAAGATCAATCTGCTCATCTATCAATACTTCTGGTGAGGGAAGGATTTGTGTACTAAACTCCCCAGGAAAGAGGAGAGATAAAGATCGTCAGAGACGGGATATGAAATGGAATGAATTATTCTTTATTGACTGGCATCCAGATGTTATTCGAGCTCTCTGTCTGTTTTCATGCTGCAGCTGAGGTGAGGTCAGCGTTGGCCATTGATGCAGCCAGAGAGAGAGAAAATGGTGAAAAAAGTCAAGTGGAGATTTGGAGCGGAGGAAAGAGGCATCGAGCAGGGGGAGGAAAACAGACGGAAGGACATATCGGGTTAAGTGATCATGACCGCTGCACTTCAGCATCTGCACACCTCTGCTGGCAGCTTCAGAGAGCGACTCGACAGAGAGTTACTGCTGCGGAGGAGCCACTGCACCATCCACATCTGGTTCACATTAACAACAGGCAATTTGTCACCTTCAGCTGAATTCCTGCCTCTCTCTCTCTCTCTCTCCTCTTTCTCTCTCTCACTCACACTCACACACACACACACACACACACA
>CAEMYA010000032.1:2426569-2437076 GCA_903131615.1 Diplodus sargus
CACACACACACACACAGACACACACAACATTTTCACCCTGCCCGTGTGAGTCTTTCCCGTTCTCTGCCTTTTTAAAAACCACATGACGAGCTGTGTGCGCTCATGTCTCACACTGTTGCTTCTCCAACACTGTCTCACTGTGGAGGAACGCCAACATTGCACTTCACATCTAGAGGCTGACGTAATAAAATAATGCAACCAGAAATATCCCCTTTTAACACAACTCAAAGCGAGTGAGGGACCTTTTTTTGTGCAATTTCCCTACTTGTAGATCTATCTTTGCTTTCAGGCTCTTATTTTGAATGCCTTGAATCAACCTGAGTCTTTTCATTAGTTCCCTGCTCCCTCTGAGTCCCCAGTGAGTCAGCGTCCTGAAATAAAACAGAAAAATTACATTTTGAGGAAGTGATTTTGCCAGAAAGAGGAACCCCAACAGTTTATGTACCAGCAAAACTGAGAAACTCTGCGCAGATACACGGAACAACCTCAGCGAAGCAGAAGACCATAAACAGCCCCGCAAAAAACCTAAAAATCACAACATGGCAGCTCGAGCATTTTGGCATCTGTCTTTCATCTCTCCCTGGATATTTGTGTTGTTCGACTCTTCTGTTTGCTCAGGAATGACACAACCAAGTAAGGCATCCACACTGTACTTTTACTGACACTGGACTTAGAGTAATGAGACATCTTGTGGTCCAATATTGTAATTTTTTGTTTTGAGACAAAGATTTCGATCCAAAGTGTAGATATGTGTTTCTTTAGCATCGTATTAACAACAACTAATGATTACTTTCAGTATATATGTGCAAACCTTGTAAAAATATGTGTCAGAGTTTCTCAGGTCCCAAGTTTAAGTGTTCAGATTGCTCGCTTTGTCCAAAGAACTTTCTAACACCCAAAACTACTTTGACTTCATACTGATATATCAGAGAGAAAAACTACAAATCCACAAATCTGTGAAGCTGATTGATTTGCTTAATAACCGACATCAACAACTGATGTTTATCAATTCTGCTGCAGGTTAACTTTCTGTTGATCAACTAATCATGTCATAACTCATCACAGAACTGAACCTGGAGAGCAGAGTCTTCGTGGCCTTCACAGGAGAAGATCTCAACATTGAATCTACGTTAACGTTGCCAGCGAACCAAACCAGCGACGTCTTGACCTGCTCCGATCCTTTCCGCACACAGATATACAACTGCACCATCTCTGAGACTGCCAACTATCCGCTAACATTTCATCAGACCCTGGAGCTGAAAAACCTGACGACTTCAGGAGAATACTCTTGTCGATATAAAAATGCTCAGGCGTTCTGGTTTCTTCGGGTGAGAAGTGAGTACAAAGAAGAAGAGCACGTGATTGCAAAGCTGAAACTGAAAAGGATTTTTACGGCAATGAATTCATTTTTTCTTTCAATGTGTTACAAAGTCCTCTCCTGTGAGATTGGACAAGGGGTTCTAGGAGTGTTTCATCTGGAGACATCAAAAATTGTGATCAATCTTGAAGACGTTCACAATATTTTCAGGCGAACGAAAGAGGTCGTGGTAATTACACGTCCATCATGGAGGATTTAGCAGCATCAAGCAGTGAGGTGGCAGACTGCAACCGACTGAGCAACCGGCCCTTATCTCACCCTTGTCTCTCCCTCCCTGCTTCAAATGCAAAACCCCTATTTAGAGCCAGTGTTGGTTTGTCCATTCTGGGCCACTGTAGAAACGTGGCTGTGCAACATGGCAGACTCTGCAGAAGACGGCCTGCTGTAGATATAAAAGGCTCAGTCTAATTTAACAAAAATAAAATGTGGCTTAGTTTCTGGCGATAATACACTCTTAATTATGAATAATATAAACCATTTCTGCTTTGGGATACCCCTAAATCCTTCATAACGGACCTTTAATTTCCCCTTACTTCTGGTTCCAAACAAATAATGCAATGTGAGTTATAGACGGCAGCATGGTGGATGAGGAGCACTATGTAGTTTTCGAGAAGAAATTTTAATCAGAAGAGGAAGATCTTCACTGACTGATTTTGTTTATGCCTCTGAGAACAGCTTGTTTATTCAATTATGGAAAAATGTTTGTATTATGAGCTCATTAACGCTGTAAATATTACAATTCTGAGTTTCTTCTCAAAAACTACATAACTCCCCTTTCATAGTGCAAATAAAGAAAATAGCAAGCTATTTCAAGTCTGGCTACTTAAGTTTAGATAAAGGATTGCAATTTAGAACGTGGATCATGATTGTGATTAAATAGATTGATATATTAGTTGTGGGCCGGATCGCAGACACCCAGAACAGGCCAATGGCTCGGACTTTTATATTCCCGATTTTCAATGTAATTTCTTCACTTTGTTTATTAGTTTTCACACTGAGAAAAAAAAACACCCTTTTAATCTTAGAAGGCTGTCTGTTTGAATCTCGTACATTCTCTCTGCTGTAACAACCTGGGATAAAACTTTTTAATGATAGCATATTTTTATGCTTCGCAACAGATATAACTAATGAATAAGCTAATTAGCCTTCTAACAAACCGATCAAAGGAATTTGGAATTTAGCCCAAAGGCCATCAGTTAAATAGGTCTGCCCTCGGAGGTTTCTCATCCCTTTAATAATTATGTGGCCCCTCAGATTTATTGTAGTATCCCTTGGAGGGTTCTGATAGGTTGGAAACTTCTGAGTATGCAGAGAGCAATTAATGGATACTGACTATGAACTCAGTTTATCCCGAAATAAGCAAAAAGTCCATTGATCTTAAATATTTGCAGCCAGTGGATTACTTGCTTGACAGATGAGTCATTTATCAGCCAACCTCTGCCGTCCAGTTGTGATGCATTCCTGGCACAGACTGACAGTGAGCGGTGTGTGTTTTGCAGATGACGGCTACGAGGAGCCCACAGCAGACTACAGAGAGTCCATCATAGTGGCTGTCTTCACAGCAGTGCTGCTGGTGTTCAGTGTGGTCGGCTCGGTGTATGTCTTCAGAGGAAATTGGGTAAGATGTGCCCCGCTCAGAATCAGGGAGAGATTAAGACAGCCTGTTTGTCATTTGTCATTGTGAGAATTTGCCTTGTTATCGACTTAAGCTGTGATGTTATGACACTAACAGGCACAGTCGTCAATGAGTACCTTATTTTTCCAACAGATAAGTCATCACTGTTGTCTGACAGTTTATTAACTTAAGTGATGAATTGAAAAAAGAAGTTACAGAATAACCATTAGTTGAAGCACAAAATCATGTCTAAGACAACCATCAGATCACCTGAGAGGATCCTGTACAGATTTCGATTGAATCCGCCACTCTCCCAGCCATCTCCTTTGAAAGTGTTCTCAGCTGGTTTTCCTGCAAAAAGCCAACAGTTCTCTCACATCAGGTAGTTTTCTATTACCTTGCTGCTCTTCTTTAAAAAAGAGCTGAGATACACCTCTGATTAACAACCACAAACCAAAATCCAACCTTCCCTTTGTAAGTACAAATAATTGAATTGGATTGGTATTTTAGACAGTGTCATATTTCTAGGACAGGAACTACTTACTCTTCAACGGGTAATGAATCCACATGGCAGCAGAGCGGTTCCTTGTTTGTATTTTCATACCTCAAGTCTATCCAGATATCCAGATAACCAAGTGCAAAGAATTCAATTCAAGCATTTGACAACTTTTAGTTAAATCAAAAGTCATTAGAAAGAGAGTAAAATGCACAAAAAATCTCAATTGCTTTAATCTAGTTGATGTTTTTTGTCTCTTCTTTTAGAAAGAACGCGGCACTGACAGCGGCAACACTGGCAGAAAACGAAAGCAGAACAGAGACGACAGGGAGGAGGAGGAGACGGAGAAAGAAAATGTGGACATATTAACAGCTACATCTACATCATTCTATGCTGTAAGCACCTTCCTTCTCATCAGTGTATAGACATATTTCACTTGAATTAAATTGTACCACCTCATATTCATCCTCCACCTTTCTTGTACTCAATGTTCATTTTTATGTTTCTTGGAAACTGACATGAGATATTCTCTCAGAGTCTAGAAGCTCGGCCCAGATCCATTTATGATGTGCTGGACACCTCAGCTGCCAGCAGAGAGCCGGAGCAAAGCAAAGCTAAACCCAAGAAAAAGGAACCCAAAAAAACGGTCAGTGTGAACTTTAGGTGTCCTGTCCCTTTTCCGTTACCACAAAAACAATTAAACCTGCAGTTTTTGACCTGTCCTTTACTTCCTCCACAGATGGTGCAAACCATACAACCCCAGAATGAAGGCGTATTTGAGTCCGTCTATGAGAATTTTTGAACCGTGAATAATAATAATCTTGTTCCAAGAGCTGAGATGATTTCTGTTTGGTTTGCTGTGTCGTTGTCACCTTATACCAGTCACGGGAAGAGATTTAGATACTTTGAAAATAAAAGCACCAATTACTGCATTGTAAATCTATGTTGTAAAAATAACTCACTATGCTGGCAAAATTACCTGTACAACCCAATGTATTGTACTGTTGGTGTATTATTATGGATATATTAACAAGTATCCAGCATTGGTTTCGGTGTTGTGTATTCTAACTTTTTTTTTAATCTACTGTCAGAGGCATAATTTACTGTATTACAATGTTTTTTTAATGTAAATTACCAACAGCTTTCAGACATGTTTTGGAGTAAAAATGTACATTAAAACAATAAAGTACAGTATTTCCCTCTGAAATATATTGGTGTAAAAGTATGAAATAACATTAACATCTTTTTAAAGTACAGTACTTGAGTAAATCAAGTCAGTGTGATTTCTGTCATTTCCCTATAATCCCTCCTAATGTGGACATTTCCTTCTATGAAAAGTCACACCCTCTTATGTGCGCTGACCAATGAAATTGCGAGTTCTCGATTCTACGAGCCAATGCCCACGCTCCTGTCAGTTGCACTTCCTGGTTCGGTTTGTTGTGTTTTTCTGCATTGATCATGGCTGCGGAGGGCGACTTTCTGGCGAGATACCGTGCTGTTTCAAACAAACTGAAAAAGTAAGGCGTGACGTTTAATTATTTCGAGTAGAAAGAGTATCGAACATCAGGATTATCTTAACATTGCACTGGAATAAAGCTACAGATCGGTGATACAGCTATCACTAATAAGCTAGGTTAAGCTAACCGTTAGCCTGTCTCTCTTAATACTGTCAGTGTCATATGACAGTATTAAACCTACATTTGTGGGCATGTATGTATTTTGTGATACAAACAGAATTATGTTTTCTTATAAATGTTCCTTATTGTTTTATAGAAATAAGTAAATGATGTGCTAGTCTCTTATTCGACAGCTAACGGTAATGGCAGCTGTCTGAAATGGCTTAAACTAGCAAAGCACACATTCATTCCTCTGTTTAGCACCGTAGCAGCAAACAGAAGTGTGTGTGAGAAAGCATACTAAGCAGCTAATTGTCGTATTGCACAAAATTGAAAGACTTTGTTTTTCCTGGTCGCAGACGTTTTCTCCGTAAGCCCAATGTAGCTGAGGCGAGTGAGCAGTTTGGTAAGGACAGCCTCTTTTAAACCCTAACAAAATATTTACCCCGTTAAACAGCGTTACAGAGAATATACTGTAATTCAACGGGTTCTTCACAGTTTTCCTCATATTGCTTGTACCTGTGTTTCAGGTCAGTTGGCCAAGGAGCTGAAGCAGCAGGACTGCCTTCAGTATGCTGCCTTCTGTAACCTGGCCATGGCTCGGTGAGTGGACATTTTATTGTGTCCATTATTAACCCTGCTGTTTGTTAGGAAGCTGTGTGAGCTTGTTCCCTATTTTACACGATAGCCTGCTTCTGCAGCTGCAACTTAATGTTAATAATTTGGGAAAAATCCTTCTTTCTAAAATTGTCATTTGGTAAGTATGAAATAAGAAGAATTATGTAGAGAAAGACAGAAAGGCACTACGTGTTGTGTACATTAGTTAAGTCATTTTTTATTTCTCCAACCACCTGTCAGACAGATCATATCATGTTGTTTGGGACTGTCGCTACTATGTTTTTATGTCAATACACACCGATTGGTCTAAAGGCAGTGCTACGTGTCAAAGATTTAGCAGATCAGACAGATCACGTCATAAAGGCACAGTTGAGTGCGTGCCGACAGAATAAACCGCCACGGGGTGACGGAGGTGTTGGTAATTAACCCAGGGGGAGCCTGTATCATTCACCGCGATGACATGTTTACTGTTGGTGGTGCATCTGCTGTTGTTAAACGCCCTGAATGTCTTCACCGCAGGTGTGAGCAGACTCTCTTCAATGCTCCTGGAGAGGCCCTGGCATTGACGGATGCTGCCCGTCTCTTTCTCTCTTCTGAGAAGGAGAACAGGGCACTGCAGGCACCGGGATTTGATGAGCACCTTCAGGCTGCACTCAACTGCTACAGTTTTGCCATCAAGGTAGACAATGAGTCCAAGTTTTTGATGACGTTTATTGTGTATGAAGCAGCATTTGTGCTCTTTAGGTCATTTTTTATAGGGGTTTGCAGAAAAGATTTTGCACACAGAGCACATTAGCTGTATTGTCTTGACTTTTCTATAGAGGCTGTGCGATAATGCTGATGTACAAATGGGTTACAGGTGTACATTGAGATGAACCAGCCTGTGATGGCAGCCAGCCTCTGTCTAGAACTTGGCAACGCACTCAAGGTAAAACTTTGGATCATAGCCTCAAGCTGCCCATAAAGATAAATTATTAATAATTAATATTAAGTTTATATGCTGTCACTCAAATGTCATGTTCATCTCAACTCCTGCGGTTTCAATAGGAGATGAATAGACCAGGAGAGGCTATCGTTCATTACCAGAGAGCTGCAGAGCTGCAGACACAGACGCCAATTGAAGCCCTGCTGTCTTTGGGTGAAATGGCCACGTGTAAAATTCTCACCCGTGAGTTCAGTCTGTCCATTTACATCTGATATGTAGCTGCTGTGGGTTTTATGTGCGAATATGATTTGACTTTTGACTTTTTTGCAGGTGACTACGATGGTGCTTTGTCAGTGTTCACAGAGATGCAGCTGATGTGCCAGGAGAGAGGACTGCAGCTACCAGGCACCAGCACACCTGTTGGTGAGGCTCTGCTTTTATCAAAAGCCTGCTAAAAAATAATCTTGATACCCTGAACATAATATGTACAAAGCCAAAAAAATGTAGGGATAAGGATTTTGATTTAATGCTGAGATTAAAAGCTTGATGTTTAAACAAAATAAAGAAAACAGGATCAGATCACAGCAGTGTCTCTTTTCTGCTCTAATGTTGTTGATCTTGTCTTCTGTGTCTTAATTTTCCTGAAAAAGGTGCATTTCTCGACATTGTGGCAAAATGTGAGATCTCCAGAGTACTACTGCTGATGCTGCTCGAGGTAAACATGGTTTTATAGTGGAAGATATTGCTAGAAAAAAATCACAATATCTTACTAAAGTAAATCCAATAAGTTATGTGTTTTTCATTTTTATGAAATTAGTATTAGTATTTTTAAGAGGGCTTTATAGGTAGTTGCAAAGTTTTCCCACAGATACACAGCAACCTGAACGTGTGCCAATACTTTAGTTTCAAACAGCCATCAAAGGCTGAAGGGTGAACCGCCAGAAAACAGAAGCCCTTAAATTAAAAGAAGGAACCTACACAACAGCAACACAACAGACATATTTCATTACTGAAGTTGAGAGTATTGATATTTACAGAAGCCCTTAACAGTCATGGGTCAAATACATTGTTTGTTCAGTTGTCCTCTGATGATGACTTAAATTGTGTGTGTTTTCTCAAGTTCACAAGTTATTTATAACATTATCACAGACAGCATATATTTTTTATTTTTTGGAGATACATTTCTCAAGATCTTCTGATAACAAACGTTGTTTATGTCATTATAAGGAAATAACAATGTTGTTTTACCAAGATAACAAGATCATGTCATGACACTGTGCATAGCATCGCTGATCTAGAAAACATTAGTATTAAGACGAAACAAACATTTGTCATATCGTGATTTAGAGAATTAATTTATCTTCTTATCTTGGGGTAACAAAGCTTGTTTTCCAGCGATCTCAAGAAAGTTATCTCTTTATTGTTGGAAATTTGTTATTCCTTGCTAATGACATTAATAACTTGTGGTCCAGAGAGAAGAAAAAACACAATTTAACTTGTAATCATGGATAAACGGAGGAAATATGTCCGTAGAATTTGTAACACAATTATGATTATTATTGCGTTCTCGTTTAATCCTCCGATCCTTTCTTGTTTTTATTTTCAGCCTCCACCTCAGAAGCTGCTACCAGAACATGCTCAGACCCTGGAGAGATACGCCTGGGAGTCTTTTGACCCTCACAGCCAAGGTGAGTGCACCTCAACTATTATTAGAGTAAAAAAACCTATGAATTATATACGCTTCCTTTCACCGGGAATGTAGAAATTCTATCATGAATCCTTCGAGTGACATTTATTTGAAGTGGTGAAAACATGGATCTTGTCCTCTCCTTCAGTGACCTTCCTGCCTGAGAATGTTTTCCTGCTCCTGCAGTCAGTTGTGGTGAGTTTCATCATTCACACGCTTGTACAGTTCAGTTCCTGATCCTTCCTGCCTCGTAGAGGAAAACTGATGGTCTTCACGACCTTCACGTGACAGTGATAAATGAGCGGGAGTTTGTCTTCCTAAGCCAATGGAATAATGTTTTTTCTATTTGCGGTGGTGTCAGTGTAAGCAGACTTTTTACTTCTGTCTTTCAGTGTGAGTCAATCTATCATTACAGCTGTTGATTGATGTTTACTCATCACTTTAATACCCTTAAAAAAAAAAGATTCTGTCAAGCAACTTGTTCTGGATGAACAGGCTCTGTTTATATGAGTGCATAAACAAGACGCAAGAATCTGAGAACTTGTCAAGGTCATCTGAATCCGCAGTTATGGTTTTATTTGTGCAGCGTATAACAGCAAATCTGTTTTGCAGATGGCGTGTCAGGAGAAAGACACAGAGTCCCTCAAGTCTCTTCAGACGGAGCTGTGGTGAGCGTTCAAAAATTTTAAATTTCCATCTTGTGATCTGGATCGAGCATCATTTTTATCACTTCTCAAATTGAAGTTTCCATATTGTTCATGTGTTTCTTTTTCCTCCTCAGGCCATTTCTGACTGCGGAGCAGAATCATCTTCTCCACCTGGTGGTTCAGGAGCGCATCACACCGTCTGGACAAGGCATCTAGCGCTGTCCAGTTTTTACTCACTTCCTCTGGGAACCATACTTTATATAATGGAACATTCCTGTTTCTGACTGGGTCTGTTGTAAGACCTGAAGAAGTGTTGTTTTCAAAACCATGGTGTTGTAACTTGTACGCAATAGAAAACTTTGCCTCTGTTAAGCAAGTCAGACAGATTTAGAAATCAGTGGAAATCCATGAGTCTGAAGTAAAGATCTGTTGGGAAGCAAATATTAAATTTAAATTTAATTCTAATAAATCTTGTGTGCTCGTACTTGAGTTAAGGCTACAGAACTGGAACCAGTGCCTGCTTATTTATTACGTAATAGCGACTGTTTTGGATTTTGTTGCATTCAGACGACACATGACGACTTTGTGATATAATTTGTTTTTATTAATAAATGATATGGCTTAAATTCCAATGTAATTACAAAACGAAACCTTCTACTGCATAGTTATGAAATATGGTGAAATATAACACCATTGTCCTCCATCCCTGGTTCACTTAATGTTCACTTGTACAAACTGCATGTACTTTTCTTATGATAGCAGCCAACTACAGACAAAATCAAACATGATTAAAAAAAACAAAACACTCAATACAAAAAGTTACAAAAATATACTGGTTACAATGTACACAGATTAAAAAAAGGATACACTATACTTCCAATGTAAAATAACGATACATGATTAAAACTACTCGTACTGAAAATTAAGGCTTGTCTTTCCTGATTGTTCAAGTACTGCAGCAGGAATGCTGTAATTTTGCTAACACACCATACCTTCACAGACACAGTATTATTTCACTCCTCTACTCGGAAAACCTGCAGAGGTACGCCTCACGACGTGATGATACAGGCTGATAAGCACTTAAATCTGGTTGGAATATTTTGAACTACTTTAAAGGGCTTTTGCTACACGTGGTCAACTATGTTCGATCCTTAAAACTCCTGATAGTGAGATAGTAACACTGATGCTTTGGGATTGTCGGTCGGATCAACCACCATCTAAAAGCACCAGTGTTGATGAGGTGGGGAAACCCAAAGTGTCAGCATTTTCCAAAAGGAGCTTTAAAGGAATATTTTGACATTTTGGGGAATAATAAATTCTTTCCTGCAGAGATTTAGATGAGAAGATTGATACTACTCTCATATCTATGTGGTAAACATGAAGCTACCCCCAGCAGCAGCCTAGCTCAGCTTAGCTTTACATTAAGACTTGAAATAAGGGGGTCTTTGGGATCTAAGCCACACAAACTAACACACAGATGTAAGTTGGCCTCTGATATAACCCTCTGCAAGAAGGCAAACAAGTT
>CAEMYA010000032.1:2442007-2464756 GCA_903131615.1 Diplodus sargus
ACTTTTGTGTTGCAGCACAAAGGAAATATTTACTCACATTATCGATGGTGGCCACCAGCAGCAGGATGATGGTGGTGATGTGCACAACAACGATTCCAGCCAGCATCAACATCGTGGCCTTCTGACAAAACTGATAACAGGAGGAAGGATGCACCTCATTATTTACTGTCCACACACAGACTTATGTAACAAGGGCTCAAACATGAGGAAGCATCATTTCTCTCTCTCTCGCTCTCTCACGCACACACACACACACACACACGCAGCTGTCCTGAATAAAAACAGTCTGAATCAATAAGGAAAACCATACTGACAGGGGAGGAGGGGAGAGGAGAGGAGAGGAGGGAGGGGGGCTGTAAGCATGCAAGTCCAAACTCGCCCTTCACCCCTCGGTCACACACATTTTTGTTTCTTTTCTCTTTTATTTTTTCAACCACACACATCTGCTGTCACAGAGAGCAGAAGAAGAAGAAAAAAAAAACAGAAACAAACTTATGTTCTCTCATTTGATACCTTAAATGAACCAAGACACAGAAACACTTCAGCCGTTTGCCTAACGACTCCTTCTTCACGGCTTCGGACCGCTTCCGCTGACAAGAAAGGCGCATTTGTTTAGACGGTGTTTGGGCATTCCCAAATGGATGCTGCTCCGTTACACACACATACATACACACACACACACACACACACACACACACAGGCCCTGTACTATAGTCAACAACTTCGAAAAGAGCGCGAGAACACCACGACAGAAAACAGCACTAAACACATTTCAAAACTTCTACACCCGAATATAAAAACTCTTGACTGATCCGCTCCGTGTTCACAGTTTGGAGTCGTGCGTCCATTTCACGCTTTTCTGCGCTCTCGGTCACATCCGTACAACTCTTCAAAGCGCTGCTGAAAATCTCCCCAAGGCTTTAACTTCACTTTTACGCACTCGGAATAACAACAAATAAAACACACACGCACAAGTCTCACAGCGTGAACTCCACAAGAGAAAACTTTACCAAATATAAGCAACGTGGATAAAAATAAATAATCAAATTTAAAAAAACACACAAAAACGTTACCTGAAAGCGCTTTGACGCACAGCCCGGGAGTGATTTGGGAATGTGAAACACTGTAGACCCACCCAGCTTTGAATTCCCAGCACACACACACACACACACACACACAACCACTGTTTTCCCTCACCATTCCCTCTCCTTCCTCTCACCAAGCCCCACCCATTAAAGTTTCAATTTTTTTTCCCCCTCAATGAAACGTCCAGGCGGGCTCCACACTGTGCGTAAAGAGGAGAAACCACTTTAAGTCCTTTCAGCTGCTTCACATTGGTTCCTGCTTCTATTTTGTTCATATTCTTCAACTACCTTCCCCACAGGCAGCTTAAAAACTGATCCACATGAGTTCAGTCTGTCACCTGGGTGCCCCTTACTTGTAACAAACTGGCTGTGCTGTGTTTTTCTATGAATCTAAAATATATTTTGAGACACACAGAAACGTGTCCTGCAGAGAATTCTGAAGTGTGCCTCTTATTTAGCTCTCAGACACGCTGGCTAGCTCATTATTCACCTAAAATGACTTCTTCAAAGACGGGACATGGAGAAGAGATGGTGCACACCACAGACATCTTCACCTCCCCAACAGCAGCCCACATGTTTTCAAGCATGTAAAGAAGTGAGATGAGATACTGGCTCATGTGGCTGTGGTTTTGATCAGTGTAAAACAATTAAAAGCCTTCAATAGATTATCAAGTGTGCCTGTCAGTCCATGTCCTCTTAATAAACTACATAGATAAACACACCAGCAGACAGAGACCCAGCCCAGCATACTGCCACCTACTATGACAAAAAAATGTTTAAGAAGCCCTGTACATGATATTATCATATGTGTATTATTAACACAACGTCAATATTTAATTCTTAAAGGGACTCGTATTAATCACTTTGTCATTACCCATATGTGAGCGGATTGTAAGGTGAAACATTGAGACCTTCCCAGTCTCTCTCTCTGTGTTTCCTATACAAGCCTGTGGACGGTTTGTTTCAGTTGTTTAAAGCTGCTGGACTGTGGACTTCTATTTGTTGTCATTTTGTGTCATTTGATTGAGATATGACAGGAAACAGGATGAGAGAGAGAGGGAGTGACACGCAGCAAAGGGCCCCAGGCCGGGATTCAAACCCAGGGTCACTGCAGCGAGGACAAAGCCTCTGTACATGGGACACTCTACCAACTGAGCCGAACGGAGCCCCTGGACTGCCGAGGTCTCTGTGAAAGACTCGGGTCAGAGTTTCCGCAACAGTCCAAAAGATGTGACGTGTCTCTGTGCCTCTCACCACTCTGCTGACAGAGAGCGATAGTAGTTAGTTTCAAAATGAACCCCGCTAACATGAACTAACAATTTTCAGCACAACATAGAAGTTCCACAGAGCCCCTTAAAATTAAATCTCTAAATTGTGACATCCCTTAAAGAAATGGGCAACTGCACGATATTATTGTTTCTATAAAGCTCCCGTTATCACCTACACACACTGAAGTCTGCATTTTAACATTTACAGACACTGAAGGCTGTTTAATAAAAGCTCTTTTTACTGTCTTTTCCATTGGACCAACGGCTGAAACAGAGAAGAAGATGTGCATTTACAAATTTAAAGGGCCCAAAGTGGACACAGTCTCGTCTTTAACCGGATGGGGCTGTGGAAGCTGGAGCCATGTTGAGCTCATATATAATCCAGCCCAGGTCTTTTGCTTTAGAACTGATTTTTGCAGATGAAGACAAGACTCCCCAAGGGTTTAAATAACATACAAAACACACAGTGACCTACATAAAATACAAATACAGAAGATGTTAGGAAGACTGAAGGACATGTACATGCATTTTCCTAAACAGATTCCCCACTTTGTCATTCCACACATACGCTCACACATCATACAAGTGTAGACAGACCTATTCATTATGCTCTTACATGACCTCTCGTATTATTTTATCTTTTTAAGTCACCGTCTGGATGAAAATGTAACTACAGAGACGTGTAGATTTGTGACACTTTGGTCCGCAAAAAAATACCCCCAAAATCTGAATGTGCTGACATTCAAATCCTGTTTTTATTCAAGTCATTTAATAACACAAGCAGCGCTGGAGCCTCCACTGGAAATATTATTCGTAAAAAACTCATGTAGGAACCTTTTTCTGACATTTAAGTTTTCCTCTGTTAAATGAGAACTCAAAAGGGTAAACGTGAACAAGAAAATCCCTTTATGATATCAACGGTGGCCACAAGAAGCAGGAAGGAGAACATTAACATAGTGGACTCTTCAGATGAAGACAAAGTGTCGAGGTTTAATCAGACACCGTCAGATAGGTATCATTATTGGCTGCAGTTAAATGATACCATGCTATTAGGGGATTACTTGGCAGACGGTGCACATCTTGTAAAGCCTTTCATCGCCTGTCTTGGATGAGAGGAACTCGAGTAGTTATGTGTCGTCTGCTTCTTCTATAAAGAAGAAGTATATAAAGTCAGTAAAATAAATGTTCTTTTCGTACTTCTTCTTTCTTATTTCCCCTCAGGTCTGAGTGAAGACCACCTGGACTGAGAGAGTCCTGATCCCACTCCTACAAGGGCTTCTTTATCCTCCTGGAGTTGGGACGAGGATAGATAACAAAATTACCTCCTCTGCTCTCTTTGTGACCACTCCCTCATTTGTGGACAGTACAAATTCACTCAGTCTAACCTGGAAACATATCAGGAAAGCAATTGTACCGGCTCTCTCCCTCTCATGACATCTGTGGTCGGTACAATAATACAAGGCATGAATCAGACACTCAGTTTACACTGCTCGGTCACCGCAGAGAAGGTACAGGACGTACAGCTACTATGATTTAAGTCAAACAGGAAGGGGGATGTATTTTTTCTGTGTTTTGCCATGGATCCACGCTGTAGACTCCTATTTCCTTCTCTTTTTATTTTGTAAAGCTTCAATGAGGGACTGAACTATCTTTAAAGAAATTAACTGAAAATCCCAGAAGGTCTTTTGACAACACTCAATGTTATTGGTATTTCCAGACTCCTTAAACCCTTTTCTACTTTCTCTGGTGTCACCTCATCCAGTTAGTCTAAACGTCGTGTCATATGCAAATTATAAATACGTTATGACCTCGCCAAAGAGCTTATGTTTTCATCTGTGTCTGTTGGTTTGTCCCTCGGATTACAAAAAACTTCAGAACAGATTTTCATGAAACTTGGATAGCGGGTGGGTCTCAGCCCAAAACAGACCCCATTAACTTTTGTTGCATTTGATGTAATGTTTCCATAAGAATTCACTTAAAACCTCCCTATGTTTCTTATTTTAACATTCAGTGTGACCAAAATGCATTGTGTATATATTCCTGACGCGTTGACTGCACTTCCTTCCTCATAAAACATTTTACAAACGATTCTTAGTATTTCAAATCCAGCATTATTTACATCCATCTTTACTGGCTTGCATTCTTCTTTGTCCCTGAATCTGTTGCCGCATTGCTGCATTTTTTTTTTTAAGGCAAATCAGTGGAATAGTGTGAAACCATTGGCAGGGATTATATGTATCCTGACACCTGTGTGCCATCGATACTCACTCCTGCCAACGGGATTGCTTTCAATTTTTTTCCAAAGAGTATACAAAAGCACAAACATCCAAATGTGAATATACAATGTGGTGGACAAAAACAGAAGTGAATAGCAGAGAAATATAGTCTGCAGACTAGATACTGCTCCCAAGAACATTAATTACTACCATGTAATGTTTTAGGCAAAAGTTAAGTCATTTAATAAAAAACAGTAACCCAACTTTGAGAAACAGGTTAAAAACTACTTTTTGCAGCAGAAGCCATATCTTTTCATCAACTGAGGCTGGCTTTGTCTCACTAGTGTCTTGTAGTATGTGTGAATCAGACCAATTGAAACCAAATATCTCTTTTAGAGTGAATGATTTTCTCACAAGTTGCATGTTACATAACCTTGCGCAATGACTGGGCGTTGATAGAGCTATTAGAGTAAGTCTTGTTTTTTATTATAGTACTGCTGAGATGAGAAACACTTGATGGCTGTGTGATTGTCGGAGGCTGTAGGAATGGACCGGGGGAAGTGTTTTCTCCTGGCAATAAGTCTGAAGAAAAGATTGAAACCATTATATGTGACCCCTGATGGTTTGTCATATCCTCACAGTGAATGGTGAGTGGGTGCTTAGCAGGGCTGGTTCCCCACCGTACGTCACTGCTGAGTCACTGGAGTTCTTCTATTCCCATCTCCACATGTGGGTCTCTACATAAAGTACACTCCAACATCCTGGGCAGTGGGTGTCCATTGGAAGGCATTATACAGAAGCAGCTGCTGTAGAAAAGTCATGAGAGTGAAATATGTTATGGATTTCCTAAATATGTTAGGAACAAAATGCTGACAAAAATGTTATTTCTAGTTTGAATTTCTGTGTTTTTGTCTTCAAATCTTATATTGAATCTGGGGAAATTCCTTCCAACAATATAGAGCACGGCAAAATATCAATATGAAGATACATATTATTGAGACTAGATATTATGTTAGATTTTTTTTAATTTGATTTAGATATTGTTAAATTATAATATTCCAATAAGTGTTGTCTTTTTTAAAAGTCGCATTACAGTAAAGTGATGTAATTTTCTGAACTTACCAGACTGTTTGACTTGTCCTGATACTTACAATCCTCTAGTGCCTTCACACACTTAGACATTATATACACATTTACTGCTTATTCAAAAATCTCATTGTGTTAATATTTTGTAAAGGTGCCAACAGTCATCCCCACAATATTGTCACAATATAGATATTGAGGTATTTGGCATTGTGATATTTGATTTTGTTGCCAAGTTCTTGCATTTATGAAGTGCTTTTGAGGAGATTTCCAGATAGACAGATATATATTGTGGACAGCCTAAAAATTATCGACCAGCCCTGCTATAACACAACAAAGATAAAATCGCATTTTCCTTTACTTTCAAAAAGTAGGTACATATGACATTTTTAGCGATTTGGCAGTATCTCCATCCACCACTTTGGGAACCACTTTTTTGGTTTTAGTGCCATCATCTAATCTAAATTAGATTTTTTTCCCATTATTTTGATTTATCATACTTTGTTTTCAATGCTAATTGGCAAATGTTAGTATGTTACAGTGCTGACCAAAGATTGCCAACCTGGTAAACATTATACTTAGCAAGCCAGTGTTGATACCATAAGGTGGCATATGTGGTAAACAACATATGTATTGTTTACCACGTATGCCATCTTAATAACCAAGTATATTTAGTTAGGAAATGTTATACTACATGCTACAATCTAAAACAGCTGATGCTAAGCAGGTGTTAATTAGCATCAGAATGTTAGCACTATCATTGTAAGCATGTTAGCATGCTAATGATTCATTTTGGTCAAAGAAGTGCTTCACTTAGTCTTGTTTCTATCCTGGACTTTCCTAAAAAACTATGTAAATTGTAACTGAACTGAAAAGAACAATGGACATAAAACAAAGGTGCACACCTGGTGTGTCAACTGTGTTTGGGAGGTTTCTTGGCGTCAGTGATTCTGGAGAAAGATTTAATGTTGAGTTTAATTCCCAGGTCAACCCAGAGAGCTGTTTTGGGAGAGACAACAGAGATGACAAACCCTGCGTATTATGCCTGTAAGAGTCATCCAACAGAAAAAAGCAAGGCAACAATGTGCTCAAGTTGTTACGCAGCACACATTTTCCCACAACAAATCGAATCCCTTTGTCCGACACTCTCCAGCCCCCCTTTGAACTGTCCCTGCACTTTCCCACAACATCCAATCGATTACCAGAGTGGTCACTGCAGGATCAAAGTTTTGAAACTCTGAGCTTTTCGAATCAGTTCCAGAATCTTTCATTGCCTGAGGCTCACAGCCCTTCCTGATGCATCATGTTGTAAATCTGCACACAATCACAAAGAAACACTACAGTCACATTTAAACAAACACCTCATGACTCATACCTTCAAACTACCTTCGCCTTTCAAAACCACTCGCCCAACAAGATGTCTCAAGTCTTTGCACCAACTTGGAACATATCAAATGGAGAGTATCTATGAAAAGAAGAGGACAGATTCTGTATTGTCTGCCAGTTTCAAAGAAAATATTGCTTGTGTGTTTGTTTCTGGGGATTCATGATAATCAGATTATGTGTATGTTCAAATGATCATAGAGGGATACAAGTCTACTGATGGTACGGTGGCCTTGAGGGTCAAAACAAAACACCATTTCATCAAAAAAGATGAAAAAATTAAATTCACAAAACACATCATCAGACAGAACTTTCTATGGGGAACTAAAGCTGTTATATTGCACTCCTCAAAGCAACTAGTCTCCTTTGATAAAAACAGTCATTTCATTTACCTTGCAGAACACAGTTGCTGGCCTGCCGCTTCCTCAAATGCGTATTATGTTTGTGTTATTGTGTGACACCAGTGTGTTGCTAATTTCGGCTAAGTTTCAGGTTGGCCTACAAAAATTCGTCATCCCTTCACCACTTATAATTGGCAGGGTGCAAAAACTCTTACATGTTGCACCTTTAAAAGGAAATAATAATTGCTTTAACCAAAACACTGAGGCTACTTAAGAATTCAGGCCACATTTCCGTTCCAGCCTACACGTCAGAGCAGCCTGCGGTCTGTGATTGGTCCTGTCTAGATGAATCTTAATTGAGCCCCCTCGTGCTCAGGTGACGCCTCTACGCGCGTGAAAGCAAACAGCATCAAACACTCTGCGATGTCTTACAAACAGAGAAGCGAGATATCTTTGTTTTTATTTGCAGTAACAGCTCATTTGTTCACGTTTCAAGTCTGCCGTTCAGTAAGTTTAGGACAGCGGCAGGAGGCGAAGGAGGGCTTCACCTCTCACCAGGTTCAGGACTCAAACGCTTCCAGGTGGGAGCGGATTAAACACGACGCAGACGTCCAGCAGGGAAACTGGCGCTTGGTTGAAAAGGTCATCCGGGGCCCGTATCTGAGCAAATCCAACGGGCCGGGTCTCACTGAGCCTCGGCTTGAATCTGTCGCCTCTCCTGGTGATAGTGACAGCAACTTTGCGCTCAACAGCCGGCTCTGGACCAGTGGTCACATCAGCAGACAACCAGAGAGCTCCTCTCCAGACCCCGAGGATGGATATCAAGCAGATTCCACAGGTATAACTACTCACGAAGGAGTTAAGAGGTTCATCTTTATTTGCTTGATTTTTTTTTTCTCCTTTCTAATATATCATTCAGCTTTTGGTGGAGTCCAGGGGAAGATGTTGGGACCATCCAGTTCACATTCCTCTGAGTGGCTGGCCATGAGGCCTTTGGTGCAGTGTGATGATAACGTCATGACCTTCACTGCCTCAGGAGAAGGACTCGCTCACCTGTTAGTGGACAGAGGTAAGACACTGGGTGTTCTTTTATGACAGTGGCACTGGTGCTATTTGAATGTAGTTTTACTGGCTGGTTGGCCTTGAAACCATTATTTGGTTATCAACATTGTTATTTGATTTCTGTGGATTTATTAAGAAATCAACATTATGTTTTTTCCAGAGGGAGCTCCTCCCATCTCCCCGTTCCAGTTACCTTCACACTGTGGTTACACCCTGATGACGTCAAGGAGCGACCTGCAGATGGTGGTGTCTTATGATGCCTGTTACATCACACAAGAGGTACGAGCAGCAGCTTCACTGTGTTTCCACCAGGGGTTATTTCTGTGTCCTGTGCTCATCAGCTTCTTCTTTATCTCTCTGTCAGAACGGCAGCTATGTGCTGCCCATGTTGTGGTGGGGCAGCCCACTGAAGCTCGCCTGTCCAGTGAAGATGGCCACTGCCCCGTCATACTCCCCCTCAGTCTTCTGCTCCACCATGGGCATGGTGGTGCAGATCAAGGGTCAGGAGCAGGATATAGCGATGCTGGGAGTCATAGGTATTATTCAGTTTTTTCAGTAATGGATTTTGGATTTTTTTTACCTTGTGTTGGTATTATAGGCTCTACTTAATTGGTTTGTCTGTAATAAATGTTGTATTTATCTGAAGAATATTTAAATCAAAATTTGAGGTCATCTATTCAGTTTTCTTGGGAGTTCATTATCTTCAGTAGTTAAGTGTATTTCAGTGTGAATATATTATGTAAGTATATCTCCACCCGAATATTGTTCCTGGCAGCACGGAAAAGGCTTAGAAATAGAATTTAGGCAATAAAACGGTCACACTTTGATATACGGGTCCAACTTTTCCTAATTAATGTTTGAGGACATTTCCTAAAAAGAAATACATGTAATTGGATACAGTGTGGTAAAACAGCAAAAATCTCATAGCATAGAGAGTTTAAAATGTTTTAATGAATGAATAAAAACCCCCAAAAGTTATTAACATCCCTGAATTGTCATAAAACGAATAGCCTAGCTTGAAACACGTGTGCAATGTTGATTTACAGTGAATGGAGGTTGGCGTCCGTTTGTATTTGAAGACTGTGCGCACCGTGTCCCCTCTGATCCTGGGGAGCTCACTTTCTTCAGTCCCTCCAGTGCGCCTTGTATCACTCATCGAGTAAGTTGATTAAAATGAATGTATTATTACTGCCAACTGCTGGCTTCCATCAGCAACGTCTTTCTGTGATGCTTTTTTTGCAGGACGGTCTTCATCTCCAGTTTGTGATTGACGATCAGCAATACTTGCTCTCCTGTCCAGCCAATCTTCATTCTTCTTCTGGTGACCCCCAGTTTCCCCATATCCCAGATCCTGTTTTCCCTGCACCCGCCTCCCCTCTCCCTCCTGAACCTCCAACCCAGGAGCAGATTGCTCAGCTTCCTCACTTCCCAGAACCAGGATTCCAGTACCCCCAGCTTCCCCAGGTCTACCCTCCTGCCCCACAACCAGCCCATCCTCCCAGACCTACTCCTGGCAGTCCTCCTGGATCGCAGCAGCAGCAGCAGCAGCAGCAGCAGCAGCAGCAGCAGCAGCTCC
Source organism: Diplodus sargus (assembly GCA_903131615.1). NCBI lineage: Eukaryota > Metazoa > Chordata > Actinopteri > Spariformes > Sparidae > Diplodus > Diplodus sargus. The sequence goes on from CAEMYA010000032.1 coordinate 2,452,022, forward strand.
TCCAGCTTCCTTACCATCCTCCTGTGGAGGATGTGGTGGCACAAGCTCCATCCTTCCCAAATCTTAATCCAGTGCATGATACTTCTCCCTATCAATTTTCCAAATTACCTGTTGGACCTTCTCAGTATCAATCTGGTACCTATTACCCGTTCTACTACCCTGCAGTGACTCCAGCTCCAACCCCTGCTGCTGAAACAACCACTACTACTGGTGCTCCTCCAACCAAACATCCAGCAAGTCCTTATCACCCTCAGTATTATCAGATACCTTACTATCCTGCACCCACAGCAGCACCAGTCACCCAAGCACCTGCTCCCCTCCCTCCCAGCCCACCAAAACAACATGTAGCACCACAGTACCCAGTCGGTCCATATTATCCACCTGCTTCTTACTACCCTTATGGACATTTTCCCTACCCAGAACCTGGTCTTGAGCCTGCTCCTGCCTCACACCCTACTATCGCCTCCCTTCCTACCCAGAGGACGATGATTCCTCAACACCCCAGCTACGCATTCGACCAGTTTTACCCACAAGAACCCATTTCCTTCCAGTGGCCCACACTTTCGCCATCAGCAGAAGAGAAACCTCAAACTATTCCTCAGGAACCTCAGAAGCTAGCAGCTCCACAGTCCTCCTGTCCTCATCACCCTTCAGAGGTTTGTGGCTACTACCCTTATCCATATTTTCCCTATTACTATCCTCTATACCCGCCACAATGCCATCCACCCGACCACCCTGCAGTGCCCCAGTATCCACAGACTCCGCCACCTATGACCAAAAAGCCTTTCACCACCACCGTCCCGACTGCTGCAACTCCCACAGTGTTTATCCCAACTGAGCCCACTAAACAGAGCCCCCATCTTCGGTGTCTGAATGGGAGGATGGTCGTCTTCCTGCCTTTTGCTCACAGAGACTCCATCCAGGTCAGAGGTCAGTGTCAACATCTGAGCTTGTTGTGTTCGTGAGAAGTTTGGGTTTTGAGTGTTCAAAGAGACATTGGTGTAAAAATTCTTTTTGCTAGGAATCCATCTTGAACAAAGAAAAATCTTAAAGGCTCAATCTAAATAAAACTAGCAGCATTGCTTTATAAATGGCATTGTAAGTGTGTCAGTTCATCACTTGTCCGGAGTGAAGTATCTCAACATCTACAGGATGGATTTGTATGAAATTCTTTACAGACATTCATGCAGATGATTTATCTTGCCAACTTTGGTGAACCCCTGACTTCTCCAGTAGCATTACCATGATGTTACAATTTGTGGTTTTGACTGAAATACCACATAACTGTTGGATGGATGTCATGAAAATGACACTGACTTCTTATTTAACGCCACCAACAGGACAACATATCAGTCTGTTTAATACCTTTTGGCTATGATCAAATACTTCTACTCCAGATCTCATGAATCTGTCTTGAAATATAATGCATTATAATCCAATGATCATTGAGGCCGGCAAACTAACATCAGTCCAAGCCGATCTCAGCAATCACTGTTCACAACTGATCACATATACTGCATTATTTTTTAATTTCACTGTTTATGCATTATAATGCCTTTTTTTTTTTAGCTTAAAAAGGTGTCTGCAATTTTAAGACTTAGTTGATTGCACTTCCATAATTTAGGCAATAACTGTATTGACTTTATATCTCTATATAATGTTGCTGGTCTCAGATGAGCACCTACAGTGGACCCACACTTTAGTAGCTTTCTCAGAGACACATCATTGTGCTTATACCAGCATTTCTAAAGTAAAAAATGTTTTAATGGATATAAAAGGTCTAACAGTCACTGTATCTAACATCAGACCCAGAGAACACATGGCTGTTCCTCTCCAGTGCATCTCCACTGTGTGGGTACCTGCTACAGAGGGCTGAGGACTCTGGAGTAATCTTTCACTCTCCTCTGCCTGCCTGCCACAGCGAGCCACGGGTGAGTTCCTCCATAATGCCTCGCCACGGCACTCATATGTGTCATCCTTTATATAATTGCTTTTACTTTAATTATGTGCCTGTTTTTAAAGACATGATAAGATTGTGTTTCTTTGATGTTGTCGAGGTATCAGATGACCGGGTGAACTTGTTAGAAAAGGCTCATTAATTTTTTTTTATATATAAAGCTCCCGTGAAATGGCATTTTGAGAGCTTTTCAAATTCAAAGGCTATATATCACAGTGCACGCAGTTTCTTAGACACCATTAAAGGGAAATTCGGGCATTTTTCAACCTGGGCCTTATATTTACATGTTTGGGTGTGTAAATGATTCCTACTTGCCCAAATGTTTGGCATTGGTGTCGAACCATACCACTTCCAACCGTGCCAGGGTGAAGATGGTGTACTGTGCTTGAGCATGGTACTGATTGGCCAGTATGAATCCTAGTAAGGTTAGCTCCAAAACTCTTGACATGGAGAGAAATAGAATCCCACACACTGTCCATCACTTGTACTCGCCTTACTGAAGACTGAAACATCACCAGTGAAATGAGACACTAGTTTGGTCCATTCATACAGACATACACTCATGCAGACATTAGCTTATATTGGTATGCCGTGAGATATTTAAATCAATCTATAAAGTGCCCACATGCAATGTAATACTGTGACACCACAAAGTACAAAATGATCTTGGATTGCTGACGCCAGCCGTTTCTACCACTTGGGTTGTCACTCCAGCGTTTTATGACATCAGTCCTCCTGTTATGTAGAACACAGGCGAGCAGTTTTTCCCAGTCATCAGCTCATTTTTTACGATCAATCCCATATGGACTGTATGCAGCATTTGCTCTGCATGCATCTGTAATGGCTGGAAATGTTCATGTTTTTCAGCTGGCAAGCTCAGTGTTTTGTGTGTGTGAGTTGAGCTCAACTTGCAGACTCTATTTTTACATAAAGTAGTCGAAAACCATGCGTAGGGGTTCAAACTGGCTTCATCGATCTGCCCCCTCCCTATCTCTCGCTTTAGACTCCCACAACCGTTTCTTTACCGCTGAGGTTTTGGGACCTTTCCATAGCGCAGTATAGGACTCTGGATCTACAGTGCCCACATCAAGCTACCCCAGTGACGCCTGCACCAGTTACCCCACCAGTGTTCCCAACCCCACCTTGGAGCACCATGGGCAAGTCTATCCTGCCCGATGTCCCGAAGCCTAAAGTCCTCTGCTCCTCTGAGCAGATGACGGTGGAGCTCCCCTCGGGTCCCATCTCTGGAATTTTTCTTAAAGGTGTGTGTGTCGGTGTGTACAGTATGAGCTAGGTGCATATGGTTGCCAGCAGCTCTGCATGAGTTAAGTTTTAACAGGTTTTCCTGGGGGGTGCTGTGGTGTACATTTGAACTGGGGATGGGGAAAAGGAAGACTTCTATTTTTTTTTAAAAATTTTTAAACAAAGGTGGTAAAGACTGAAGAACCTGCATGGCATAAGCAGCTAACAGCAGTTTGTGCACACACCTAATAAAGTGCTAGAAGTATGTCACTGTTTGAAAAAGGCCCCCTTTTATTAACTTGCGCTGTCTGTCCAGTAGAAAAAAGTATTTTTGAAATTCCTGCTAAACGACTAGAGAAAATGGAGACAAAAGCTGGCGGTGTTTCCTGTTGCTCAAATGGTATAAAACCTACAACAACCTAAATGCTCTACACCTTACTGGACCAGTTAACACTCCTGCCAATGAGGTGAGATGCTGTGAAACGGACGGTGCTCTGTTTTGGTTCAGAATAAGTCATGACGGTAAACAGTAATGCAACCAACTAGTAACAAACAATATCATGTTACATCCAAACAGTACACTTAAATAGGTGGGGGTTTTTGGGGTAATTTTCTATTCAGAGAGAGGTAATTTCGATCCAACTAATCGTCTCTATGTCCGTAGTTGAAAGAGGAGTGGATTTTTCTGGTTAAAGAGCAGGAGGCTCCATTATAATTGGTCATTTGCATAAACTACCAACATTGCAGTGATACAAAGCTGTTCAGCAAACGTGTGAAAATGTCATGGTTGGACAGACGGAACAAGAATATGAGACAAAAAATGACGATTTATTTTGGCACAAAATACATTTTGGTTGCAGATCTTTCTGTGTTCACATTTCACTCTCTTGGCTCTAGTGTTCTTGGTAAAGCAATGAAAAAAGTAAAGACATGAATGATGAAAGAAGGCTTTACAATGTGACCAGAGAACACATACAAACAGATGAGTCACGTGAAAAGATATATATAAAAAAGAAGATACACCAACATACTAAAATTTAAAGAGGTGTGTTGTAATACAAGTCACTTTTCATTCAGTGCTGGGTCATATCTCATGGAAAAAACAGAATTTAGATATACATACATTTATGTAAATGGATTAATTACAAATTAGCAATCTAAATGGGGATGCTTCATGAGTCTAATCCAGGGTACTTTTTAATCAAAGTCAGCAAAGAGCTGTTTTAGATAACATTAGTTTTGTGTCATTCAGTTATTTATTGATGGTTCCTAAGTGAGACCCCTGTGGTTAAGAGTGAAGGCTCAGCGGTGAGCTTATCATCCTCTTACTGCCACCACTGGGTGAAACTATGTAAGAAGATGTCACTGGATCTTCACAGTGGTGATTTTCAGCTTTCTAAACTGATCTGTCAAAAAGTAAGCCTCTGGAGTTTGACATCCCACACATTTACTTCAGTAACTTAAGGCTAAGATAACCTAACATTCAATACAACCACACAGTTGGTTTGCTTAATGAACAACAGCCATCAATTGATCATGCAGAAATGTTGAATGTGTCACTCCCTCAGTGCCTCCACAGTCAGCCGTTGACATAAAGTATAAGCATATCAAAGCAGTTGATGATAATGGGCAGGTTTTCGCTTTGGGTTACAAAAAAAAAGCCTTTGTGGTTTAGTCAGAATTTTTCACAAAGGCGGCTGGCCTTTGAGTTAGATAGGCAGGGCTAGACTCTGCTTCGACTCTGTGCCTTGAGAGCTATAATTGTGCCATTTAAAGTCTTCACAAAAATAACTTATTGTATGTTTCCACATGTACTTTCTCAGACATCAAAGGGAACCAGATGAACCTCCAGGATGCCCCGAAGCACTGTGGGTATTCTGCAAGAAATGGCAAAGAAGGCAAAATCCGTTTGAGTCTCCAGTTACACTCACACTGCCACATGAGTGTGCAGGCAAGTATTGACTCAGATTTCACACTGAGCACATGACCTTTTGTATAATTGACCATTTGCTTTCGCCATTAACTGTTGTATAAACATTTCTCTCTGAAAGGGTAAAATGCACATCATCACTGTCGTCTACATGACGGTAAATGGGAGACGGGAGGCTCAGTTACTCTGTCCACTTCTCGTCCCAGGGTCTGGAAAAGGTGGATAGATTTTATGTTTACACTTCTGAAAGGCTTTTCAGTTTGCCAAAGGGTGTTTTCTCCAGGCCATTCAGAGTTATTTTAACTGTGCGGCTGACATTTGTCGTGCTGTCCCTCAGAGTGCAACCTTCCCAGCGAACAGCGTCTCCCCTGCGGACCCGGCTCTGTATCCCAGCCACAGTGCATCTCCATGGGCTGCTGCTTCAGCAAGCAACCTCCTGCCTGCTACTACCCAATGGATGGTGAGCTGCAGTTTGTGTCCCCCACTGGCATTTTCACGCCACTTAGCTGAGTACAGTTGAGCTGTTTTGGGTAACGGAAATGTAAGCGCTGCAGCTGCTGGATGTGTGAGGAGGCACATTTAGGACCCGCATGGCATGATTCAAGCTGGCAGTGACACAGAATGTGAAAAGGGTATAAGATACCTTGGGTCTCATTATCAATTGCCTCCTGAGATTTCTGACCTTTTGTTCATCTGACCTTCACATAACTATCACATGTGTTTCTTTGTGTGTGTGTGTGTGGTCCTCCAGAGTGCACTCTTGACCGCCACTTTGTCTTCTCCGTGCCCACCTCCCTCACGGATCCCCCTCTTTCCCCCTCACTGCTTGTGGCTGCTGGTAACTCCACCTGCAAACCTCAGAGAGTGACGGCTGACTACGCCTTTTTCAAAATCCCAATGGATGGGTGTGGGACACGCAGAGTTGTAAGCTTTAATGAATGAAAACATTTCCAAAAATGAGTGCTAAAGGACTTGTCTGCTATAAATAGACCAGAATAAACAACAATGTGAAAAAAAAATAATACTTTGGTTGCTGCAGTTACAAACTCCTGTGTATCCTAACTGCAGCAACCAAAGTTTATTTTTTTTTAACATTAAGTATTTACCTGTGTCCATATAGTAGCTGACATGTGATTCTGTGCTGACAGATGGTGGGGAAAGCGGTGATCTACATGGTGGAGATTGTCAACAAGGTTCAGGCACTCAGTCTCAACTATGGCACCATCACGAGGGATTCCCCTGTCAGGTCAGAGCTTGTTGCTCTTTATTATCCAAGTAAAAGTCACCAGTTCAGATGGATGAGAGATTTTAGTTTGACTGAACTTTAAAAGAGGTGAGTCATGTCGGGTAAACTCTAAAATCTGCGGCCAATTGGGAGTAGCTGATAGTGAATGTGTTTGCAAACACAGTTGCTGTTTCAGCCATTATAGGTTAATGCTGTTATTCATTTTGAGTCATGTTTTTAGTGACCTGTTGAATATAAGTATACTCACTTTTTTGTATCTCTGTTTTGGTCTGCACCTTCTCCTGAGGGAAATATTTGGCTCTTTAGCTGCTAAATGTTCCACTGTGGTTTCTGTCTATTGTTTGGTGCTAAGCAGGTAGTGTACAGTGGGCTTTTATTTAGAGCATTTTTTTTTTCCTGACAACAAAAAGAAAAGCATACTGTATAGATCTCCGACACCATATTTCCTGTTTCATTCTCAGGTTGTTGGTGGAGTGCAGGTATCTGCCGAGCCCTGTTCTGAGTGTGAGCTACATGGTGAAATCTCCCACCCTCGGACCTGTTCATACCCAGGGGGTGTTTGGAGTCCAGCTCAGGATTGCCAAAGGTAGATGCTCTTCATTTCATTTCCAACAACTCCTATTCATAATTAGAAAATGATAATTAAGTGCTGCTGTGACTCTATTCTGGCATACTGTATGCAACTTCCTGCCAATCAAGAAGGATTTAACTGATGATAATCAAATAATCTAATCATATACAGTATTTCTGCTCCATACGATTGCTTAAAATACCGACTGTAGGAGAAGCTTTAAGCGGATGAAATGCAGTTCAAGACATAATCTCTTTCTATTCCAACACGCCTCCTCTCGTCCCAGACTCCCAGTACAGCAGCTACCACCCCCAGTATCACCAGCCCTTGCAGATGCTGCTGGGGAAACCCCTCTACCTGGAAGTGCGGCTGCTCAACAACCCGGATCCCAGTTTGGTGCTTCTGGTGCACTACTGTGTGGCCTACCCTCGCTCTGGAAAAGCTGTGTGGCTGCTGCTTTACAATGGGTACGCTGCAAAACATGTCCTTTAAATAGGGAGGGCTTTCAATGAGTGGAGATAACTTAAAAATGAAAGGAAAGTATGTTTCTGATACCTATTATTGTTGACTAATTTAATGTTACTCCCCAGATGTCCCAACCCGTATGATCCAGCCCCGCAGCAGGCTGTGCTGTTTAATCCCCAGCCACCCTCTCCTCGGGCTCAGACCCGCCGTTTCACCATCAGCACCTTCCAATTCCTTCCTGATGGCGAGTTCAAGGACCCGAACGAAGAGGTAAGGATCCACAGACACCCTCAGGTTTTATCAATAGTAGTGGGGGGATATTATAGACATCTTACTGTATTAATTGTGCTCTTTTCATTATCAGGACATGACATGCAATATCATTTATGGTTATTTTGGGGGACATACACAATTTGCTTTGATGTCAAGAGTTAGATGATTAGATTGGTACCACTAATAAATCTACCCATGCTGTAGCTTCTAACTGTAGCCATAGTTAGCTTAGCATAAAGAACGAAAACAGGGGGAAACTGCTAGCCTGGCTCGATCTGAAGGTAAAGAATCTAATGGCGTCTATAGATCTCACCAATAAACATGTTGCATATCATTTCTTTAATACACACAAAAAGCATAGAAATTACAAAATGTATTCGCACAGCTAATTCGTTAGTTTAGCATGGCAACTTTAAAGAGGAGAAACAGCTACATCCAAAGGTGAAAAATCCGTATACCAGTTAACATGCTATATATTATTTGTCTAATTCATTCAAATAACAAAGAATGAAAAAGACAAGTTTTCGTTTTACCGGAATTATGAAGTGCATTTAGGGGAATTATTTTACCTTTGTTAAGAGCCAGGCTAGTTGTTTCCCCTTGATGTCAGTCTTCATGCTAAGCTAAGCTATTTGGCTTCAGGCACTAGCTTCATATTCAGTGATATAAAAATGTGAGTTGTGACAAACTTCTCCATTAACATTTGGCAAGAACGCAAATAAGCATATAATCCAAAATGTTCCACTATTGCTTTAAGCAGGTTTCTCCAACAGTTTTTATGTTGTAGCAAGAAAAAAAAAGTAATATGTGCAGCTGTCTGCCTTGAGGTCTGTGAATTTGCCCCTCGGGAGTCAATGAAATCTTATCTTAGCATGGCAGCTGGTGCTAGACCTTTTTTTGGTTTGGTCTGTCTTCATTTTTGTGAAAGGGCACATCTTAATTTGTAAAAGTGTATCGCTATTTTCTCAGTGCAAATTAGATGGGTCATTTTTTTCCCCCTGATTTAACATGGTGGAGAAACCATTGACAGCTGTATCCCTAAATCTCTCAAGTCAGCATTCATTACGAGGACATGTGGAGAGGCCATTTTGTAAAGTGCAGATTCTGGCCAAATCTCAATTAGCAGCAGCTGTTTGTCATAGTACACTGCGTACTCCCGAGACTGGACTCCACATCAAATCCTGCTCCACTTCTGCCTCCCTCTTAGATCTACTTCATGTGTTCAACTGAGATCTGCTCGCCACGTGATGGCCCGTGTGTCGAGGGATGCTTTGGCCAGTGACGGTGAGGAAAATGAGCGCTCTGTCCTCAAATCACCCACCCCACTCTTATGAACTCTGGAAGATCACATGAAAACAATGAATGAGCTTCATTACAACACATCCTCGTTGAAAACAGCCTGAGAAAGAACAGCGACTGCGCTTCCATACGACAGCAGGTCAATGATTTAGTAATGAGGAGGGTTTTGAATTATTTATTAAGACTGATCCATTTCCTGTTTTTCAGTTACGACATGGAAGAAGCTTGAAGTTGTCGGAGATGAGAATGATCTGGTGAGCAGTGCTTGCGTGTTAAGCTATCTGAAGTCTATTTTTGGATGTAAAAGTACACCATAGTTATGTTTCTATACTGACTGTATCGCCTCCTTTCCAGGCCTCAGGCGTCACTCGTTCAACTGCCAATAAAAGCTCTTACAGGAGACAGAGAGTGTGTTTGTTTGTGTGTGTGTGTTTTTTCTAGGATTTACAACCACTAGGATTTACAGCAGGAAGTGGCACTCCATCAGAAAGTGGGAGGCAGCATTGTTTACATGAACATTTGGCCCTAAGTAGCAGTGAGTCTCAGCCTGGCTTGCTTTGTAGATTTAAACCAATAACAGTATACATGTCTGAGCAAGACAACTAGGTGTTATGTTATATTACAGAGGGAAATGAGATACAGTGCGTCAGTAGAAGGACTGAGCTCGAAGGGGAACTTCAGAGTATTTCAACCTAATTTGATAGCACAGACATGACCAGATTAACTATGCTGAGGTGCCCTGAGACACAAAATGAGCTGCTGTGCAATGTGTGCAGTATTCCCTTGTGTAACACAGCCCAAGGGTTACTGTGTGCAAGCACAAAATCAGATGAAATGACATAGGTAAGGGAACAAGAAACAAGAAACCTTGCCACACACTACAATGAACCTGGGACTTTTGGTGCTCTGGGGTAGCCGTCGACTTGTTTGGAAATTCAGCTGCGTGTACAGCAGCGTTTGTTTATTTATAGCGCCCGCCACCAAAATAGTCTCCGCATTTTACACATTTTAAAATGTAACACAGACACACAGCTTTGAGAAACTTGCATGAATGAATGAGGGTGTTTTTCACAGAATAGCAGTTCTGACACTGGCCCCTCAAAGCTCATCTAACAGCCAGTTAGCTTAGCAGACAGGAAAATTATGAAATGGTTTAATTGGCTCTGTCTGAAGGTAAAACACTTACCTATTTACGCCCTTTAAACTTACCAATTTACATTTATCATGTTTTACTCCTAAGCTCCAGAAGACCAAATGAAAATGCAGCAAGTCCTAGTTTCATTGCACATGTGTGGGACCATTTCTTGGCAGGGAGCAATGACTGAAGTCACAAACCACAAGTGTTTTTGTTTTTTTTTACACTTATTTTTGATATGAATCACACAGGATAAATATTAATGAGCTTTCGAGATGCTGTTGGGTGGATTATCTGTTTTCCCCAGTTTCCAGTATTAATGCTAAACAAATCTAACCATCTCCTGACTAGCTTAATTTTGATCAGATGTAAATCAAGGTTGTTTCAATATTCTCAATTATCTACCTTGTTTAATTTGTACAAAGATTTATTTTTTTTTATTGATCAAAAGGCTGGCTGTTTTCCCCGTTTCCAGTATTTATGCTAAGCTAAGCTAACTGTCTCCTCTCCCTGAATTAACATCATTTTGAACAGCTGTGCATAAAAGTGGTATCAGTATTCTCAACTGTCTTTCAGCGATATAAACCAATAAAACTCACCAGTTAAACAGTTTATGTATTTTTGTTTGATTTGTACAAAAGACAACTTTTATGCAGGTTATGTGTGGGACTATTTCTTGGCCGGGAGCAGTGACTTCCTGAAGACATACAGCCTGAAACCACATCTTGATGTTTTCACACTTCTGTGTGTTAATACGTGAACTTCAGAGGTACTGGTAGGTGGATATTGCTGTCCTTGGACACGCCGAGGCCAGCTATTTGCCATATTCCGTATTAATGCTAAGCTAAGCTAACCATCTACTTCATATGAAAGTGAAGATATTCCTCAACAATATGTAATTATTACTTTGTATACACAAAGAAGGAACTTCACTCTGGGGAATTTTGCTCTGAACATACTGGAAACAGAATAATAAACATTAAATCTAATATGTAGCCTACCAGATAGTGCTGGATGAGGTTATGGCAGTGCTTTCTGACACTCAAGATAAGGTGTTTCTCTTTAAAACCCTGCAAATCAAGACCGGAGAGTTTTTCAAGCAGTTTTTTTTTTTTTGCTCAATAGCATATTTTTTCTCTGACAAATTGCCTTTCAAGTCTTTGCCGCTCATGGTAGCCTTTGACCACTGGGTGTCATCCAAGCAATAAAAATGCCGGGGGAACATAAGGTACTCCATGCTGCATGACTCACAGCTGGGCTTGTGAGAAGACCTTGGCCTATGTATTGTGTTGTGTAATGAGTTAGGAATGAAATCTTCCAGAGCTGGACCTAGATGATTAATAAATACAAGCCCACCCATCTGCTTTCCTGTCCACCACTGAACCACGAAAAAGGAGTGTTTCAATATTTAGAAACAGATGTATATAATAGGTTTATACAGGTTTGTTTTACTGTAAGAGGACAGCAGTATCTCAGTGCTATAAGAGGAGGGAGGGGGGGGTCTTCCTCACACTCACACACACACACACACGCCTCCCCTCGGTGAATGTATGGAAGAAGCACTGCGGCATACTGCGTGTGTTTGTAGGCTGCATGGCTGCCTGGCTCAGCGTTCAAACGGGGAGCGGAAGATAGGAGGAGGGGAATGACTACACCGAGAGAGTAGGAGGAGGGAGGGAAGGAGGGAGGGGAGGACAATTTCCTTTCTGTAACACACACGCTACAAGATCACACCGGGAGAAAACCGAGAGAGCAAAGAAAATAATAGGCGAGAGAAAGAGAGAGAGAAAGAGTGAGAGAGAGAGAGAGGGGGAAGGAAACACCGCAGCCCCTCCGTCCGTCGGTCCGTCCGTCCGTCCGTCAGTTGTGTCTTTTTTGCGGGGCTGAAGTCGTCCTTTTTTTTCCCGTTCACGCAGACTTTGCGGACTAACATGGGGGGAAGAGAGAGCTCCTGACGAGGATTTGACTTTCAAGTGAAAACCTCTTTGCTCTGTGCTGCAAGTCTGTGGCGGCTAATAAGAACAGGAGAGAGGAAGAGAAAAAGGAAAGGCGACAGGGAAGACATGTTTGAGAGGGTTTTTTTTTCTCTCTCTCTCGTCTTGAGGTTGCGGTAGGATGTTGATGTTGCTGTGCTCCTAAAAAAAAAGAGAAAGAAATACACTGACGGCTTCCAGTTGAAAGAAAAAAACCAAAACAAAACAAAAAAGAAGAGGGCATTGGGAAATTGGGCGGTAGGTTTAATGCTCAGGAGCCATTGTTGTGATCGATGTTTATTTAATTGGTTTGTTATGATCTGAAATAACGTAGGCCTCTCAGGCAGCCCCGCAGTAAATACTGATCCACGGTCAGCAAACAAGGGGGGGCTACATTAGCTGCAAATATACCTGATAAAGCCGCTTGTAATTTAAGTGTTTTTTGTGTGTTTAGTCGCGACGTGTAAGCAGGGTTCGGATTACATTTCTGAACCCAACACATTTTCCAGATACATCCACTCTGTCAGGGGGGGTAGGGGGGTCATTCAAAGGCCCAGTAGAGAAAACACATTAAAAAAAAGCTAATTGGCAGCATTAAAAAAAGAAGACTTGACACCGTCCACAGGCTGGCTGTAAGCACAGAG
>CAEMYA010000032.1:2465901-2477699 GCA_903131615.1 Diplodus sargus
TTTTTTTTAACCTCTCGTTCTGTGCCTGGCCTCTTTTGACCTCCTTTCTTTTAATGTCAGCAGAATCAATTTGCTGTTTTTCCCCCTTAGTGATCCAAAATTGGTCAAATATTTCTTAATAGAGCATCGCAGGAGGCCAGGAGGATGCTCTGGACATCATTATGGTGTATTATGTAGGGTGAAGCACTCAATTGGAAGACGGAAAAGCTATTTCTCGGCCATTGAAAGGGCCTCTAATGGAGGTGAAGTGGCCTTTTTGCTCCTGTTTGAAAAAAACTAAATGGCTGGCCTTACATCGTCATGTTGTCCATGAGTGCTGACAGACAGGCTTAGGAACGTAATGCACTTAAACAGATGTGAGTGGAAGAGTGTGCGTGTGTTTGTGTGTGGGAGAGAGAGGCGCAGATCAATACCTTCAGCCCCTAAAATGTATTGAACGTGAGCTGGCTGGACAGTCCGGAAATGAGAGTGGGAGAGTTGCCCCCACCCTCCTTTCTGCCTTCCTCTCTCAGTTGCTGCAGGAGCAGATTTGCCCTATCACTGGCAGTAAAGAGGCTTTGTTTCCAGCTAATGGGATCTCATACTGGAGGGGGCATTATAACCACACTGATCCTGAGATCCTTATCTAAGGCAGAGGATTTAGACAACACATACACATACACACACACACACAGTCGATCAATAGAAAATTAATCGATCGATCATTTAAGTAATTTTCTTTTTACTTCAGTCAAGCAAAAATATCAAACATTCCTCTGCCTCTTAAAAACTCTTTGGGTTTTGGACTTTGAGACAATAATTTGAGCTCTGGGAAATTGTGATAAGCAATTTTTATTTCTATTATTATTTGATTGTTATTATTTTTAAATTTTTTTGATTAAATGATCAATTGTGAATATAATCAGCAGAATGACCGATAATCAGTATTCATTAGTTGCAGCCGTAATGCAACTTTGCACACTCACACAGTGGTAAAAGGCGACTGAAGATTATAATGTAGTAAGTGTATCCGTTTGTTGAACGACAGATGTTTTTGCCAGCTGTTTTCAGAATTAACTTCAAGAAAATTTGAAGCAAGAATACCAGAAAAATGAGCAGTTTCAAGCCTTTCAGATCTCAGCAGTGCTTTTGTCTGTTCTATATCATTCTGTTCTGAATGTTTTTGGGATTTTCGCTGTTGCTCAGGCAAAAAAAGGCATTTGAAGACGTTGCCCTGGACTTGAAAGCTTCTTTTAATCACCTCCAAATTGTCAAATACTCAGGCTTGGGAATGTTGGCCTCCACCCCAAAGCATCAACTTTTCCCCTAAATAAGACCTTAAGAGACTGTTAAAAGATTTTTTTAAGCTGAATGATTAATTAGAGAAAATAAAACAAGTTGAAAATGAAAGTAATTGCAAGTTGCGGCCCTAAATTTGTGTTTCACTTTTCTCCCAAAATAAACGGGTAGTTTGAGCCCTCGAGGTTTTTCCAGCCTCAAAGATTTTACCATATACTCATATTATTTTTCCACTGTGGTCTGTGCCTCACACACATAATAACATTCGCCCTCTGAATCCCACTGTGTGTGCATATTAAGCGCTGTGACGTATTTTTATTCCCCGAACCCGCTTGCACTTTTTCATATTCTAGGAAGCGAATTGGGGTTGAGTGACATTCAATTTTCCTACTTTTTAAATCGAAGCATTTGGCTTTCAAAGAAATGCCTATAAAAATGCACACAAGCACTTCTGTAAAGCTAATCTTCAGAGGAGGAGGGTAAGGGATGGAAAATATTACAGCAAACAGCACCCTGGCTCTCATAAAGCACCCTGCCTGCCTTCCTCCATCCTTTTTTTTTCCTTCTTAAGAAGCCATTTATTGCTGGCACCACGGCAGGAGTTTGAACTCTGACCTGTAACTGAAGCCAACACAATGGGGTGTGGTTGTAGTAAAGAGCAATCCATTTGCACCACTCCAGCCCAATAATGGGATCATTCCCATTTAGCCATTGACACTGCTGTTTCTCTCATTAGGGTATGATGTCATCAGATTGCGGGGGTGGAAATGCGCCGTCGAGTCAGATCTGCAAAGTTTTCACAGAGCAGCAAAGCATGTATAAATCAGTGCATGCAACATGCAGTACATGACTGAATGCTCAGCTAACAGGGACGAATGAGGCTCACCGAGTGCGTTCAGCAGTGAGAGTTCAAAGGTTTGCTCTTCTCGTGTTAGCTGCTGTTCTCTTGGTGCTTATGCAACAGTATAGATTTTAAATGATTCCTGTTAAGTTGCTGAATAGCTTCCAAACTAGCATCCGATAGGAAAAACAAAACATTCCGTCTATTTTGCATTCAAGTGCCATGCTGGGGAAGTCCTCAATCTTTCAGGATGAAGGGGGATTCATAACAACACCCGGGGTCTCTAGCCCAGATTTTGGGATATGTCGAGAGGAGGTTGTCTGCTTCGATATCCATCCGGCGTGCTGCTGAGCAGCCCGTGTTTTGTTGTCACTCTGCGCAGGAACCGGGGCTCTCTCTAACCTAATAAGGTCTTGCCCGGGGTGACAGTGCTGAGGACGAATGACTTGACTCGGACGTTAATGTAGGTGGATCACCCCTCTGTACTTTAATCTCAGCCCCGGCTCTGAAATAGAATGAAAACGTCAGCAAGAAAAATGTACTCCTGCTGCAAGTTGAGAATATTTATTTAGTTTTTGGGCCCCTGTTTTTCTGTGATGAATTGCCGGCGGAGATCTGTTGACTGAATTATGTTTGAGAGAGACCAGCAGAGAGAGGCCTGCTGCATGTTTTGGTGCTCTGCTGCGGGGCAGATGTGATGTGGTTGGAGTGCAGTTATCATCACATATCAATTGCAGTTATTTGATTTGTCAGTCTAGTCTTCTTTCTTTGTTGGATTTTCACACGCTATTTACTGTGATTTGTTAAGAACTTCGCCAGGCTCAGAATTTTTTTTTAATTAATTAGACGTAATATAAATGTGGGATGAATATTGCTGGCTGGTACATCAGTGTACTGTATATAGCATGTCAGTATTATCAGCTAACTGCAAGAGATGTGCTGAAAATGAGAAATTGTAATTAAAAAAATGACAGATTATTATCAGAGGTGAAATGATTCATCTTCAACTATGTTCTTAATTGATTGAACAAAGTTCTAGTGCGCAGGATTTTGGGGGATTTATTGGCAGAAATATGACACGATATTCATAATTATGTTGTCAATCTTTCTTCATTACCTTAAAATGAGCCTTTCATATCTATATAGGGAGCTTCAGGGAGCCACTGAACATGGCATGTTGCAACACCATGTTTCTACAGTAGTTTTACTAAATGCTGGTTAAAACCTTTTTTAAGTTTTATTTTATTTTTAGCCACCAACAAAGGTTCTCCAGACCGCTAGATGCCGTTAATTTCCACACTGGGCCTTTTTTGATAAATTTTTTGAGCGAAAATGCACCAAAAATAAGCTTTCTCCAGAATCCTCTCCACTGTGAAAAGTTCAATCAAGTTGAATATATTTGGGTTTGGTGCTGTTAAAGCTAGTCTGACAAAGGATCGTTGATAAATAATCATTAATTGATTCATCGCTGCTAGGAATTTTCAGATTAAAGCAACATTATGTAACTTTCTAACCTTAAAATATCAGCTTCTAAATTATGTTGATGGTACAGTGTCTTGTAATAGGATGAATGGTGTCTCTGTCACAGCATCCACTTGTTTCTGCACTATGTAACTTCAGTGAGAGGGGAGGATCACAGTGTTAAATACATGTTCACTTCAACATACAAGTTTTCAACACATAGCATGTTATGATGTAATGATGTGTGTGGTTAGCACCTACACTATGTCTGACAGATTGTTAGTGTTGCAATCAAGAAGTTTGGGGGGGTGCCAAATTATACAAAATGTCCAATCTCTACATAATATTGTTTTAAAAGTATAAACTGACAATCAGAGTGGAGCAAAACAACATCAAAAAGTATCGTGTTACAAATGACTTGCTTACCAAATCTATAAAATCAAAATACAGGTGTGAGAAAATGTATTCAATTGAAATACAAGTAATCTGTAAGTAAGAAAGTAAAAGAATGAATTGTTCACAAACTGATGTTATTAGATTTAAACTAATTAATAGCTGCATAGTGACGAATAGGAGGGATTTGATCATTCAAATAACTTGGTATTTATTTGATCTGTTCTTTAAATCTGATTTTGTATCAAACTAACACATATCATATCTCATTCGTGTCTAACCAATAATCAATTGTTACGGCAGCAGGTAATTACAGAAATTGCGGGTCAGTACTTTGGGAAAGTTATTTCTTTGAGTAAACAAGTAATTAATCAATCAATAAAACGCTCCACAGATTGATAGTATTATTGGTATCAGCTGTAGACATAGTTCACATAAAAGTGCGTGAGATCATGTAAATATGGTCATCATTAAATACTTGGACCACTTGTTTTCAGTGTCCGGGTTCAACTGTCTCTTTAATAAACAATTCTTACATAATCACTTCTAATTGATCCTTGCTAAAATGTCAAAACTGATCAGCAGCCAGAAATTTCTACCAAAAATTGGGCCTCAACATCAGCCTCGAATGTCCAGTGTCTCTGGCAGCCCGTTTCAGTGGATATAATGATGTCGAGCAATCATGATGAGCAATTATGTTTGTGCCGTAAATAATTACATGCAAATTATAATCTTCTCCAATCACATGAGAAATAAACTGGGGGGGGGGATAAAAATTACAGTTTTATCTTGAGAGTCAGATCAGTGCAGTGGACATCGGTTTGATTATGCTGCATGTCATTTTACGAGCCGACACTGCTAAATTATTATTATTATTATTATTATTATTTAAGCATAACTGACGAGGCCGCGTCCAAAATCCAGTTTGACTGCAGCTGACAGCCCCCTGAAAATGCATGTGTAGGTTTACCGAGGAAAGTCGGAGGGATGTGAAGTATTTCGAAGGGAAAATAAACTAAAGATCATCTGGCCGCCTGTTTGGAGGCTTAGCACATAAGTGCTCTGTGGATGAAATGGATTCACATCCTCCTGAGTGGATGGAGTGCCCTGCTTTGCAGTTAGGTAGGCTGACTCTCAGCGCAGTGAAATGTAGTTCCTCCTCTACTCCTCCTCAGAAGAGCAGCAGTCCCAAGGCACGATAGGAATAGACATGAGTCTTGTGACCAAAATTAGACATTACACACACACACACTCCCTAAACAATCACACACACACATACACCTACCACCACCTGTAGTTTTTGGAGAGGGAGTAGCAGGGTTCATGAGTAAGAGGGATTACTGTCGCGTTGTGGAAAGATGGCGTGAAGGAGAAACTTGGGAGGCTTCTCATCCCTCGCTTGTTTTCACATTTTATTATTACAGGGCCCGTCCCCCCTCCAGCTCGTCTCTCCTCCCCCCTCCTCCCCTCCTCGCCATCTGTTGACTTCAAGTCATTTTGTTACTTTCTCCTGATTGCTCACCCGGTCTTCCCCTGCAGTCTCCTCTCTTGTTTTGGCCTTACCCCCCTCAAAACCCACCACCATCCCCACCCGTAGACGGTGCGCTAGACACACCATCTTTTTTGTTTCTCAAGCACTGTGGTGTCGAGAGTGAGACTTCATCTTGAGCAGCCCTCCCTCTCTCATTCCTCCCAGTTCCTTAAGGAAATTAAGCACATGACTCCGCTCATGTATGAGTCATTGTCTTTGCTCCCTCCATCTCTCTCTTTTTTTTCCCCTTTTTCATTGCTGTCCATTTCCCGTCGTATTTCCAGCCCTGGTTCCTCCCTCAGCCTCTCGCAAATATGAATTCCAGATGTGAGTGTTTTAACAACACCTCCCCCTTCACTTTGACACAGTGTGCCGCCCCATAAATCTTTTTTTGTTTCCCCTTTTTTCGCTCCTCTGCTCCATACCGTCAGTGCATTGAGTTTAGAGTTTGTCCTCGCTGTAAAATAAGGTTTATACTTTATTCATGTTATTCAAGCCTCTAAGAGGTGATTCATTATTTAGAGCTTCTACCTCCCAAAGCCAGTTCACTAAGTACATTTTTGGCTCTGAGATAGACACACACAAACTGCAGTTTTCGATCGTGAAGACACTTCCTCTCTCCTCTGAAGCCAAGCCTCTTGCATTTGGAAGCTAGTTTTTAGTGAAATGCCCCCATGAGGTCCAGAGTTAGATGGCTACAGTATTAATCAGCTGAGCTCACGCTGTGAAGCGCGCGGAGCAAAGTGTTCCCCTTGGGGACAGAGCAGATGAGGGACATTGGTTCCAGATGAAAGGAAGATCGTGGGGGAAGGAGAGAAAGAGGAGGGAGGAGCCGAGTTGTTTTCTAATCTAGTGATATGAAGCCAGAGACAGGCAAATGTGTTTTCCCCCTTCAAAGCAAGTTGTAATTGCTGTGAAAATCTCCCCTTTTTAGTGGAATGCATTAGCATAAAGGCTGGAACACAATGTTATGAGTACAAATAAAGTGAGTTACAAACTATTTTAGGGAGCGGGGACGTGATTTCTGTTTTTCATATTTGGCTCTGAACAAAATGAGTTTATTTTTAACGCGTCTTGTTTAACTGTAATTACTCAGCAGATGTTTGATGTATCCGTCCCGGCTTTCCGCTGCCAGAACATGGAAAGGAATGTGTCGGAGATTGCATCAGTGCTCATGATGCCATTTCACACCAATGGGGCTTCATGCTCACTGACACTCCTGACCTATTTATGATTTAAGAGCCGGGGTGACACTCGTTCTTTTCTTGCCCGTCTTTTCATCTCCTGCTCGCATGATCTCACTCGCCCCCGTTATCACATCTTTCTTTTTTCATTTTTTTTTTTTACAAGCAGACAAAAGATCCGCTGGGTGAAAAAAACTCTGAAGGAGATAGCAGGAGTGTGTCACCGGCGGAGTTAATTTGATTTGGAGTCTGTAACAACACGGAGCTGTAAAGTCAAATGTGGGGAGAGAGAACACGGCAGTGAAACAGTGAATAATGAGCCTATGTCTTGTGTAATTCCCAGAAAACTTACCATGTATCCTAAAATCTCCTCTCCTCTCTTTCAGAACAACGACCCTTTGACCCTTGGTTACCATGGCTACCCATCTCATAGTCAGGTAAGGACATCATTTCACCTCAAACCTTCAAAAGAAAATCCACGTTTTTATGATAATCCACCATCATATCTTCCAATACAGTCCATGTCCCATCTGGATACAGCATTCATATAGCATTATTATGGCTCAGTGATGCTCTGTAAACCACAAGGTGGGGGTGTAGATTATAATTTATCGGTCGTGTAGAAGAAGACACGCCTCCATACCCTTCACTCTTCCAGTCATACCCTCCCACTGCTTCTCTTTCTATTCTCAACAATATTATTAATCATCTCTGAGCTTTTAAATCTTGTTTTTTTTCTTTTTTTCTCTCTGTTGGATATTCTGGTTTCCCTTGAACAAACACTAATACACACCCATGCAGAAGAACTGTATTGTGAATTGTGTGTGTGGCTGTGTGGCTGTGTGAGCTGCAATCTGTTTACTGCTGTTTGTATTAGCCTGGTGATTGTGTTATTAGACTTCTCAGTTTACGTGGTTAATCCTTAGATCATCCTCTGTTCATCCACTCATCCTCTCATGCTCTTCCCGTAATCCCCTCATCCCCCGCTCTCCGTGATGCCCAACAACCTCTGGCTGCTTATCTGCACTTTTATCTGTCTTAAGCCTTCACTTGTACGCTCTTAATTGCTGCAGTATACACGTTTTTTTTTCTCCCTGGCTGTCTGTTTCGCTGTTTAGCGGATATTGCAGAAGCCAATTAGCCAGTTTTCATGTCAGCGCAAGACGCTTTGAACCGTTTCCTTCTTAATGGTAATGTCCGCGGGATGATCTTAAAGGCTGCGACGCTACCTCGTGTGAGCGATCTCTTGTTTGTCGGGATGTAAAAAAGTCAGACAGAAAAGACTGCTTGGGGGACTCGGAAGTGTGAACTGGCCTCTGACCAGGGAAAAAAAAGACAGAGAGGCATAAAACAATGCTGGGCAGTGGAGGCTCCCTCAACACTGAGGTGCTAAATTGTCAACAGCCGTGTGAGAATGATGCGATCAAAGAGGTTCCTGAAAGGAAGAGCCTGGAGAGCAGCAGTGGCTCGATGTGTGAAGACAAAGAGACATGCCCGTTTTTTTTTTAGACGTGGAATATGAGAGTTAGCTGGCTTCATCTGTCTGCTGGAGTAGTTTTTTTTTTGTGCTTTTCCTTCTCACATAGGTGATCATCCAGTGACGGCTTCATTCAAATCAGACATGACCGATCGGTAAAAAAGTCTCATGAGCACTAGAAGGGTGCTTGTCAGCACTACTCATACCAATAAATATTTTTCATCAATTTAATTAATTCCATTCATTAGTTAGAATGTCATATTCTATTAAAAAATTCTAAGACTTTGCTGTATGTTTTCTCAACAGCATCAAACACAGTTAAAAAAAGACAAGGCTCTCATTTAGCTCCTGTTTGCTCACATGTTGTATGTACAGGGTTAGATCAGATTAACTTGAAATAGTGACAGAACTCACATTAAATGGCAACTTTGTAATGAGCAATGTAATCCAATGGATAAAAAGATGAAAACCTAATCTGATTAATTTTGGATTACATCAAAATTATTACATGCACAAATGTGTATCCACAAATATTTAGTTTTTCTCTTTATTTCAAAAATTTTCAATGCAAATAAAACTGTGCTCACATTTTCCACATTATAGGAAAATATGTGAGAAGAAACAAAATCGTAAAGGAAACACGAGGTCATGACACAATCAGCAAATCAGAGCTGCCTATTTCAAAATAAAATGTCACACACCGCTTTTTCTCCCAGTCCTTATTTAAGTCATATGGAGTAAGTCATCTGCTCTAAATTATGTAACTTATTAACATTATTGAGAAAGAGAAATAAAACGTATGTTCAATACTCAGCATTTACATATATTACTCTTACAAATACAGTACTGGCATACAAAGATACAAGGCATACTGTGTTTTCTTCAATTTGTGAGATGCTGTTTCAAAACAGTTGCCATATTTAAATGACCCGATCAAAATGTAAATCCTCGACAATGTAACTATTATATAATTACACACATTACTTATTTTTATGAAAAAAGCATTTGTCTGTGTGTTGTGAAATGAAATGAAATCAGATTTTTGTAGAGTGATTGATCACGAAAAGAATGACAACTCATCAGAGTCTCATTCGCGGTGTTCCATCAAATTTATTTAAATTTTTTTGCATAAGGAACGATCCGTAGTTACAAATTTCCGAAGGCAGAAAAAAATGCATGTTTGCTGTTTCTACTCATATTTAAACCTTACGTCACATCCCTGTAGAGCCAGTATTTAAGTATTCATATTTAATCATTTGTATTCTGGAATTGTCAGGGGCGGAGTCCGCCATTCCCAGCCCCCCCCCACCGCAAAGGGTATTCATGAAAGACTTTGCATACATCCATTGGATGAATGCAGCACTGTCATGTTATTTTTCTGATGCGATACACAATAATTCATGTGTCTGACCACAACGTCTTGCTAACTTTGTTTTTATGTGGTTGAGTGCTGGGCAGGAAGCATAATGTGTGTTTTTCAGAGCCTTCTTGATGAAAACAGCCACCATGTGCTGCTGGAAACAAGGTTGATAAGGGCTCAAAGGAGAAGTGAACCAAAAAGAGAAGTTGCAGGCTGTAAAAATCAAAGCAAGGTGCTGAAAGATGCTAAAATGCTCCGTGAAGCTGAGGGGAATTGTGGCGCAGGGCGGTAATTATCCGCGGTCTTGTCAATATGAGCGATCCCTTTCAGTATTCAGCCTTGAGCTGTGTTGGAGGTGCCGAGTGCAGTCGTGACTTTTACAGAAAAGTGACTCGGGCCTGTATTCAAACATTAAACAAATGTAATAAAAAAAGAAAAAAAAAGCCAGAACATTTATGTAACAAGGATGCACATCTGAAAGGGGCTAGAGACAGAGGGAGAGTGAGAGAGAGAGAGAGAATGTCTTCACTTCCTCTCCCAGTGGTGCCAGCAGCCCCAGTTAACTCACCTACATGGAGAAGGAGAACAGAAGAAGAAAGAGAGAGAGAGGAGGGAGGGACTGCGACATGAGATTGGAAGCAGAGGGGAGGGGAAAGTTTGCAGGTGTGACAGAGGCAGAGAAGTAGGAGGGGGGAGGCGTCAGGCTATCTGGGTGAGAGAGGAGGAGGAGGAGGAGGACTGGAGAGGAGACAGAAGAGATGAGCAGGCAAGGGCACAGCAGCAAAACAGAAGGCTGGGGGTAGAGGGAGAAGAAGGAGCGAGTGGGAGAAGAGAAAGAAAAGAGTGAGTGGGAGACGGAGACAGAAAGAGAGAGGGAGGGAGACAGAGAGAGAGAGAGGGGGAAAGAAAAGAAAGAAAGCGAGTAAGCGAGCAAGCGAGGGAGAGTGACAGGGACAGAGGCCAGCGGAGGACGAGGAGGAGGAGGAGGAGGTGGAAGTGGGGAGGGGGGAGGGCGGGAGGGAAGGGAAGGGAAGGGAAGGGGGGATTGGCATGGCAGACAGAGCGAGCGGGGGCAGAGAGAGGGAGATTTTGAATCTGTGAGACAGACAAGAGAGACTGAGCTGGTGAGGTGACACAGGCACGGAGAGAGGGAGAAAAAGCGAGGCAGCGTGAGAGGAGGAAAAGAGAGAGAGAGAGAGAGCGCGTGAGAGAGAGAGAGGAGAGGAGAGGAGAGAGGAGCGACGACAGTTTGAGTTGTTGCACAGAATACGATGATGGGACTGTACTATCCTTCCGTGTTGTCGGTGAGTGTTTATCTTCGTATCTTTTCATATCCTCCTCTGTGTACCGCGTCTGCTGTATCGCTCCTCGCCAAGGCTCGGGCTTTCACTGTACATGAAGCGGCGGCGGAGCCCGGGCAGCACTGTCATTGAGCATGAAATGTTAATTAACTACTAACAGATGAGGACTCTACTTGACCCCTTTACTAGAGCGGTCCGGTCAGGGCGTTTCAGACTCTCGTTAGGAGTCATCGGCCAGTCGCTGTGAGGGATACAAACACTGAAACTAGTGTAGTAGGCGTAGATGACAGCGAGATACAGGCTGGGGAGATCGTATCGCTGCAATTATGATTCGCCACGGTAAAACGCACGAGCGGCGATGTATTATTTGCACGCCGTTGTTGTGGCATCTGTTCTCCTGCCCAGAGCTAGAAGTGCACGCAATCTGAACATCAAGAGCCACTGCTGCCAGAAACTGTGCTCTGCCATGTATTATGTATGCTCAGAAGAATCCATGTGAACATAGAATACGGCATGTTGGTGTGTGCAGCTGCATGTAGCAGTGAGAGCAGCGAAGTCTTCAGACGTTTCTTAAGGCTAAAGAGTGGAAACAGTGGAGGGATAGGGGGGAGGAGAGGTAAGTGAAAAAGTCTTTCTTCTTTATTGCCTCTGCAGCTGTCTCTGTACATCGCTACAGCCTGCGAGTGAAAGGGACAGGTGTCCCCGGAACAGTTGTCTCTGTCCTTTTTTCTTTTCTTACTCTCTCTTTCTTTTCCGTCCGTCTCCCTTCTGCATCTATTCGGCTAACAACACCTCCTCACTGTAATTTCTGTGTCACACGTTTCACAAACACACAGAAGCTCAAGCACACAGTGGGCTGCAAAGTTGGTGCATGCAAGTGTCACGTTCATATCATTTCGTTTGGTGTGAGTCAGGCTCTCTCTCTCTCTCTCTCGCTCGCTCTCTCTCCGTGCGTGTGCGTTCCTTCCAGTC
>CAEMYA010000032.1:2477705-2489889 GCA_903131615.1 Diplodus sargus
TTTTTTTTTTTTTTTTTTTCTCGCGTGTGTGCTTCTCTTTCAGCTGTACCTTGGATTCCTGCTCTCTTTACTGTTTGACCTCTTTTCTCCCTCCTCTCGCTCTCCCCGGGGCCCTGGCAGCTGTTATCTCAATGTTTTCCTCCAAGAGCCCCTGGAAGAGGGGGATGGGTTGGAAAAAAGAGAGAGAAAGAGGGAGAGAATGGGAGCTGGAGAATAGAAAATTGATTTTTAAGGTGACGGGACACCCTCTGGCAGTTACCAGGGAAGCCCGTGGACGAGGGAGCTGAAATTATGCAGACATCGACAAATGAGAGGAGGCGAAAGAGATGGAGAGCAACTGGGAGATTTGATAATATTGTAGGTCAACTGGAGGGAACTAGTTTGCTCAGTGACGCAATTTCAGACCGTGGAGCTGACTTTGCAGTTACATGTGTATGAGTCCAGAATTGCCTTATGACCGCTGGCACTTATTAGCGCTTCTGTAGTGTCACCGTACACTCGTGTTTTTTTGCATTCTGCTTTGAGAGTGTTGAGCAGATCAGGTGCAAAAAATACTTTCTCAAGCCCCACCTTAGCTTTGCGCCCTGAGGCGAGGGAGAGACGCTTACCTGCTGCAAAATTACACACACACATACACACACTCACCAACACACACTGCCACGCTTGCATAAATGGAAAGCGGGTCGAGAGGTTTCAACTCCTCCACCTCCCACACCCTCCCCAATTCTTGTTATTGATCCCTCGCAGGGTTAACAATGATGGTCGTTAAATGATCCCAATGAGCCGTGTTGCCGTGGCAACTTGCATGAGTCATTCATTTTGTGCAAATTGTTAGATGGTTCGAGGCGCGAGGAGAGAGTTGTCGGGAGAGCCATGTGAGGTAAACACCTTTTGCACTGCGCTTCTAAAGAAGAGAAAAAGAGAGGGAGAGGGAGACGGTTATCAAATTGCCCAAACCTGTGACGGTTATGCCTCTTTAGCTGCTATTTGCATCTCTAATGGCTCTAAAAGCACTTGCTGTGAGGCTTTTGTGAAGGAACCTGCCGCTGAAATAGATAGGGGTTGCCCCTCGCTGACTCTTCCGATGATGCGGTTGACAGTGACAACACCGCCCTGACGCTGGCTTGTGTGCATTTTAAAAACCATGCTGGATAACCAAATGAGTGTTGTATTATTGACTGGGCTCTAAACAAGACAAACTTGTTTCACGGTCAAAGCTAATGTACTGAAAGAGCCGTGTGCAAGTTAGGTAAACACTGTCTGCATTTCTGTGTGTTCACCTGCTCGGGGTGGCGTGTGCGTATCCTAATGAGGAGAACATGTGGACAATTAATGTCATCGTCTTTTTGTTTCGGAGTGTTTACCTTTCATATAATGTGGACTGTTGACACAACTCATGGAGCGATGACAGGGAGACTCTGTGATGTTGACGGGGAGTCTCCCAGAAATGGCGTGCGAGGAAGGGGGAATCATACGTGAGACCCTTACAAGGAGGGAGGGGGGGTTGTATTGGGAGGGGTTTGTTTGACAAGCAGACATGTTACCCTATAAGGAGATGGAGAAGAAGTGTGGGAGGAGGAGCCACGGGCATCGCCGATATCCTGTTGCTATGAAGCAAATGGGCTTGATTGACATGCGTGGGGGCGGGACGTATGCAAGGGTCCCGTCTGGATTTTATGAAGCGTAAAGAAGCAAAGCACACAGCAGAGAGAGTGGGAGGAAAGGGAGAATGGCAGCAAGAGGAGTGGAAGAAGAAGAGCAAGAGGGGGAGGAGGAAGAGTGATGGAAGAGGAGGGGGAGGGAGGGAGGGGTTGACGTGGGATGGAATAATTTAACAAGAGGGTGTCTCCTGGCTCATCCGTATGCCACACACACACACAGACACAGACACACAAACGCACCGTAAACGTTTCTCCAGCTGTTTGCAGCTTGGGTAACATCAGCACGGAGTCAAGAGCCAAGATCTGAGCGGAGCACAGCTTCCCCAGTTTAATGCCATTATTGAGCCAAAATGTGAGCCGCTGCTAACAGCATGAATCACATTTTCCATCGTCAAGTTTGTTGAATTAGGCTATAGACTAATGGCTGGAGGCCCGAGAAAGTAAGATACTGAAATGTCATTATTCATGTGAAATGACCCAGTGTTGCCCTAGTTAGCTTTTAGCCATCCTCTCCTCTCCGCTCCTCTCCTCTCCTATCCTCTCCTATCCTCTCCTCTCCTCTCCTCTCCTCTCCTGTCCTCCCGTAGTGTAGTGAGACTGCTGCAGACGGGCACATTTTATAACATGCCTCCTCAGACACACTTGCCGCTGCTAACTGACCCGAAAGTAAGCCAGCTACAGCTACCGCTCTGAGTCACTGCCTTTGCCTGGCCAACGCATACACTTACACAACCCCTTAATGCCTCACGCCTTAACGGCAGGGGAGCGGACGCGCAAACACACACGCACACACACACACACACACACACACACATGCTGACAAGCACACGACATGTACACAAACAGAAAACGTACACAAACCTGAGTGCTGCGCAGCTTACAGTTTGACTACAGGGCAGTGCTTCTCTTTGGATTGACCAAGAACGGCCTCCCTCCTTTGTCCTTGTGTGCCTCCTCTTATCCTGCTATCTATGTGCATTTAGTCAGGGGGTGCTTTTATCCTGATGCGAGGCACAAAGGCCACTCGCAGTCAGCAAGAGGGCCCATAAGTTGACGGTTTGAGAGGGAGAGGAAAAAAAGAAAATATGAAGGCGCACACTATTTTTGTAGATACCAGGCTATCGAGTACAGAGAGGGCTGTTGAGAAGCGGCTAAAATGGATCTCCTCCGAAAAGGCCAATCGTCGAACACAAATACAAGGTTGTTTTTGGCTCCTACTCCCGCTTCTATTTTGGTCTGGCAGAAGGAGCAGCAACAGCCGGGGTTGTCCGTTCTCCTGCGAGGCTGTAGTCTGTTTCTGTGCATGAGCGACGATAATGAGGAGGATGTTGTGATTGAAAGGGATTTAACGTGATCACCGGCGGTATAGACTGTGGGAAATAATTCCGAAGTGTCGCAGCCAAGACATGTACCAAGAGCGCGTTATGAAAATCCAAAGGCACTATCATTCTGTTTGAGTTGCATCACAACTTGTCAAGTCCAAGACTGACTCATCTGTTCGCTGAGTGAGTTGTGTCATGAGTCATCAATGTTGGGACTGAAATGCGACAACACTGGAGCCGTGTTGAACATTTTAATGTAGAGTAGGAGGGTGGTTTTCCCAACAAAAAGGTAGAGCTATTTATTTTTGCTGCCCTGCCTCTGTTATGTAGTCAACAACATGCTCTGTAGCAACCACTACAGCGGGGGATTTGTGTGCTAGGTTTTCCCAGGGTTTCCTCAAATGTTTTCCTTCCTTCATTTTCGCTTATTGATTTGGTTCCAGGCTTATTGTCCCATGGAAGGCAATTAATTTCACAGCTTGCATCATACACGCGATGGCTTCAGATTCTAAACAAGACTAACAGTCTACAGCCATGCCAGCGGTCAGGAAATGCCATTAGAGCTGCTCGCCAGATGGTCTAATAGCCCAACCAAAACCTTCTTCTGAAGTCGGATTCGCGAGACAACCAATTCTATAACTTTCTGAAACCAGCCATCCAACTGTCACGTGCTGGACATGTGAATGACTAAGAAGGGTCTGATCATCTCCCTTTTGAAAATCTCGTTTTTTGATTGTTACACAACAATTCCATCACTTTTCATGTTCGCGCGAACATCCATCTTACTTCCAGGAGAGACTGATGATGTAATGTGCTCTGTCATCCTCATTGTTCAACAATGCTGCATTTACAGGCGTCTTCTCTTCGAGCATAACGTGACCCTTCGGCACAGCAGTAGTTTGAGCTACACGCTAACATCAGCATGCTAACACGCTCAGTGTGGGGGTCGGCAAAAGAGCGCCGCAGGAATAAGTCTGAAAGCGCGGAAACCGGTTTGCTTTTTTGCACTTCCGGTGCGGCTTTTTAGTTGTGTGTTTACCACAACGTTTATGTTCTGGACTAACTGACAATCCATTTTAAGATCCTCAAGGATTTTTGCTGAGAAGATCAGGGCGATGCTGAGTTCTTGGTTGGCATAGGAAAATACATCAACCCTGTCGCTCTCAGTGCAGCCCTGAATTAATGTCATGGTCTTTCAGGGTAATTCTGCGATAAGTGTATTCTCGATGACTTTAGTACTGAAAAAAACTTGTGGTTGATCATCTCAATAGCGGCTGAGCTCTCTTGCAGGATGTTTGCCTCGAATTGTACTTAACTGGGTTCTTCTGCTTAAGGCGGTGAAATAAGTCACTGCATGGCCCTCCTTTTGTTATAGTGTTTGTGCACTAATAACATACAATGGTTTGTTTGTACATATGTTTTTTTTTTCAAACCAAACTACTTCCGTACTTCAGAAGTTGCTCCCCTTTTTTTGAACGTCTTAAGTCGATAGCAATGCTACTTTCGCCTTCAGCCATGATTTTCAACCAAAGTATGAGACAACATGACATTCTCACTAAAGATGGCACACCATAAGAGTTAAAAATTCTCCAAAGTGGTTGGGATTCATCCTCGGGAGAATATGAGCGTGTGCACCAAATGTCATGACAATATATCTAAGAGGTCTAAGAGGTGGACAGACTGAGCTCTGCTGCAAGTGTGCTGTACAAGCTTGTATTTCTACATTCTGCTGCTTGAGACTACAACTGTGCGTGTAAAAAAAAAAAGTCACCCCATTGCTGCGAAATGTTGGCAGTCAGTCTCTGCTCTACTTTTCCCATTTCACCACTTGACCCAACCTGGGGGATCAACTTTCCCTTTCTTGCAAGAAACAGGAGCGAGTCTAGTTTCTCCATTTCAGTTTGTCATCCAGGTTAACGCTTACCTGGTGACCCAGAATGACGCGCTCCACCTGCTATCATTTTTACCTCTGCAAGTGCAGTTAATGGGCTGATGCAAGACAAAGTCATCCAGGGTATCATTTAGCATATAATGTATCTGGTCTCCTGCAGTTAAAAGTATGATCCGAACTGACTCATTTCCTTGTTTTTGCTCGCCTTTTTCTGTCTCTTTCAATCCAGCAAACATAATGAATTCAGGATGTCTCATCAGAGGATTTCAGCTCGTGTTCGCATTATTACCATCGGTGATGTAACACTGTGGATCTTTGCTTTTCATAACAAAGAGGATGCTCCACACATATTAACCACTTTCTGGTTTATTTTAAAGCTTTTGTCCATGAATTAGAGCTGCTTCTATTAACAGAAAACAAATTATAAGGAAATCTATCCAATACAGTCTATTCTTTACGCCGTCAAATAACCGTTCTTTATGCTGAAAACTCAAGAATGACTAAGATTGTGCAGGCCTGTATGTTTACCTACATATTGATATTATATAATCCAAACAGTCACAGGCCTCTCATAGTCTGTACAAATAATGAGCATTGAATACACACTGGAAACAAAGGTATAAGGCTGTCGTGCTGCTGTGTTAAACCGAGGCAGGACAGGAAGGCGAGGATGTGAGGGATGTTATCATTTAGCAAAAATCTTAATTTGGCTGCTTGTGGACAAGATTGGAAGAGGTTCATACAGCTGCAGGGTTTCAGAGGAGCGGACACAGCTGCTGTTTGAAAATGTGAATGAAGTTAAACTTGGACTCTGTGGTCAGTAATCTGCTGGCTGTCTTGCTCGAGTGCTCGGGCACTGAAGATCGGGAAAAGGCGTTTTCTGTTCTGGCTGAGGCGGGGAGTCTCTTCACCTGGCAGGAGAGCAGCAGAGGCAGTTCAGGGATTAGGGCATGAAAGGAGGATGTGTGCATTGAAAAGGACGGCAGCATCGTTTCAGATTAATGACAAACATGTATTTACTGTGTGTGATCAGGGAGAGGAGGGAGTTGGATAACCAGATGGCTGGTTGTGGTTTCCCGGCTGAAATCGGGCAGATCAGTGCCGCAATTATTAAGGCCGAGTTCAGTGCAATGTCTCTGATAAGGTACTTTAAAAAAACCAAAAAAAACCAGGAATGTTCTTGTAATTGAATATAAAAACGAAGATGATGATGCTTAAAGAGGTCGGTTATTACCGCATGAGTTGTATTTGCAGTGTTGCACTGTGGTTGAGCTGCTGAGATCTGTTCATTTAAAGGTCCAGTGTGTAGGATTTAGTGGCATCTAGCAGTGTGGTTGCGGATTGCCTCGCCCTCAAATAAGATGGCTCCTTCAAACACATTAATTGTGACTTTTAGTTTTGTTTAGTAGTTTTAGTTTATCTGTTCTTGGCTACTGTAGAAACATGGCGGTGCAACATGATGGACTCCTCATGGAAAAAGACCTGCTCCCTCTGTGGATATAAAAGGCTCAGCGGAAGGTAACAAAAACACAGCGAGTTAGTTTCAGGTGATTATACACTAATACATTTTTTAATAATGAATATTATATTACATTTCTCTAAATAGATCCTCTTAAATCCCACAAGCGGGACCTTTTAGAAGCAATAGAGCAGACAGTCTTTGTTTTACCTTTTAAAATGAACAACACACATCAAATTATTGATTAAATGATGCCTTGTCATCAGTTTCTTGATTGCTTAACAGACATTATATTGATTTCATTCATATTTGCCAGTTACCATCATTAATATTAAGATCTGGATCTGATGTACATACATATATCGACCTTTCTATGATTTGGTAATTATTCAAATAGAAGGTATACTTTGTAGTAATGGCTTTATAAATGTTTAAAGGGAGATAGGATTGATGCATATATCAAGGTTTTGATGAAAGTCTTTTATTTGGTATGTTGATGCCATCAGTCCCGTTGATTATGTGAATTCATTGAGTCTTCACTGGCACTGTGCACATGGGGGGCGCCATCTTCTTAAAAATGTTATTCCTAAAAACAGGATGGATAGTTTAGCAACCTTGAAAAATAATTTGGGCATGTTATTAATATAGGTGGTCAAGTTTTAAAGTATCCTGCCAAGATCAGTTGGAATGAATCAATGGAAACAAAAGGGATTTTATTTATTTATTTCACATGTACTCATCCCAATGATAAGATGCCAAAATGCGCTGAAGCTTGTTATAGTAAGTACTAAAACAAAAACTCCTCGGTATTTGCTGTTGACATATTCGTGTTCAGACAAAGTTTCCCTCTCCCTGTCGACTCGCTGCCTCTCATGTCACAATATCGATGTGATCCGTGTCGACCGTGTGCATCCCCCGGTTTGTCACTGAGTGGAGGGGCCCGGCTACCGTGTCACAGGTGTGACGCTGAGAAAGGTCAAAAGCTGGGAGACAGATGGCATGCGTACACACACACACACACACACACACACACACACACACCCTCCCACACACTTTTAACACTCCCAAAGGGACAGAGATCTATTGTGCAACTCAGATGGGCATCGCTGCAGCCTGTCACTCACATGCACGCACACACACACACACACACACACACACACACACACACACACACACACACACACACACCGAAAGTAGCCAAGCAGATGTCTTGTATGCATGGAGTCCCTTTAGTGGTGAAATCCATTTTGGTGGTGGAAAAAAAGCCAGACTTTACTTTATCTAATGAATTATTCTTACTGCCTGCTTTTAGTGCTGCTACTATTACTGCTGATAATAACATTAATGATGATAGTGATTAGAAGTAGGAGGTGAACAGGTTTCTAAAATCTACCTGCTACAGTAATAAACCTTTGTTTGCATCTTGAGTTGTCTGTGAGATGAATTTAGGCGTCTTAGACACTCTTATTTTAACCACGGCTGCTTTCTGACAATTATTTCTTCAGTTCTCTATTTTGTTAATTTTTTATTTTCCTACACATCTCAAAGTGAGTCAGTGACTACCTGCGTCTGTCTTGATGATGGTTATTGGACTGAGTTAACACCGGGGTCAAGGATGGAAATCATTTCATCCCTGACAAAAGCCTTATGGGCGACAGTGTGTTGTATTTTTATTAGCTATGTTAGCAGCACACCCTGATATTTGGCACAGACGATCTTGCCCCTCGCGGGGTTGTATTTTTGTAATTGTAAGAGCTTTGGCTGTCTCTTCACTCACTAAAATTTTAATTTGTTTATTCTTTGTTTTATGGCCAAATACCTGCAGAACTAATAACATGCAGCTGCTCTCGTGCTGTGCTCATTAGCTTGGGTTGCTGATTAAATGTTAGGATAGTAACACACTAAACCAATGGTGAACATGGTGAACATTTGACTTGCTAAACAGCAGTGTGTTAGCATTGTCACTGTGAGCATGTTAGCATGCTGTTGTTCGCATATAGCTCAAAGGATCACTGTGCCTATGTTTTAACCTCACAGAGCTGCCAGCTTGAGTTAGACCAGCGCTCCTCAAACCGTTTCAAACCAAGGACCATTTAACCAATAAATAAACCTTCATGGACCTCCTACCTTGACAGCAACCCCAGAAAAACAAACGTCCTCTTTCAACAGCATATTACAAATTGCAGCCTAATTGGATGACAGCCTTAGAAAGTAGCATAGCCTTCTCACTCATCTCTCATCTTTGTCTCCGCTGCCATCTTAATGTGAGCGCTCCAAATGTCTGTCTCCAAACTGGACGATGTTGACAGTCTTGACACTGAGGTCCACTGCACCGATCATTTTTGACATGAATCGTAATACCAGTGTACGCGTGTCATGCAGGCAGTGTCGGAAACGGTCACAAAACGGTCGGCTGCGTTTTTGGAAGCCTGACAACACAGCAAAACAGCCAATTCAAATGGTAATGTTTGAATTTACATGCGAGTTGATTTTTATATTAAAAACAGCACATCTAGCCTACTCACTATGGGGACTTTGGCGTCGCTCAGAGTCACAGACAGTTTGAGAAACGCTAAAACATGATATTTTCCCAAATCTGCTCGTGGTTCGTGGAGCACTCTTTGAGAAAGGCCGACTTAGACTCTCGTTGTAATTATCTAACAATGTTGTCAGTGAACTGAACCAAAATATTTTCTCAGTGTGTTGCAGTCTTGAATTGATTTTAGCATCCTGCGCAGCTATTAGGGAGATATAAAAAGATCTGAAGACAGTGATGGTCAGTTTATCTGCCGCAGCCGGCCATGCCTCTTCTATCAGTCATCACCTTTTATCGTCCACCCCCCCCTTTTCTCTCCCGTCCCTGCTGTCTCCTGCTGCCCTCCAACTATTACCATTTAGGGTATCCATGCCCTGCTGCCAGCAGCAAGGAATGTGTGTGTGTGCGTGTGTGTGCGTGCGCGTGTGTGTGTGTTCCACCATGTGTTTGTGGGTGCCTGCATTGTCCTCCTACGCACTCTAATGTCGGTAACGTTTGGTGATTTTCGGGGGCTAATAACGTGCACAGAAAGACTTGGGCAGGCCTCCTTCCTAACAGTTGGTCTTTATGTGAGCGTGTAGGTGTGTGGGTGTTTGCGTGTCAAAGGTGATGTGTGTGCAGAGGCGTTTGTGAGTGTGTGTGCAGGCGTTAGACACTCACCATTGTACAACACTCTGAGCGTGGAGGCATCTGACCCTCAATAATAGATGTGGCTGCAGTGAATATTTAATGAGTTTGGGGGTGTGGATGCATGGACACGTTTACACACACACATACATGTGGACATGGAAATATAATATCCACGCCTGTATGACGTTCGGACCGAGGAGCATGGGAAAGAGTTCTCTGTGTGTTCGGGGTGATGCTCTCGGTAAAAGATACTGTGGATGTCGGCCAGCCGGCTACTTTAGCTCTCGCTCCTCACTCCCGTCTCTCTCTTTCTCTTCCAATAGGGCTCTCAGGATAGTGCTGGCGGTCAGGAGGGACTCGTACCACCACCTTTCTCCGCGTTCCCTCCACCTCCACCGCCGCCCCCCCAAAACGGCCTGACCCTGGATTACGGGGGCAGCCTGTACGCAGCGGGGGCCGTCCAGGGCCCCGTGGAAGCCGGCGGAGCAGCGAACAGCGCCGCCAACGCTGCCAACAGCCTCAGTGCTCAAGTGAGTGCCAGCCTCTTCCTCTGTGTGCTGCCCACATCAGGTCTTTGCCTTGAGAGGGTGCCGAGAGCGAGAGTGCGGAGGAATATGTGTTATAGATTGAAAAGTAAATATAGTAAGTCGCTGGGATGCACCGATCTGACTTTTCTTCTCACAGTACTGATGCTGCTACCCAGAACCTGCTCACTAACCATCCAAATGACACATCTGATAGTCCTTTTTCTGTAAACCTCTCTTTGCAGAACTTATTAAGATTCCCCCCCAGGGTAGCATGAAGCTGTAACTATTCTTCAGTTCTGAAGGAGCAACTTGCTTCAACACGCCCCCGTCACAAATTCAAAAAATGCACCTGAACCCGAGACTGTAGCTTAGAGGCGTTTGAACCGGTAGTTTGACACTCGCTTCTAGGGGCTTCAGCAGAGTGAAGAGGGACACAACAGGGGGATATGAAATGTAAATGTGCCCCAAACACTATAACACAGATCATCGCTGGAAACTACTATTACTACTACACTACTGCTGCTACTGGCTAGCAAGCAGTGTACATTATTATCTCTACTTTATATTTTTAAACCTACATCTCTTAATTGCATCTTTCTGCTCCACACTGCTGATGGATGACTGCTCTATTTAGACTTCACACTAAGATAAAGCATTAGCAAGATCAGATATATATATATATGATCATGCTAATGCTTTATCTTAGTGTGAAGACATATAAGTGCTTATGTTTTAGTTTCTAAATAAACAGCTTTAGAATTGCACAGCTAGATTTTTACAAAATTAAGCCTTTTCGTGTTAATACTTCATTCCTCTGTAGAATCAAGTAACATGGATTTGATTCAAAATTTCCTTCGGGATAAATAAAGTATCTATCTATCTAATTGTTTAGAGCCACATCAATGTGTAGTATGTATAAATGTGTAATGTACCACAGTCTGTTATCAGACTGTGGAAAGATCTGTCAGCATCTTGCACAGTTTTTTAAAACCACGACTTGATAAATCTAGAAACTGGTTAAATAAAGAAATGGTCGATGTAGACCCAAAGCTATCACACTGTAAACGGTGACTATTCGGGAAAATTTCGAGCATCTCATCATATACATCTTTTCCTTCCTTTTTTTTTTTTTGTCCCTGCAGACAGATGGGTCCTCCCAGATTGACGGTCAGTCAGGGGTTGGCTCGGGAGGAGGAGGTGGCGGAGGGACGGCGGGGGTCGATACAGACGACAAGGGGACCCCCAAACGCCTCCACGTGTCCAACATCCCCTTCCGCTTCCGAGACCCAGACCTGCGGCAGATGTTTGGGGTATGTAGAGCGGAATAGTCCCTGTTTCATTTTGCATCGTCAGATGCCAATAAGGCAGAGAAAATGGCTTTGTATTAAAACACAACTGAAAGGATCAATCTGGTGATGTCAGCACTGTGTCCTCAGCCTTCTTTTTGACCATTTATTATACATCATAGAGTGGGATTGTAAAGGAAAAAAACGTTCTGTGGTATCAGTTTCAGATAAAGGGAATCCGTTTTTGTCCCACTTGACAACAAAACCTTGCACTTCCATCTGGTAAAAAACGTTATTTTAAGTCAGGTGAAGAAACCTTGCCTTGTGCTCCTCTTTTTTTGTCAGAGGAATGTAAAATGTGGTGCAGGGAAAAGAGCAGAGGAAGATCTGGTGGAAGGAAAGACTAGCAGGGCTGGCTCCGTGCCAGCTCATCATGGTTGAACAGTGCTGACACCCCGTGGCAAGATGCAGCACATGACTTACATGCCTGTTCAGCCTCTTCATGTTCTTCCTCCTCTTTCCTTTTCAGCAATTTGGCAAAATCCTCGACGTCGAGATCATTTTCAACGAGAGGGGATCCAAGGTAGGAAGTTGGAGATTGCATGAAATGTTCTAAAAATGTGTTACCAAATCCGAGCCAAGCAAAAGCTTAACTGCTATTTTCAACCTCCTCTCGCTCTCCCCCCCCCCTCCCTTTCTTCTCCCATTCTCCCCTCTCCTCTGCTTGCAGGGCTTCGGTTTTGTAACGTTCGAGTCGAGCGCAGACGCAGAGAGGGCCCGAGAGAAGCTTCACGGTACGCTGGTGGAAGGACGTAAAATCGAGGTAACTCACCAACCTCGCCCCTCTCTCTCCCCCTTCCTCCCCTCCTTTT
>CAEMYA010000032.1:2489911-2501309 GCA_903131615.1 Diplodus sargus
TTTTTTTTTTTAGAAACAGTGATCATTTTCTCCTCTGTTTCCCCTCCATGTCCGACTATGAGAATGAGTATGTTCTGGTCGTTTCTGCCCCAGAGGTTTCCGGATGGCTGTATGTGTTCAACTCTAACCCCTCTGGCTTCACTATAGCATGGTGCAGTGGTGCCGCGCACACAGAACGTCTCTTACGACGGCACTTCCTGTCGATGTTTTATGCTGTCGTTGCTGTTCTCTGTCGTTGATGTTGTGGGCTGTCCATTGCACCTTGATCTAAAAAAAAAAAAAAAAACTAGCTGTGTGATTTGCAAAGCATGCTGGGTGGAGTGGCTACACAACAGGCATGGCTGGAGAGACGTCACTGCGACAGGGTTGCTGACGATATCCGCTTCTGTCACAGCATGTAGGATCTCTTCTTGTTTTAAAATTTTTGTTTTTGTTTTCCTGCACCTTTTCCATCACCAACATCACTTCTTCCATGATCATGATGAGTGGCCATGTTTGGTTTATGGTTGTGTTTATGACTAGAAGGGCGGTTAACAGCCTCTCAGTTATTTTTCCTCTGAAAAAAAAAAAGTGCTTGCTGGTGTCTGTAAGAGGCTACTGTATGTTGCATGGATGGATCATGAGGTCAGAAATCGTCTGGGAAGTCTTTCCACTCTTTCCGTTTAATATTGCGTGGGGTGCCTCTGGGTTTTTAGCAGTTTGCTTTTTTTTGTTTGATGTGTTCAGACATTGATGCATGACGGGGGCATTTTTCAGGGGGCAGTGTTTGGGGGAATAAGATTGCCGTGAGAAGTGTGGTGTCATTTCTAATGCTTCAAAAAAAAAAGAGGCTGTTTAATTTCAGATGTGCAAGATGGATGGGGGGAAAAAAAATTGTTTTGTTTACGCACACACTTGCATCCACCACTCCTGAAAAAGGAAACGCCAGATCTCATGGAAGTGCATTTTGTTGTGACATCTTTTTTTAATTTGATTTTTCAGCATGAGCTCGGATTTCAGTTGCAAATGGCCTTGGGAGATCAAATACACCATGCTTTCGCCATTTGCTCTGGCTCTTGATTTTAAAATCACGCTTTATCTATTTTATTTTATTTGTTTTAATTGCTACTAAAGCTCCTGCATGGTTTCGAATGTCCTGCACTTTTCTTCTCTGTCTCTCTCTGTATGTGTGTGTATGTGTGTGTATGTGTGTGTGTGTGTGTGTGTGTGTGTGTGCGTGCGTGTGCGCGTCTGCAGCATCAGAAATATGGAGGGCGGAGAGAGGATGAACATGTGACGAGAATGCAATAGATAGCTGTCGTTCCCTCTCCTTCTTTTTTTTATTGGTTCTCCTTCATCTCTCTCCACTCTTTTTCACCAGGCCAGTCTGTCTGTCCTTGTCTCTTTCTCCCAGTTTGTGTGTCCCCATATGCACCTGCATTTCTGCTGTCCGTCCCTTCCCCCATATCTCTGTCCATTTTCCTGTCCTGTGATGTAGTTAGGTAGGATAGATTAAGTTTGATTTCGAGTGATTATTTTCTCAGAATATAATCTGGGCTGTAATTAAAGGGTAGCTCCCCCCCCAAAATCTGATGTTAACTTTTGACATTTTCTGTTTCCTTTATTTATGATCTGTGTTCGTAGTGGGTTTAAACCAGTAGAGGCTAGCTTGTTGTCCAATGGCTGATACTTGTAGGTGACACGTGACCTGTGACATCACTTCCTCTCTACCACAGGGTGGGGTTTGCTTCTCATTACCTCGTTTTTTTGTTTATGTTTTTCTTTTGGTTCATCATTTCTTTCTTACATATATTTTCTCTATTTCCCTGATGATTTTTGTATGTTGTTGTTGTTGTCAGTCTCCACGGTAACTGCTCGCGTGTCCTCACGCCGTTTCCCTGGCAACGGTAAGTTGTGTACACATGGCATCATCTTTGAATGAACCCCTCCCCCCACCCCATCCGTCAGTAAATTATAAGAAAAAGATAAAATGCACCCAACATCCAAATGAAGGACTCCTTTACTGAAGGGAGCTTGATTGATTGATTGACTGATTGACAGAACCCGATTGGCTAATCCTGTGATTGATTGGGGAGGTGGTGAATGAAATGATTACGAGATTAGCCCTTGACCGCATGGCATTATAGAGGCCACTTGTATAACTGAATGTACTGCATCTATCTGCAAGTGCAACAACTATGACTACCACTTCTT
Organism: Diplodus sargus; assembly: GCA_903131615.1. Classification (NCBI taxonomy): domain Eukaryota; kingdom Metazoa; phylum Chordata; class Actinopteri; order Spariformes; family Sparidae; genus Diplodus; species Diplodus sargus. Next base: position 2,492,105 of record CAEMYA010000032.1, read on the forward strand.
ATGCATTCATTCCAATCACCTCTCTAACTGCATTCAGCATTTAATTCCAGAGCTGTATCCTGCATGGTTTACTCTCTTTCTCGTCATCTGTATGACGTCATATAGTACTATGTCATCTCTCTGTGTCATGTGTCAGCCAATAGCTGCATTTTTGCACCTTAGTGGGACAGCATGCTCAAGCATGAGTGCTATGTCAGCTTTACTGGAGGAGGGAATAATAGTTGTCTGTTTCTCATGGTGTACTGAAGTACTTGATTATCACTTTCTGTACCACTCTGTAGTCTGCAGATAGTTGTAGAGGTATGGCTGCTCAGACTTAACATCCAAATGAAAGATATGTGTATGTGGATGAGTAGTGTGCGCCCCCAAAGAGGATGCAAGCTTATCTTTTTACCTAGCAGCAAATCTACTCTTCATACGTAATTTTAGCATTTGAGAAAACAAAAAAAGCTGTCATGAAACAATTCAGACACACCAGCAAACCCAAGTACAAAACCTTGTCACTGATGAAGTAACGGCAGCTTTTCTTTGTTTTGATTTCTGTAACGAGGTGTCCTTGTTTTTACTTTTTGATCAGTTTGGTTCTGGATGGTGTGTGTTGGTGGTTGTGTGCTTTCCGAGGTCTCTCTGGTGTGCGACACTGATCTGGAATGCCTGGCAGTGTTTCACAACCATGGTTTGATTTAATTTCTTCTTTTTTTTTCTTCTTTTTTAATTTTTTTTGAGGAATGATATTTGCATCCCCCATCCTCCTCTGTCTTTATATCTCGACTTCTCTCTCTCCGTGTATACCCGTTCTTGCTCCATTCATCATTTCTCCATTGTTGCTCATGTACAGTTAGATCCAATGTAGGCAAATGGTCAGATGTGTGTGTGTGCGTGTGTGCGTGTGTGCGTGTGTGTGTGAGAGAATGTATCGCATCTTGTTGTTTCTGTTTGTTCATTAGAGGAATTGCACATTTGGATGGATTGTTCACTCTCTCTGCCTCTCTCCTCTCCACCTCATGTATGTGTTTTTTCTGTGTCTTTTTCCATGTGGACTGGCTCCTCCTCCTGCATCCCTCTATATTTCTGTCTCTTCGCTGTCGTTCTCTCTCCCTCCCTGTCCTCCGTTTTCTGTATGATGTGTATTTGATTGGGAGGGCTGCCAACCTTTTTTGATTGGTCTTCTTGCTGCATCTGATGCTTGCTGATTGGCTAGTTTTTGCTCAACTCTGGTGATGTGATGCGCTCTTGATTGGCTGCGTGTAATTTGCGTATGAACTCTTTCGATTGATGTTTTTTGCATTGTGTTCAACTGATGAATCTGCCGCTTAATTCACCTTCTTTTTCCCTCCTTTTTTTCAAAGGTAGCAATATATAATGGTCTTGGATTTTCTTTTTGAATGCTTTTGTTCTGAGATATTTCGTTGTTTTCTTTGTTCTGTGTGCCAATGGTTGCATTGTTTGTGTGCAAAACTGCCTGACTACTCACCAGGATCCTTGTTTTTAAATGTCTTTCTCCTTCAAAAGAAGCGCATGCATCAAATACCATCGCTGCTCATCAACAGAATTAACCTCTGTCATAAGTTTAAAAGAAATGTGGAAAAAAAGTGTAATGACACCTCACACTTAAAGCTAAATATGATACCTCTGACCATGAATCTCTCACAGAATATATTCAGTTTAAAGAAAGCTAAGATACAGACTGTAATGTGATTGACTCTGTATCATTTTGATAATTCCTCACTGCTTTATTACATGTTGAACTGGGTTGACTCGGCCCCTGACCACTTTTTCTGGTGTCCAGGTCAATAATGCCACAGCCAGAGTGATGACCAACAAGAAGATGACCACCCCTTACTCTAACGGAGAGGGTCTCGCAACTCTGCCATACGGTAATACACTTGAAACTGAATAAGCAGCTATGGCAGGGTAATGTGGCTTAAATAAATACCACCACATAGATGAAAGTTTTTCCATTCTAGTTTTATATCATCCTAGAACTTCGTGTTAGATTTTCTACATTCACTTTATACCTGTTCCACTGAAATGCATAATATCTGACAAAACGGAAGAAAAGCTCAAGTTTCTGATTCCTGTTTTCTTGGGATCTTTATTGTTGGACTATAGAACTTTGTGAAACAACTGGTAGGAATGGAACAATAGAATATTTCATCCCAAGTTGCCAGAGCCTGTCACCGTGGCTGAAGGCATAGCTTGCACACTGTGTAAATACTATGGCTTCCAGAATAAAGAATGACAGGAAGAAGAGGTAACCACCAGTCATTAATCCTTCACTGGTGCAGGAGGACCTTATAATTTATTATTCCAGAATGTTTTAAGTGTCATCGTAAGATGTTAAAGAATATTTTGTTGACTGTCAGGATCATATTGTGAATTGTAATTATGTTGGACAGGATAATTGTGAAATGTTCATATCGTCCCATGCCCAACAACAACAACAACAACAGCAACATTATACTTTATTTGTAATCATGATGATGTGACTCCACTAAGAATCTGTGTTATCATAACATTGAATCAACTTGTCCCGGCAGTAGGAGTGGGTGATCTGATGATTTTAGATTGTGATTGCCCGTCTGTGTTACGTGATCACAGTAATGTAGCCAATTAGACTGAACCAATTACTTCGTCACGCTATTTCAAACTGGTACTGTAACAAATGCAACTTGGGATACAGACAGCAACATGGCAGATAAGGAGCTTGCCAGAAAAGAGCTGTCTTTAATGCCATGATGTGTTTAAGTGATGCATGTAGAGAAATTTGTAAGCCAATTCCAATTCTGGCCTCTGTGTGGGTCATTTCAAAATTAACAAAAAGAAAACAGTTTAGATTCTTGATCTCTTATTGTCAGATTGTGACGTCATTTTTTTGGCCAGATCGCCTCCACTTACCAAGTAGTGAACACTCTCAGACCTAACCTGTGCAGACAGTCAGTCTGGGAGCTTTATACGTCCTTTCTTCACAATGAACTCGACGATCACTGTGAACAAATGCTTTTTGACTTTCCTGTCAAATTCTGCCTCCAATGTACTTTTATTTTTGTTGACTACAGCTGGATGGAAGTTGAGTCCCATGGTTGGCGCCATGTACAGTCCTGAACTCTACACAGGTATGACAACAAGGATTAACTTTATACCTCACGAGACGGATGGAGACAAGACACATGAATGCTGTTGTAATCCTGCAGGAATAAAGACGCTGTCGTTCTCCCCCTTTCTCTCTGTCAGTACCAGGGTTTCCGTACCAAGCAGCAGCAGCAGCTGCCTCCACCGCCGCGACCTTTCGAGGCGCTCATCTCCGGGGTCGTGCCCGGCCTGTCTACAGCGCAGTCAGGGCAGCTGTGCCACAACCTGCCATCCCGACTTACCCGGGGTAAACACACAAACACTAATGAGAACTGATAACCAGTAAACTGCTATTGACAAATAAAACTAGACGTAGTCTTCACTTAGTTATAAATAGTGCCTCATAATTGTGCATGTTGTGTGTTTTGATATATTTTCATTGAGCTGTTGATAGTTTGCTGAGCTGAAATACCATTTCCTTGTACCTCAAAGTGGTTAACTGATACTGGACTACATTAGGACCAAATAAAGTAGTATTTTTTATTTTTTTTGAATAGTTTGTCTCAGCGGATTAAAGTAGCAGTAGTATCACTCTGAAGTTGATGCATTTGTATACAAAGAGGTGGTATTTTGTCTTGCATGTTGCACGGTGTGTAATAATCTCACCCTTCTTTCTCTTCTCTCTTTCACAATCTGTTTGGCACTGTTTTTCTCACCTCTCCCTCCCTCAATCGTCACCCTCATTTGTTGTTCCCTGCAATGCCCACATGGTGGCGCATCACACCATTTCTTTTGTCGACTTTTCCACCACCGCTCCCCTGTCCTCTCTCTTCTTTTTCTTTTCCTTCCCCTTCTCGTATCTCTCTCTCAGTGTGATGGCCTATCAGGATGGCTTTTACGGTGCAGCTGATCTCTATGTAAGTATGACTCTGTCTCCACTACTGCCTCACTCCTCACCTACGTTTTCCCCCTCTTGCCTGTGGGTTTTCAAGTGTGAAATGGCAAAGACCAAACCCGTAGAGACGTGTACTTTTGGGTGTTTTTTGATTTATCCCAGACACATTTTAAGTTCTCCTGACTTTAAGTACAGGTAAAGCCTTTTACACACATCTCATGAAATGTTCCACACAGATATAAAAATAGCACTCAGCAGCCCTGGCACACACACTTTTCATCAAAGTCTTCATTCATTAGTAGACTCCTCTAGGGTTTGTCTCTGTGCATTTGTGAGTTAGTTTGTACCAATGTGATTTTGAGTGTGTGTCTGTGTGTGTAATGGTGTGCGTGTGACCAGGTTGACAATAGCTGTTTCTGTTCTCTCTGTAGACTAGTGTTTCAGGACATTAGTGGCAGATTGCCCCAGGTAGGGTTTACACACTCTGTGTGAGAGCCAGTGTGCATCCTCCTCGTCTCCAATGACTGCGTGCTGCTAGACATTATTGACCATCTGAGATTGAAATGCCTTCTCTGTCTTCTTCTACTAACTCACTGGATCCTGACATGGGTGGAGTTGCGGAAGGGGGAAGAAAAGAATTAAGTTGATATTTGAATTTGGATATTTTACAGAAAGCTGCCATAAATAAAATGCCGACAGGGAGAGGTGGAGATTTTAGGATAGATTAGGTGAAGGCCAATGCTTGAACAGTGGACACATTCTTTAACCAAAATTTGCATTTGTAATACATTTCCATGACAAGACAACTTGTTATTTTTTCTCAAATGGCCTTTTGTCTTAATTCGGTCAAACGTTAAAGGTCCCATATCATCTTTTTTGATTATTAGTCAGGCCTAGGTGCTATAAACACTGTGAAAGTATCAGAATGAATCTATGGAGACAGCCAGTATTCAAAAAGTGTGCCTTTAAAAGACCCTTTTTAAAACCGTTGGTGGGTCCAGTAGTCCTAGAGAATCCTAGAGAAGGACCCAGTGCTGCATTCACGTACTGCTCAGATGGTCCCACTTCCCGAGTTTGGATGTCGTTCTTCTGACTTCAGTGTGTTTTGTGTGTGTGTCAGGTCGGAATGTGGGAGCAACACGGACAGTGTTTTGCATTTAATTGCAACTGCACATTGACAGCTATTTGGATATATGAGTGACAATGAGGAGCAATGGAAAAGGATAAATCTTGAGATATATTTCACATATGCATGTTGCCACCAACCTGAATTTTACTTTCTTTGGATTTTTCTCACAACACAAAAATGCACTATTAGAATTACAGGCAATTACAGGTGCTGCAACTATGGACAATATGAGAAAAATGTTTGTTGTTTTTTTTAAACATAGAATAATGAAATTCTCATAGACACCCAAAATAAAAAAATCTCAACCTGAAAATGAGCATAATATGGGACCTTTAACAGACTAAACCTTATCTTTGAATTCACTCTATTTTATTGTATTCTGAAGGCAAAAACAAAACAAACACAACCATGTTTTATATTATTTGACATTTTCATTGCATACTTGCATAAAACTGAGGAAAAAAAGGATCAGTTTTCAAGCCGGGACACTCATTCTATGAACTTACCCAAAAGCGTTTTTTATCATACACAAACATGCACATCAGTAAAATGTAGTGTGTCAGCAAGCTGTGTTGCCATGCTTGAAATGCAAACAGGACATGAATAATGATCGTAGGGAGGGATGTAGGACAGCTTATATCAGCAGATAATTCAGACCCCTTCCAGGAATCTCCCTATCTGTTTCACCTGTGGCATGCTAACTGAATCAATGTCGGCATGCAGACATACTTACAAGGCTGACTCCTCCCCCAGTCCCCACTCCCTTATTTCCTTCTCCCCTCTTTCTTCTCTCTCTATAAACCTCCTTCTTTCATTCCTCCTCACTCTGTTCATCCTGTTCTTCCTCAGTCGATAACTGAAACCTGTCCCCTTCTTCTCTTTCTACTCTTTTCCTTTCTCTCTGACTCGTCCCCCTCCTTTCTTATTTTCTACACCCACAGCCTTTTCTTTCTTCATCCCTCTGTACATGTCATCTTTCCTCTTCCTCCCTCCTTCTCCTCCCCTCCTCTCCCAGTTCAGCCTTCCTCCCATAGCAGCAACTGTGTGGTCCTGAATGCGGGGACTTGGTCGTGACTGATCCTTTAGGGTAGAATGCAGCGGTGTGTGTTTTTGTTTTTTTTTTATTTATAGGGATGTTTGGCCTAATACACTGTTCGTTCTGAGTTTTGGGAAAGCATGCTGTGTCCATCAGTGATTGGTCGCTGGCCACGTGAGCGTGGTGTGTGTGCGCGCGTGTGTGCGTGTGTGTGTGTGCGCGCGCCCTTTTTTTAATCCGACTGGCTGACTGTCTTCTTACACCTGTAGTTTTTATTTTTTGTCTGTTCATTGCTGTCCATCCCAAACATGAATAATGACACAATCATCTTGCCACCCCTTCCCCTTTCTTCAACTGTGTGTTTTTGGTCGGGGGAACCGGGGTGGGGCACAGTTATGGGTATGAACTCTCTCTCCCTCCATGTCCAAGCCACGGTGGGAAACATAATGCACGTAATTGCTGCATAGAGGAAGGCTACAAACAGTAAAGCACATCATGTACAGCTCAAGATGTTTTTTCCACATTAGTCATGGAGGGAGAGACCCACACAGCGCCTGAGCTACATCCTTGTGAATGCTGTACTGCACCAGATTAGCCAGTTTTGCTGACTGTCTGCTTGTTAATCTTTCGCTCTCTTCTCAGCAGTTTTTCTCACAATGTAACCCTTTAGATTCACTGCTAGTCCTTTAGTACGTAGAGGAAATACAGCAAACCATTCTAACAACAATTTGCTTGTTTCTGTTTCGTCCCACCTCTCCCTCCATTGCATCTCTCTCCTCTATCACACACTCGCCTCTCTCTTGCCCTCCTCCATCGCCTCATCACAGGGGGGCTATGCGGCGTATCGTTATGCCCAGCCGACTGCGGTAGCGACTCCTGCAGCGGCAGCGGCTGCAGCGGCAGCTTACAGTGACAGGTGAGCGGGCTGTCCGGCACGGCTCGGTGCTGATGTGTCTCGGGATGATGGCTGTTTGCTCGCAGCACAGTCCTCCTGTCACAAAGCAGTCGAGTCAAGTCACTTTGTTTTAAAAGCACATTTAAGATCAACACAAGTGTACAAGTATCAAGGAAAGGTCAAAAACAAGCACACGAATATAGGGCATGGGCCACGTTTCCACTGCAGGAACTCTCCCCAGAGACAAGAACCCTTCGATGTATTTTCACTGTCGGCACCAAGATCTGAATTAAGTACTGGATATGTTGTTTTATCCCTTGCAAAATTCCTGTTCTGGGGGTAGTACTTCCCAAAACTTAAGGGACGGGGCTTTGATCATTTAACATTCCTGATGGCCAATCAGGAATAAAACGCAGCGTATTATGGTGTGTTTTTATTTCAGCCTCCCTTTTTTTAAAAATCTTCAGCTGTAAATCAGTTTGTTTGTTGTTAATTGTGCTTCAACACATCTATATGGAGTTACTGATGATTTGACAGATGTACTGTTGTACAGTCAAGCACAAAAACAACATATCAAAACGGCTTTCGCTTTTTTATATGTTAGCAGTTTAATAAGCCTAATCCTTGTGGGTCTTAAGACCACGGTTTAAACGCAAACAACAGGCTAAAGGAAGCTTTTATTCCGTTGTAAATTAGTTCCTATGACTAAAGGTTGTGGGTGCTTCAGGTGGAAAAACTGATAAACGGACAGAATCACTGTGATGTCGCACTAATGACCACCGTTAATTCCTGGTAAACAGCTGGTGGTTGGTTTTGTATTTAGCAGAAAAGTGAAATTGGCAAACTTGTTTATTTCTGTTGTAATTTTTAGCCACAACTGTACAGAGAAACATTTAAAGATATATAGTTAAACAAAGTGGTCCGATCTATTTCACGTTTCAGCTGTGTCATATTCTGTGGCGTGACAGGTAAATTGCATCTCCAACCAAACATTAGTGAAAGTGTTATTAATGAGTTAAGACAGCATCAAACTTCAATTTTAGAAATTTTAGATCAATAAAATGTACATACTTTAAAATAGCTTGAAAAAAGACAACATTTTCTATGTTGTGTTTGTATGCCAGTGTTCCATGCACACATATACATGTCTATACATGAGACATTCAGGCTCAAATGCCAAATAACTAGAATGACTAAGTACACAATTTGGGGTATAACATTGGTCCACGGAACAATATGTCACCTTGTGTGGTAAAACCTTTTCTGGATCATGAGACGAGGGGAAGACTATTTCATTTTTACACAAATCAAACAGGAAGTGAATTTTCAAAACGCCCTTTCCTTTCTGCGCTCACAGTATATGAGTCACATTGTAACTCTGAGCCAAACGTCTCTTAATTTCTTCCAGGACATGTGATATCTGATGACTCATGTTTGATTTGTTTATTTTCTGACAGCTACGGACGAGTTTACACAGCAGATCCCTACCATGCTGCGCTTGCCCCGGCTGCCTACGGTGTCGGAGCCATGGTAAGTCCCTATAGCTCCCATACTATTAAGCATTCAAGGTAAAGAACAAGTATTCTATATTTTCCCATGGAGAGATCAAAACAATGTGTTAGTTCAATTCGCAATACTTTACAACATCATTAGTTCCTATTGAAGACCTTAATTTTGAGAAACAGGTCCCAAATATATGGGAATTTGTCACATGTAAACACAGTATCACCTGATGTGAGCTGGTTTTGAGGAGGGTCTTTGTGTCAAGAACTAGTTGGAGGTCTCAATTAATGTGTGTTTGAATAAACTCCTCCACATTAGATTGACCATAAGGAAAACATATAATATCGCAAGAGTGATAAGTTAAGAATAATGAGCCTAAATGTTTGTCTTTTGTTGTTTTCCGCAGGCCACACTGTACAGGGGAGGCTACAGTAGATTTGCCCCTTACTAAAGACACTACATTTCCCAGGAGCTCCACTCTTCCATTGAATTACTCTGAACGAGCTCCCTCTGTTGTCGTGGAGGTGGACTGCACCCAGTTTTAAAGTGTGGAGTCGACCGCAACAAAGATATTTCCAGATCCCACCCCTGAGCAGTCCCACGTTTTCTTATATATGCTACTACAGAAATAGAGGAATGCTGTATTAAAGACTGACGGATGGCCTTTACATTAAA
>CAEMYA010000032.1:2501322-2518894 GCA_903131615.1 Diplodus sargus
AAAAAAAAAAAAAAAAAAAAAGACTCAAAATGGCCACCTTCCCTATTGCACGGCTGTATCATAGTCCCCTTCTTCTTATTCCCCCGGCACTCAGCAGCACAAGACTCGGGATGGAGGCCAGATGTTCTTCCAAAGGCTGTGTGTGGATCACTGACATTTTAAATAGCTGTCAACCATGTATGAGACAGAGAGGAGTGCTGTGTTGCCGGCACACGCTCGACATTTAAGGAAACAGAGAGGGGAAGCGAGCAAATCAAAGTGTCCACAAAGCATCGGAGCAGGAAGGCGCGTCGAAAGAGCGCCCGCAAAAAAACATTTTGAACCAGAATGACGAGTCACTAATATGATTTGAAAAAAAAAAAGAAAAGGAAAAAAAAAACACCCACTGATGGATTTTTTTGTAATTCCTCCTTTAAAGTGGGCGGATAGTTATGAGAGAGGATGTCCATTCTTGCTGTGTTCTGGTAGAGGGAGGCTGAACACGGCAGCTTGGAGAGACGATGTGACGGTTTATAACGCTACAGAAATCACGTCCGAAAGCTGGTGGAGGGAAGTTTTATTAGAGCTGTTCCTTACCTCAAGTTTTCTTAGTATGTGGAAATGGTGAACCTTTAAACTTAAAATTGTTATGATATGCAAAGAAATTAGTTTAGAGAAAAAAGTTACCAAATTATTATTATTATTATTATTATTATTATTATTATTATTATTATTGTAATTATTCTCATTCTTATCAAACCATTATTTTCTTTGACTCAGCAGCCACTGCTGTCATAGGACATGTAGATCCAACAGTGAACCTCGGGGTTAGAAATCAGTAAAATGAGCATCTGTACGACAAGATAATCCACCTTTTGACTATGTGACACGACTACAGTACAGTTTCACATCAGCTTCACTACCACTGAACACTACGAAAAAGTTCAACACTACACTTCTTTTCCTTCTTGAATTGATTTTTAGCTCTAGATCCAACCTCAGTCATCCACCCACGACCCCGGGGTTCAAGTACTCGTTGATCCTTTAATGTAGAGATTTATTATTTGGATTTTTCCCCTCGCGCTCCATCTTTTATAGAGCAAAGTCCAACAATGAATGAGTCTTCCTGAAACATACTTTAGTTGGTTATTGTGTTCAAGATGCTGCCAGCAGCAATTACTGAGCAAGAGAGAGATTCTGTCTGTGAGTGAATAGAAAAATATTTAAATGCAAAACACCTTACTATTGTGCATATTTCTATACCGTTGTATTCTATATTTCCAAAACGTGGCTTTTTTTGGCTTTTGTTTTTGTTCCAAAGATTTGTAGAAAGCACATTTTTCTGCCGTATGTATAAATATATTATCTTTGTTATTGTTATGATCATAATCCTTGATAATCCTATTGCTGTCTTTATTTACTTCTTTTTCATCTTCCATTTGTCTCTTTTTTTTTTTATATCCGTAACTGTCAATCCTTTTTCATGAAGGTGCAAGTTCAATTTCAATTTTATTTTATTGTTATTTTTATTTCATTTTGGAGTAAACATTTGGAGCTGAGAGTGTACCTGAGTGCTGACCTACTAAAGGTATGCATGCAACACTACAACGTTTTTGTCCTCACGGTGAAACATTCAGTACCTTTTATTTTTATTTGTTTTTTGTTTTGTTGTGGGTTGATCATAGGATCTGTCAGCATGATTATATTTCAAATTATACAGGAACGGCTGGATTGTTTTTCCCTTTTTGTGTCCATATTTTGCAGGTTACTGCAGACATTTTGGATTGAATGAACATAGGTGTGTAGCACTTTTGGTCGAAACCAACTGTGTTTCTTTCTTGAGTTTTTCCTGTATTTTATGACTTCTTTGTTTGTAAACAGACTCCTTACATTTCAGTGGTTAAATCTGTTAGCTCGGCCCTTGTGGCTGCTCCAGGTTTGTTTTGAAGATACCCGGTAAACGTCTGAAAGTGTTAGCCTATATCTCATGCATTAGCAGGTTAATATTCCAACATAGTGAAAAACAAAATGTCATTGTGGGATATGATCTAAATTTTGTGTTCAATGGAGCCGTTATGTTTTATTTTTTTTTTGTTTTTTTTTCTTTAATTTTGACTGTTAACTAATTTCAAAGCTACCATTGTGTTTTTCAGTTCTCACACTTGGAAAAACATGCAGGTCAAAGTTTCTTTTTCTCTATTAAATGTGCTGCTGTTGGATTTTCTCATGACATAAAACATTTCTTTTTTTAAATATCTCCAAGTTATTATAGAATGTGCTCTGGACAACAAAACGCAGAGGGGGAAAAAAAAAAAAAAAAGAAGAAACCTAGCCAAAGATGCTAACAAACAGTCCCCAGCACGTTCTGGTTCCCAACTTGAGAAGTACTACATAAAATACACAAAGATGGACTTAACAAAGCCACTGACGGCATGGACAAACCAGCATGAGCGATACTTGTCAAGTTAAAAAAAAAAAAAAAGTTTTGCATGAATCTTGTGTCTTTCATATTTGACTCCTAAGCAGCCGAGCCCAGTTGCGTTCTTCTTTACCACTAAACTCTGTAGAATGACAGGCAGCTAGCAGTTTGACGCTAGCTCACACAACAAAGAGCACAGTGCTGTTTGACAAAAAGGCCTGCTGACAAACAAAATGGCTGCCGCACAACGGAACACAGGGCAGCTTCATTTTCCTGTCACGGTTTTCTTGCCACTGTAATATAGTTAACTATGTGGCCGTTCTTCATAGTTGCTATGGTTTTCTCAATGACCAGTCCTCTCCCTCTGTCATGTCTATCCCCCTTGACTGCCATTATGTTTTTTTGTTATTGAATGTCCATATAAAATGTTTTATATAAAAATGTTTTGTTGTGATCAAAGCTCTCAGCTTGTTTTTCTTTTGGTATTCTATTTATTAAGTAAAATGAATGAGTGCTATTTTTGCAGTTTCTCACTTTATTGGACACAGACTGTGCCAGCCCTGCTGGAAAAAAAAACAGCATAGACCAGCAAGACCAGCATATGATGTGTTTTGTTGCTGGTCTATGTTGTTTTTTACAGCAGGGAGTACAGCTGATTTTTTAATTTTAGTGTTGATTGCCTTACACCTGCACATATCTTTAGCTAATGAAGGGTAACTGAATAATGGTGGGTTCCATTTATGACAGGAATGGCCTCTCCGATGCATTTGCGCTGCATAACGTGTTCTGGTCAGGTTAACCACAGTTAGCCAATTGTTAGCAATGCCAATTGATTAGAATGCATGATGCAGTACTGAGCACGTACAAACACTGAAGTATGTGTCCACAGGTAGAAGTTGGACTGCACTGCTTGTAAGAGTGCCTGAGACACACATAAGACAGAGGTCTTTCACAGCTGTTGAGCAGTGGCCTTGGATTTTGAGGTTGGGGGTTTAACTTTGACGTTTCCAAAGCATGAAGTGACCTCCCTGTGCGAATGGAATGCATTAATACACCAGGTGTACATCTTCTAAGTTGATGTGGCAACGAGCTAACAACAGTTGCCAACGATTCTGGACCAACATTAGTGTTAATTGTACTTTTAGCTGTACGTTTGTCTCCATCAACTCCTATATCTGCTCCACTGTATCTTCACCAGCTAGTTGCTAATTTTGTCTACCTTTTGTTTGGTTCTGAAGTGGTAGAGTTTGCATACTGTGCGTTTATCAGAGCTTTTAAAACGGCTGCCAGCAGAGCAGCAGCTGATGAGAGTGAAGCAGACCAGACCAGTTTAGTTGCAGGCTGGACATTCATAACAATGACCTGGAAGACGCTACAGTGGTTTGTAAAGGAAAATGACTGATGCCTTTGACATTATTTCATGCCTAAGAGTCTACTGTCATGCTAGTGAGAGGTGCATAATAGGTACAGCAGTGTTTTGTGCATGACAACATGCTCATAACACAAACATCCCAGTGCTTAGCAGCTTCATGTTTTACGATGTTAATGTTTCCACCATTTATAGCGTGCTGGCATGCTCACATTTGCTAATGTCGCTATTGGCCAAGCTGTCTTAAAGGACCAGTGTGTAAGATTTGGTGGCATCTCATGGTGTGGTTACTGCAACAACCTGAGTGCCTCACCTCACCTACGGCAGGCCTATGCACCAAATTAAAAATGATCATGAATATTATATTCCATGTCTGCCGATAGAGCTCCTAAATAAAATCTTATCCACTGGATATTCAATCATGCACATATATATGTTGGTGTTTGTTTATATGTGTTCTCTTCCATTGTTTGTTCGCGGATGAATGATGAAGTAACACTGACAACACATCTTTGGGGAAATATATTTATTGATACTTCTACTCAACTGCTCAACAGTCCCATATCAATTGTGCGCACAATTTTACATTCATTTCATAAAAATAAAAATACATTTATGTCTCATCAGCAGCAGTGCATTAAAATAATAGAATAGCTCCAAAGCGAGGGTGGTTCATGGATCGGAAAAGGCAGAGTAGGAGAGAGGATCAGAGGTCAGCCATTGTAGAAACAGAGATCAAACCTGTTCACAGGTTTAGTCCAGCCAAGTGCAAAGGATGGGGGAGGTAGCTGGGGTTGTTTTGCTTCAAGCAGAGACACCTCAGTGAAGCATATATAAATAATTAAAATATATAACTTTTTAAATGACGTGCCAATTTTAGGTTAGCTTTGGTGCAACATCTTCCCAAAACTCATATGGACACAACAAAGGACATCAGGTCAGATATTGTGGGAGGTGAGGGAGAACAGGGCGAGAGAGGAAGACTGGGCGAAGGAAAATCAGTACAGGGAGAAGACCTGGTGGGGTTTTTCTAGACAATTCCATATTTCGCCAGGTCGCTGAGCTCCATGTCACCGAAGGCTTCCCATGGGCAAACCACTGTGATGTCTGTGCCAAGGCCCTCCATGCCGGGGATGTCGTCTCCGAATCTGAAACAGAAAAAAAAGAAAAAAAAATTAATTTCCTGTGAATGTTTCACTTGAGTTCTTTTATTTGATTTGTTGCAGACGGGGTACTCTGATCCTTAACTACAAACAACAGGAGCATTAAAATCCATCTTACCCCTTCTGGCCTGGCTTAGGGGCCTTGCTCTTGAAGGTACGTGCAGTCCTCTGCTTGAACTTGGGTGGTGCCTTCTTGTCGGCGGGAGCTGCAACGGCTGTGTCTGCCATTTCGATGAGTTACTGCAAGAGAAAAAAAAGAGGACAACAACATCCAATTAGCCTTCAAGAACTTTCCTCCTCCTCCCCCAATAAGCCCCACTGCTCAGACGATACAACACCTGCATATGAGGTCAATTTAGAGGCTAAAGCTACTGCTCCTTAAGACCCAGTTACACAAACGGCTTTGTCTATTTTTACTCTTTGGCTTTAAAGATTAATCTTGGCCAAGTTACAGACTGTACACCGTGAGACCAGAATATCACTAAGTTCACCTAATGCCAGATTTAGTCTAAAGTCAACACCCTCACTGGACGTGTGAGATTTTCCCCCTGAACAACAAATTTTCAATCGTCCCTAATCCGACTTTTCTCTGACCTTTCTCTGATCTTAGTTTATGGGACAGCTCAGCAGTGCTTTGGACAGAAATAAACTCTGACCTCACTGATGGCCCCTTGGAACACGCAAACAAAACGTGTTGACACGCTCGGTTAATCTTTCATTTTCAAATCATGGGGGATTAAGAAAATAAAAATTCAAAGCCAGATCTGACCACGTGTACAACCACGTCTGTGTAATATTCTTCTAGTGAGCATCGGCACAACTAATGACATTTGTGTTATTTCAAAAACATTTAGTGATAAAAATCAAGCCAACTTCATTTACGCGGCACTAAATCACAAAATTAGTTTACTGGTGGCAGCTTTCATTAAGGGCGGGTCTAAATACTGAAAGCTATCTTTTTAGAATATGTTTTACCTTCATTAAACCAGGATTGTCTCTTGAGATCTAAATCTCAGCCCAATTATAAAACACAGACCAGCAGAGAGCCAATGTTTACTGACAGAAGAGTAGTTAAGGTGGGAGGAGAACAATGCACCAAACCACCGTAGATGGAATAGTGGAATACGTGCCACATGGTGGTAAAGCTGCAGAACTGACATTGGGTGTGATGAAAAGGAAAACAATCACAGATCATCCCTCTACTTCAAACATTCACATTAAATCAGACTTTTCAAGCACTGATATATATATATTCGTCTCTGGCCATTTCTTTAAATGCAGTTTAGTTGATGGCAATAAGAAGATATTCACTCATGCCACTAACTTAAATGCAGGTGCATTTGAAAATCTCACTTCAGTCATGAAGATTGAAGATCCCGCACACTGCTGTTGCTGTGCAGCATCACAGTTTGTTTATCCTGTTGGTGATTCTGTCCTACTGGACCTTCCCTGAGAGTATTTCTTTCAATTTCAAGAGGGACTTTTTTGAGGAAGGTCCAGTCATGTGCAGGCTCTTTAGTTTAAATATGCCTTAAACCAGATTAAAGGTGTTCTGAGGAGTCCCCAGCACCCAAAAGGTAAAAAGTCAAATTAATTCAGTACATCTTGTGTTAGAGTATTCGTAAACTGTCTTAGAGAGGAAAACTATTGGTCAAAGAGTCAGCCAAGATTGTGCACTGCATTAAAATATGCACACACCACAAATATAAAGTGGAGAAAAAAGCTCCAGAATAAACCTGGCTCTTCTTCTAGAGGATAATTTATCTTTAAACAATTCAGAGATCACATTCCTGTCATGTGCGTCTCACAGAACCATCTGAGCTCACGTCTCTGGCCTCTCATGTTCTACGCTCTGTCCTTTCACTTGGCAGAACTGGAAAGTCAACCGAAGCTTGCATCAGAGTGAAGGTGTGAGTTGGATCTTACCTGTTCTTGCAGTTGCTTCTGCTTCTCTTGAAAGTCTCTGCTGGTCTGGGTCTTTCTGGTCTCCGCCCCGCTCCCTCCTTATAAACTTGCCCCTTCTAATCCCCCTGATATGCTCATCCACAACTTTCTGTACTGTTCTGTTCTTTTAAGCCCCATCCTCTAATTGGCCTCTGGGCTCTATAAGACTAAGTAGAGGGCTCAAAGGAACAACTAATGTGTTTGGCCGTGTGAGGATTTTTTTTTGGAATTTACATAATGACAGCATGTCAGAGAAAAACAAAATTGGACTCAGTGAACAACGTGACTTGTTTTTTGGACCCGAATCTGGACATATTGGTTTCTGAACGGGTGCATTTTAGAAGAGTTTAATGTTATTGCAGAATATCTAAATAAATTCAGCTCACAGTTTTGCTTAAAAAGTTTTTTCCTGACCTTGCAAATAATGGTTTGATTGAAAAATCTTAACCCAAGGTCCACTCACTAGTTTTTACCAGAGCTTTCTCAAATCTCACACGTCTCATCGGCTGATAAAAACATTCTGAAACTGGAAAAAGGTAGAAAGTGGACTTAAAATTAAGCTTTTCTTCATCAAATGACACAAATAGTGAAGAGTTGGGTGCTGTAACCAAACAATAAGTGCATGTTTTTTATATTTCACCACCCTCAGACACATTTCTTCATGTCTCACATTGATAATCTTTCACTTTAGTTGGCTGTTGATAACCCAGTATTGTCCCACTGTCACCTGGGTCCAAGCCATGCGTTGAGAGCTTAAGAGCTGAACCGTTAAGTGCTCTTTAATTAGTGATCGATCACCTGCATGGAGCTCATGTCGCTGCTCTTACATCACATGTTCCAGATCCTCGTGCATGCCGCTTTAGGACACATGCTTGTTTACAAATAATCTCAATGTATAGCTCAATATTTCACAATCTATGATTGCTGCTGCTCTCTTGAAGAGACTGAAAACTTCCATCATGTTTGAACACAAAGACAAGAGGACAATGATCGTCAAAGTAAATTATTCGATTTTGATGTGTGCACAATGCGAAATGAGGTCTGTATCTGAGGGGGCATGTATTATTGGGAGATTGCTCTTCTCATGTCTCTCATCAGAGGGATCTTTTTCAGAGGGATCTTTTTCAAGAACTGAAAAAAAATAGTCTATTTACTCAAAAGTGTCTCTTGCTCCTGCAGCTGAATGTTTGAGCTTCACGGTGTAGAATGATGTATGTGCAGAGTTTGACACTATAAGGCTGTATTCAGATTCATCAGCTAAAATGTACGTTGTCTCTGAGCTCAATATAAAATCAGATTTGAAGAGGTGGGCCTATGAGCATAATTTGTGACATCACAGGTAGATTGAAAGACAATCTCTCAATGCACGAAACTAACTACTGAAAATGTACTTTTCATTTAAAGATGTAAAATGTGGCTGTCGGGGGGCCCTTGTTCCCAGATTTCTTTGAGGGCCCCCAAAGAAATGTTTGCTTTGTCTCTACTGACCTCCGTCTCTGGGAACCTTTACGGATATATGTAAAACAAAAAAACAGGTAAAATGATGTCAATTACATCTGTTAGAAATTAAAATGCACAACAGTAAATCTACTGCTTATCTCATCAGAAATAAAAAGTTTCATGGAACGCAGTGCTGGTGAGATGCTTATATGGTAAAACAAAGACAAAAGGAAGAGAGCTGTCAAAAGCAGAAAAGTAAGATTTTGGTTTATCAATTAGTTATTCATAAAAGCCTTTAGGGCAAGCTTCAAGCCATTGGGTGCACTTTTAGTTAATTAAGCTTTGATATTTTCTTAATTTAAAGTTTTCCTTGCATCATAATTTCACTTGTTTGTTCAGTTTTTCCATTTTATGTAGTAAAAACAAATACATTAATTTACTTGACATAAAGTAAAACACAATTCTTATGACTGAACCAAGATGTAGTTACATGTGCTGTAAAGACATTATTGAATTGAACATGAGGCGTTCAAATCATGATTCAGAGGGCTGCAGCAGTGTGTGTGGTTAACACACTACTGCATGTGGTGGGCTGTGACAGACAGACACACAGACAATGAATATCTGTCAGCACATTTTTTGGCTTCGACTTGATCGTCATGATAATTACTGTCACTCTCTGCTTCCAATAAATGACACCTCTGTAATTTAGTTGAATTCACAGGTTGACAGACACACATCTGACTCGAAAAACACCTTGTATTTATATCTGATTATCCCTTAACCCGTCTATTAGCGGCTGAGCTGGTACAGAAGTGGACAGAGCAGAGTTGGCACATGAATGAATGACTTAGTGACCATCTGACGGGATTAGCAGCTCTATATAAAGGGATTGTCGGACCGAGAGAGGAGTACCAGAAAGCGAGAAGCAAGCTCATCAGCAAAAGAAAGGACACTTTGAGACCTCAACAAAAGGTAAGATGAAACTGCCATTTTCTCAGCTCTGGCGCTGGCGGCTTTGATAACATGTTACCAACAGAAAGAAAAGATAGATAGAGTGACGGCTTTGTAGCATTTTTCTTGAGTATTTTGGCTGAAATGAAGCTGAAATGAGATAGATTCCTGCTGAGAAGACTTCAGACAGTCTTCTAGTTGCTACTAAGACAAATGTGAATTGGATTTTAATAAAATGTATGAATAAACACAAATTGAATACATTAACACAAAACAGTGACAAACAGAAAAGTTTTAAAAAAGTGAGAGTTGCAGGAATCTCATATATTTTGTCCCTTCCCCTTTTTTTCTCTTGCAGTAACTCATCGAAATGGCAGACACAGCCGTCGCAGCTCCCGCCGACAAGAAGGCACCACCCAAGTTCAAGCAGAGGACTGCACGTACCTTCAAGAGCAAGGCCCCTAAACCAGGCCAGAAGGGGTAAGATGGATTTTAATGTTTCCATTGTTTGTATTGGTGATTTTACTTAAGTGAAGAATCGGAGTGCTCTGTCTACAACATATCAAATTAAAGAACTCAAGTGAAACATTCACTGGAAATTAAAACAATGTCTTGTTTTCTGTTTCAGATTCGGAGACGACATCCCCGGCATGGAGGGCCTTGGCACAGACATCACAGTGGTTTGCCCATGGGAAGCCTTCGGTGACATGGAGCTCAGCGACCTGGCGAAATACGGAATCGTCTAGAAACCCCTCACCAGGTCTTCTCCTCAACGGTTTCCTCCCTGTGCTGGTTTTTCTTTGCCAGTCTTCCTCTCTTGCCCTGTTCCAACTCTTGCCTGCTGAAGATGTTTTATCGTTAAGCTCTCAAAGGAGGCAGCTTTTGAAGATTAAGAGGTTTGACCTGGAAAAAAAATAAAATCCAGCACTCTCTCTTGTCTCATGCACTTTATTCGCCCCTGCCTTCCCAGCCATCCTCCACGGTCCTTGTAACGAGGCGTGTGAACAGCTCTGAGCCCGGAGCCTGAACTGTCCACTGAGAAAAATATATGTATTGAATATATACAATGAATGAGTGTTTGATATCTGTTGTTGTGATATCCCTTCCTCCACCTCTTTCCTAAAAGTTGCTCATCCAGCATGCACAGATGTTTATTTTGTGTATTAGCAAAATCAAAATATATTTTTATGGGAAAGTCTATAATTCTCTTCACTCTGCAGTGAAAGAGATCAACGCTCTCTGTTTTGTCAGTACTCCATAAACACAATAAAGATTCTTATTTTCCATAGAACTTCTGTTTTCGTGTCATTCCTATCATCATTAACACATGCAGTTGCTGTTTGGCCTCTTGATGTGCATAGTGACTCAGTGAAGCCGTGGCTAGATGGTTTTCAATCTTTTTGTGCCAAAAACACACCAAAGGGCACAACAAAATCTTGCGTCAGACTTGTAAGAAAGGCTCTGTAGCATCACCCTTTATTTGTATCTACTAGTCCTGAAAAAAAATTGGACAAACAACAATATTACTCATGAAAAATAACTAACTAAATTAACAAAATGATTCAAGGATTCACTGGAAACTTTGTTAAATAGCACAAAGGGAGCAACACTCGCATTTAAATCAGACAGGTCATAAAATGCAAAATAGATAGAGACTTTATTGTCACTGTATAAAATACAACAAAATTTCAGGGGCACTCAAGTACTGGACTCAAAATACATAAATAAAAGTAGATAAATTACCCTAAAATACAATAACTTATGTTTTCACTCATCATCCATTGTCCTCACCCATACTCTCATTCATGCCAGCTTATGCAGCTCACACTAACAAGCAGCAGCAATAAGGAGTATGAAGAATAAGCATTGACAATCTCCAGCTCCAGAGTTCTTTCATTGATTTACTCTAACACACAGCATGTTAGCAAATGTAGTTTCTGGGCTGTCTTCATCAAAGGTGTCGGCTTATAGAATGTTCATAAAAGAATTCTGCGGAGGCCAGGCGGGTCGGAATGATAGAGCAATTTTTATTGAAACAGATCTCAAGCCAACATCCGAATAGAGTGCAGCCTCACATCTGGTATTCTCAAATCTCTGGCAAAAGCAATGCCAAAATGCTTCCCCCTCTGCCCTATCAGAAATCCTATCGAGCCTTTGATCTTAGGAGATCTACCAATTACCACCCCCCTTTCTCTGCTGTGGGGGGCCTTTTTAGAGTCTATTTTCCATACCCGCCTACTTCTCCTAATTGGTCACTTTGGTGAATTAAAGGTTCATCTATCCAATGGGAGAAAAGAAGGATGGGTCTGCCTCACACCCCCTATGAACTAACTCTTGTGTGTGTTACTTAACTTTGCTGATGTCAGCTAAAGGGGACAGGATAGTCTCTCTATACTTAGATGGCCATGTATACATTGAGCTCTGGTGTGGGCCCCTTACTGTAGCTTATCTCTGATGCCAACCTCAGAGCTGATCAAGGCTCCTGGTCATGAGGACCTTTGCACTTTTGCATTCCCACCCTTGTCTACAGGGGAGCATCTGTTCCTGTCCCATCCTGTCTTCTCACTATACCTTATTGTCTTAGATCCCAGGATGTGCAAGAAATACACAGACATTATACAACCTAGCCACATAACTGGAGTGACCTACCATTTCACTCATGGTGTGGTAACCACACACTAAACCACACTCTGATTTTGAACATCCATAGGCTTTCCCCAACACATTACATTCTTATTGATGAAACCATACCCATTCCTGACGTTGAAGGGAGGTGTAATGTTCCTCCATGTGACGTGACGTAAAGCACAAAGTTGGGCAGTAAACAGTGACAACAAATTTGTCTTCAAAATAAGAGCTTTACATTGCAGCCCATTAGAGTTTAGAACTGGGTTTTTAGAGGGGAATTTTTAATTTGAAAGTAGCAACTGTTAGTAGATTGCCGCTACAACAACAAGCGGACACAACCAAACAGCTACAGAGACCGAGCAGACGCTAGCATCTTCTGGATCTTAGCAGCTTTCCAGTTCCTCATCTTGACGTCCGTTGATAAAGTGATGAACTAATTGCTGTTATCAGCTGTTTCCTGGTTTTAAAACTCCCTAGCTGTGGGTCGCACAACAGTGCAGGTCATCGACACCTCTGCCCATCTCACGCAATTGCCTGTACATCAACGCACCGGATCTGCGGACCTAGCTGCAAAAAGGACAGCCAAATTGGCAGATTATTGACCAGTATAAAAACAGGTAGTGAAGTACCAGGGTTCCCTGGAAGGTTTTTTCGGGGAAATTACTTCCGGATTAGGAAATGAATGCATTAAAAGCACTGATATAGTAAATTCCAAGCTCATTCATTACTCCTTGTTGTATGTTGCAATACTAATGTGTGGTTGTAACAAAACCCCACGCGACACCTGGGCATAGCTATTGTTGCCAGGTTCTGTTGGCGTTTCTCCAAAAGGAAACAGAAGACGAACAGTTTCAGTGTTGAGGTTCGATGCCAAAAAAGATCAATTTATCAATTATTTTAGATATCTGGTGTTTTAAAGATGTTTTTAAAGAAGAACTCTACACGAGACTTGTAATTGCAATTATGCAAAAAAGTTTTGTGATCTAGGGTTGTTTTTCATTTATCTATCTTGTATGTTGTACAGTGGAAGTAGAAGCAGTCATTCCCACACTTCTGGAGAGGAAAAAATTGTAAAGATTTATAAAAGTATTCATATTTTATTCATTATATAGTTGCATTTATGATAACTGATGCATCACCATGTACAGGAAGTAGCATTTTGCAGTCGTATATTGAGACAGACACACAGCCAATGAATGTCTGTCAGCACATTTTTTGGCTTCGACTTGATCATCATGATTATTACTGTAACTCTCTGCTTCCAATAAATGACACCTCTGTAATTAAGTTGAATTCACAGGTTGACAGACACACATCTGACTCGAAAAGCACCTTGTATTTATATCTGGTTATCCCTTAACCCGTCTATTAGCGGCTGAGCTGGTACAGAAGTGGACAGAGCAGAGTTGGCACATTAAAAGATGACTTAGTGACCATCTGACGGGATTAGTAGCTCTATATAAAGGGACTGTCGGACCGAGAGAGGAGTACCAGAAAGCGAGAAGCAAGCTCATCAGCAAAAAAAAGGACACTTTGAGACCTCAACAAAAGGTAAGATGAAACTTCCATTTTCTCAGCTCTGGCACTGGAGGCTTTGATAACATGTTACCAACTGAAAGAAAGGACAGATAGAGTGATGACTTTGTAGCATTTTTCTTGAGTATTTTGGCTGAAATGTAGCTGAAATGAGATATGAGATTCCTGCTAAGAAGACTTCAGACAGTTTTCTAGTTGCTGCTGCTCGATGCCCCGTCTTTACTTCTTTATCTCTTGATGGTTCTGGATGAGGCAAGAAGACTTTTGAATATGGCTTCTGCATGTTTTATCGATGCTTTTTGCATCTTATACTTTGGTGGTATGTCTGGATAATTTATCAGCTTCATGAAGAGTATGAGTGATTCAATTTTAAGAGTAACGTGCTCACATTTTGGTGGATAATGATGCGTCTGTGAAGAGGAGATATTTTGCTGATGGTAGTGGAGGAATCTGAGGTGTATATTCGTGTAGCAAGCCATTCATGCTGCATATACGAAGTAGAATGCATTACAACACAAACAGGCAAATGTGAATTGGATTTTAAGTAAAAGTAAAGTAACTTGATAAAATGTCTGAGTAAACACAAATTGAATACATAAACACAAGACAGTGACAAACAGAAAAGTTTAAAAGAAGAGAGAGTTGCAGGAATCTCATATATTTTGTCCCTTCTTTTTCTCTTGCAGTAACTCATCGAAATGGCAGACACAGCCGTCGCAGCTCCCGCCGACAGGAAGGCACCACCCAAGTTCAAGCAGAGGACTGCACGTACCTTCAAGAGCAAGGCCCCTAAACCAGGCCAGAAAGGGTAAGATGGATTTTAATGTTCCCATTGTTTGTATTGGTGATTTTACTTAAGTGATGGATCAGAGTACTCTGTCTGCAACATATCAGGTTAAAGAACATTAAAATCATTAAGTGAAACATTCACTGGAAATTAAAACAATGTCTTGTTTTCTGTTTCAGATTTGGAGACGACATCCCCGGCATGGAGGGCCTTGGCACAGACATCACAGTGGTTTGCCCATGGGAAGCCTTCGGTGACATGGAGCTCAGTGACCTGGCGAAATACGGAATCGTCTAGAAACACCTCACCAGGTCTTCTCCTCAACGGTTTCCTCCCTGTGCTGGTCTTCCTTCGCCCAGTCTTCCTCTCTCGCCCTGTTCCAACTCTTGGCTGCTGAAGATGTTTTATCGTTAAGCTCTCAAAGGAATCAGCTTTTGAAGATTAAGAGGTTTGACCTGGAAAAAAAATAAAATCCAGCACTCTCTCTTGTCTCATGCACTTTATTCGCCCCTGCCTTCCCAGCCTTCCTCCACAGTCCTTGTAACAAGGCGTGTGAGCAGCTCCGAGTTCGGAGCCTGAACTGTCCACTGAGAAAAAATATATGTGTTGAATATATACAATGAATGAGTGTTTGATATCTGTTGTTGTGATTTCCATTCCTCCACCTCCTCTCCTCAAAGTTGCTCATTCAGCATGCACAGATGTCTATTTTGTGTATTAGCAAAATCAAAATATATTTTTATGGGAAAGTCTATTATTCTGTTCATTCTGCAGTGAAATAGATCAACGCTCTCTGTTTTGTCAGTACTCCATAAACACAATAAAGATTCCTATTTTCCATAGAACTTCTGTTTTTCGCATATTTCCTATCATAATTAACACATGCTGATGCTGTTGTTTGGCCTCTTGATGTGCATAGTGACTCAGTGAAGCCGTGGCTAGATAGTTTTCAATCTTTTTGTGCCAAAAACACACCAAAGGGCACAACAAAATCTTGCAGCACACTTATAAGAAAGGCTCTGTAGCATGTGTTATCTAATCACTCTTTATTGTAATTTGAAATTTTACAAACAACTACATTTCTAATGAAAAATAACTAACTAAAACAACAAAATGATTCAAGAATTCACTTGAAACTTTGTTAAATAACATGAAAGGAGCAACACTCACATTTAAATCAGACAGGTCATAAAATGCAAAATAGATAGAGACTTGATTGTCATTGTATAAAATACAACAAAATTTCAGGTGCACTCAAGTACTGTGCTCAATATACATAAATAAAGGTAGATAAATAGATAAAATACCCTAAAATACAATCAAAAATGTTTTCATTCATCATCCATTGTCCTCACCCATGCTCTCTTTCATGCCAGTTTATGTAGATGACATTGTATCAAGCTGCAAAATAACAAGTAGGTAGAGTTAGCATTGACAAGTTCCAGCTCCAGAGTTCTACCATTGATTTTCTTTCACAAACACACAACCTGCTAGCAACCTAGCAGCATAATTTGAGTGACCTACCATTTCACTCATGGTGTGATAACAGGTATCTGGACTGCAACACATTCTGATCTTTAATTCAACTCAGTTTACATTTAACCTGTTTCTCCTCCTTGTGTGAGTGAAGGAATGTAGACGGAGTGGGGCTCACAGCTCCAAGGGCCCCAGAGTTGTTTTTCAACTGTGTGTGTGTTAAAGGTTAGCAGACGGCAAGGCCACCATAAAGTACTAAACTGAGTTTGACCCTCACGCCAAATGGTGAGAGATGCCTAAACGTTTATGTTCCAGTAGAAGGACAGAGGTCATTTTGGGAAGAAGACCTCAGGGTGACTGCAGCCAAGTTAGATGAGTTATGGGAGATGAGCAGGGAGACAGGTCAACTCCTCTTTCAGTCTATTGGATAATTTACCAACGTGACCAATCTGAAGAAGTGGGTGTGTACTGGAGAAGGGACTCTACAAAGGCTTGCATAGGAGAGAACAGGGGGTGGTTACTTGTAGATTTCCTAAGATTGGAGGGTCGAGAGGATTTCTGGTAGAGCAGAGGGCAAAGCATTGGGCAGAACTTTGTCTGGATTTGAGAACACCAGAGAGAGAGGCTGCATCTGGTTTGGACGCGGGAGAGAGATCAGTTTCAGTAAAGATTGCTCTATCATTCCACCCAGCCTTGCCCCCGCAGAGTTCTTTTATCATCAAACTACACACCGGTGAGGTGTCTGCACAGTCACACATTCAGAGATATGCTTTAATAGTGATAGTTGCTTTCCCTAACTGGGAGGCAAGAAAGGTGGCCAATGCGATGTTTACATATCTAGGGGCCCCGGAGCAATTAAACAGTTCACTGTGTGTGTGCGTTAAAGTTTAGCTGGAGGACAAGATCCATATAGAGCAATAAAGCTGAATCTATCTCCCATACTAGTTGTTTCGAGCGGACTTAAGATATACATTTCCATATAAGCATGATGAGACAATCCGGTCCGTTTTAGGCTGTAAGTTCCAAGAAGTGACCTCAGCGGACGTTAGGTAATGTACAGGAAGAGGCAGACTAACTTCTCTTACTACCATTGAATAGATGGACCCTCAGTCCACCAAAGTGACCAATTGGAAGAAGTGGGATGATTCATAAATTAGACAAACCCAGGTAACGGCCGTGCCTGGACGGACGCGGGCAATTGAGATCTGTTTTCAATAAAGAGTGCTCTATTATCCACCAGCCTGCCTCCGCAGAATTCTTTTATCAACATACTACACACCGACATCTTGGACGAAGAAAGCCCAGAAACTACACCGGCACCTTTGACGAAGAGAGCCCAGAAACTACAATAACCACGCACTAAACCACACCCACTTTGATTTTGAACGTCCATGTGCTTTCCCCAACACCTTACACAGCCTCTGCCCTCTGCTCTCCCTCAACTACATCAAACTCCACAGTTTCCCCATCTCCAACACTGTAAAGGAATCTCTTCAGGTTGTTCTTTTTGATGGCTGTCTGTTGTACATACACATCCTCTTTTGTGTCATTCCTATTGATGAAACTGTATCCATTCCTGAACTTGAACCATTGGACTGTACCAAGGACTTTTGTTGTGATGACCTTCTTATCCGCCGCGAAAGCAGCGGCTGCCGGACTGGATGGGCTCTGCTCATCGGTAGCAGGCTGTGGCGGCTGTTGGTGTGGCGGCTGTTGGTGTGCTGGCTTGGCAGGTCCCCTAGCTGCAGGCGGTGGTGGCTTGGTGGCAAATCACAGTCCTTCTTCCCCAGTGGTGCGGAGCTGAATAGCCTGGGAACCCAGATAGAGTGTCGTCCTGGGTACATCCACCATGGCCTCCCACTTAGCTAGCAGATCCA
>CAEMYA010000032.1:2518981-2553732 GCA_903131615.1 Diplodus sargus
TCAGAGGAGGTATGATCCCCTGCGTTCAACAAATGTTCAACCCGCTTACCTTCCATCATGGCATCTGTCAGGGTCCTTGGAGCGCACAGACGGAGATGTTCCCACAGTCGCTCTTGCTGCAGCCCCCGCGTAATAGCTTGAAGAATGAGTTCCTCTTGGGCCCTTGTGTCGAATGTGGGATACCCCAGGCGTGTGTAATGGCAAGGTCTGCTGCGTAGGCACCAAGGCTCTCTCCGTCCCTCCTACATCCAGCCAGCTTGTCTCGGGTCTCATTTTGGCGGCCAAATCAACTCTGGATCGCCCTTTCGATGGCTGGCCAGTCAAAACGCTCTTTTGGCTGGAGATCTGTCAACACCTGCAGGGCCTTTCCTTCCAAAGCGACCACACCAGGATGCCATATGTGAGGACACTCTCAATTGAACAGTAGTAGAAAGACTCCAAAAGCTGTTGTGACAGCTCCTATAAAAAAAAAATGTATTGGAGGTTTACCTTCTTTAGCAGTTTTAAAAAGTACAGTCGCTGTAGTGCCTTCTTAACAGCGCTGTGGGGTTTGCTGTCCATGTGAGGTCCTCTGAGATGTGTGTGCCCAGGAATTTGAAGTTGGCCACCCTCTCCACCCTCTCCACGTTGATGTTCAGTGGTGAGTGGACATGGTGGCCACCATCTTTCTGCGCTGCAAAACAAGAAAATTAGAGGAACTGATCCTCAGCACAACTAAGTGATCAGTTCTCCTGCTTGCTAGCCTCCTTCACACTGACTGTCCATCAGCACCTTTGATGTGTCCCACCGTGGGACTGTTGCCTAGACTGTGAGATACTGGTGTTCACTGGAAGGTTTTCAAAATTACTTCCGTATTCGTAAATGAATGCATAAAAAGCACAAGTATAGTAAATTATAAGCTCATTCATTACTTGTTGTTGTATGTTGCAGTACTAATGTGTGGTTGTAACAAAACCCCATGCTACACCTGGGCTTAGCTATTGTTGCCGCAGTTCTGTTGGCGTTTCTCCAAAAGGAAACAGAAGATGAACAGTTTTAGTGTCGATGCAACAGGAGGTTCAATGCCAAAAAACATACATTTGTCACTTATTTTAGATATCTGCTGTTTTAAAGATGTTTTTAAAGAAGAACTTCACAAGAGACTTAGCAATTATTAAAACATTTTTGGGGTGATCTAGGGTTATTTTTAATTTGTCTATCTGGTATGTTGTACAGTGGAAGTAGAAGCAGTCATATCATACACATCTGGAGAGGAACATTTTTTAAAGATTTATAAAATTATTCAAATTTTATTCATTATATAATTGCATTTATTATAACTGATGCATCACCATGTACAGGAAGTAGCATTTTGCAGTTGTATATTGAGACAGACACACAGCCAATGAATATCTGTCAGCACATTATTTGGCTTTGACTTGATCATCATGATAATTACTGTTACTCTCTGCTTCCAATAAATGACACCTCTGTAATTTAGTTGAATTCATAAGTTGACAGACACACATCTGACTCGAAAAGTACCTTGTATTTATATCTGGTTATCCCTTAACCCGTCTATTAGCGGCTGAGCTGGTACAGAACTGGACAGAGCAGAGTTGGCACATTAAAAGATGACTTAGTGACCATCTGATGGGATTAGCAGCTCTATGTAAAGGGACTGTCGGACTGAGAGAGGAGTACCAGAAAGCGAGAAGCAAGCTCATCAGCAAAAGAAAGGACACTTTGAGACCTCAACAAAAGGTAAGATGAAACTTCCATTTTCTCAGCTCTGAGTTCTGGCACTGGAGGCTTTGATAACATGTTACCAACAGAAAGAAAAGACAGATAGAATGATGACTTTGTGGCTTTTGTAGCATCTTGAGTATTTTGGCTGAAATGTAGCTGAAATGAGATATGAGATTCCTGCTGAGAAGACTTCAGACAGTCTTCCTGTTGCTGCTGCTCGAGGCCCCGTCTTTACTTCTTTATCTCTTGATAGTTCTGGATGAGGCATGAAGACTTATGAATATTGCTTCTGCATGTTTTATCGATGCTTTTTGCATCTTATACTTTGGTGATATGTCTGGATATTTTATCAGCTTCATGAAGAGTACAAGTGATGCAATTTTAAGAGTAACGTGCTCACATTTTGGTGGATAATGATGCGTCTGTGAAGAGGAGATATTTGGCTGATGGTAGTGGAAGTGTGTATTCAGGTAGCAAGCCATTCATGCTGCATATACGACGTAGAATGCATTACAACACAAACAGGCAAATGTGAATTGGATTTTAACAAGTAAAACTTGATAAAATGTCTGAATAAACACAAATTGAATACATAAACACAAGACAGTGACAAACGAAGTTTAAAATTAGAGAGAGTTGCAGGAATCTCATATATTTTGTCCCTTCTTTTTCTCTTGTAGTAACTCATCAAAATGGCAGACACAGCCGTCGCAGCTCCCGCCGACAGGAAGGCACCACCCAAGTTCAAGCAGAGGACTGCACGTACCTTCAAGAGCAAGGCCCCTAAACCAGGCCAGAAGGGGTAAGATGGATTTTAATGTTCCCATTGTTTGTATTGGTGATTTTACTAAAGTGAAGGATCAGAGTACTCCGTCTGCAACATATCAGGTTAAAGAACTCAAGTGAAACATTCACTGGAAATTAAAACAATGTCTTGTTTTCTGTTTCAGATTCGGAGACGACATCCCCGGCATGGAGGGCCTTGGCACAGACATCACAGTGGTTTGCCCATGGGAAGCCTTCGGTGACATGGAGCTCAGCGACCTGGCGAAATATGGAATCGTCTAGAAACACCTCACCAGGTCTTCTCCTCAACGGCTTCCTCCCTGTGCTGGTTTTCCTTTCGCCCAGTCTTCCTCTCTCGCCCTGTTCCAACTCTTGTCTGCTGAAGATGTTTTATCGGTACGTTCTCAAAGGAGGCAGCTTTTGAAGATTAAGAGGTTTGACCTGGAAAAAAAAATAAAATCCAGCACTCTCTTTTGTCTCATGCACTTTATTCGCCCCTGCCTTCCCAGCCATCCTCCACAGTCCTTGTAACGAGGCGTGTGAGCAGCTCCGAGCTTGGAGCCTGAACTGTCCACTTAGAAAAATATATGTATTGAATATATACAATGAATGAGTGTTTGATATCTGTTGTTTGATATTCTTCCTCCACCTCTTCTCCTCAAAGTTGTTCATTCAGCATGCACAGATGTTTATTTTGTGTATTAGCAAAATCAAAATATATTTTTATGGGAAAGTCTATAATTCTGTTCATTCTGCAGTGAAATAGATCAACGCTCTCTGTTTTGTCAGTACTCCATAAACAAATTAAAGATTCCTATTTTCCATAGAACTTCTATTTTCGTGTTCATCCTATCATCATTAACACATGCTGATGCTGTTGTTTGACCTCTTGATGTGAATAGTGACTCAGTGAAGCCATGGCTAGATAGTTTTCGAGATTGATGTGCCCAAAGCACACCAAAAGGGCACAACAAAATCTTACGACACACTTGTATGAAAGGCTCTGTAGCATCTGTTATCTAATCACTCTATATTTGTATCTACTAGTCCCAAAAGAAATTTGATAAACAACAATATTACTCATGAAAAATAACAAACTCAATTAACAAAATGATTCAAGAATTCACTTTGTTAAATAACATAAAAGGAGCAACACACATTTAAGGGGGGAACTGATCCTCAGCACAAGTACGGGATCAGTTCTCCAGCTTGTTATCCTCCTTCACACCGACTGTCCATCAGCACATTTGATGTGTCACACTAAAATAATTCCCACCGCAGGACCGTTGCCTAAACTGTGAAGTACTGGGGTTCCCTGGAAGGATCTTTTAGGGTATGGAAAATTCCCTCTGTGTGAGGAAATGAATGCATACTAAGCACTGATATAGTAAATTAAAGCTCATCCATTATTTGTTGTATATTGCAATACCAATGTGTGGTTGTAACAAAACCCCACGCTACACCTGGGCTTTGCTATTGTTGCCACAGTTCTGTTGGTGCTTCACAAAAAGGAAACGGAAGGAAGACGAACAGCTTTAGTGTCGATGCAACAGGAGGTGCAATGCCAAAAAACATCAATTTATCACCTATTTTCAATATCTGCTGTTTTAAAGATGTTTTTCAATAAGAATTTCACAAAGGACTTAACAAGAGAAAGCCAAGTTAGCAATAAATTAAAACATAAATGTTTTGGTTATCTGGGGTTATTTTTAATGTATCTATCCAGTATATTGCACAGTGGACGAAGAAGCAATCACATCCCACACATCTGGAGAAGTAAAAATAGGAGAGATTCATAAAAGTATTCATATTCTATTTATTATATAATTGCATTTATTATAACTGATGAATCACCATGTACAGGAAGTAGCATTTTGCAGTCGTACATGGAGAGGTCAAGATAATCTCAGCTAATTTACCTACTGTCGGGTGGTTTCATCTGTAACGTTGTCCCACATTTTGTGTCTAGGTTTCATTTGCAAGAACAGATAAATCCACTTCTATGTATTCTCCTCAACAACATTTTCATGTGAATTATAGGGAGTATTAATCATGTTATAGTTCACGAATGGCCCTTATCTTGTTTTTGCAAATGAGTTACCACAGCTGCTGTATACATTTATTGGAGAGAAAAAATACTGCTTCTAAATAGTGATGTAGGTAAAAGTCTGAAGCAGCAGAAAAAGAAAAAGAATACTCAAGTACATAGTCAAGTACAGCACGTGGGTAAATGCGCTCACACCAGTGAGATTGTCTTCTATTGGAATTTACAGCATGCAATCTACTTAATGAAATATTTAGCATAATTTGCGTTTGTTCTGTTGCTACCAGTCTGAGTGTGTGTGTGTGTGTGTGTGTGTGTGTGTGTGTGTGTGTGTGTGTGTGTGTGTGTGTGTGTGTGTGTGTGTGTGTGTGTGTTTGTCTGTGTGGCCTCCGGATATCAATGTGCATTTGTGTCACTGCACCAATTAGCTGTTGAAGCCTCTAAACAGTGAGCAGAGGATGTGTAATGTGGCATAAATATAACAAACATCAGTTCAAAACCTTTGGCCTCTTCATTAGTGAGGACCGGAGGGGGAAACATGAGGGGGAGACAGGAGGAGGGAACACAGAGGAGAGAACATGCTGATTGCAGTGTCTTGTTTGAAACATAGGAAGAGAGTTTATTGTGAGGTATTTCAACAGACTGCTGTGCTTCACATCACTGAAGTCTGAAACCTCCATGGATTAACCTCTGTGATTTATGTATGAGGGATCCAAAAATAGAAGAAAGTCTAGATCACTGACAAAAACTTTGTGCAGCAAAATGCCTATATTTTCCACTCCCTGACCCCTCACAAGGATCCTGAAGTGTCTGGTATGCAGAATATTTTGAAGATCAGATGATACATTTAAAAAAAGGTTTGGGCAAAATAAATGCATTCACTTGCCATTGCTTATGGATTAAGAATTACACACTTTCATGCGTAAAAAGGCATTTGTAAGCTTATGAAAGACTTCCAGTTCAGACAACCAAGTCTTTCTTGTGGCAATTGTGTTACAATTTGTTAGTGTATTTGCAGGGTCACATTAAAATGAGATTATCAGCCTGCCAGTCAGAGCAGTGGGGAGTTTAAACAATGGGCATTTTGTTCTGTGGCTGCAACAGCTGCATCTGCTGGTTACTGAGGGAAAGAGGAGTCAGATCACTGAGATGTTTGTTTTTAAAGCTGCAATGACTCATCAGTGAGTTGTCAACAACTATTTTGATAGTTGATGTATCATAAATAAGTCCCTATTCTCTGATTCCAGCTTCTTAAATGCAAATATTATCTGTGTACTTTCCCCCTCTATGACAGTAAACTGAATATGTTTTGGCTGTGGACAAAGAATGAGTCATCTACGGCTTTGGGAAACTCTGATCAACATTTTTCTTTTTAATGTCACCTTTTTTTCTTTTTACTGACAGTTGAACATACAATAGTAGAAAAATAAAGACAATCACTGTCATATGAGCAACAGAAGTATATATGCCAAACCTTACAATCAGAAAAGAGGGAAAAGGTTTAAGATTACTTACTAGATAGTTGGAGGGAAAAAACAAACATGTTGACAAATAAACTGTTGATAATTCTTGGTATCTGATCAACAGTTTTCATGTGGTTTCTGGCATTTTATAGATCAAACAACTAATCGATGAATCGAGAGAATAATCAACAATAAAGATAATCATTAGCTGCAGCCCTAGTTATGTTGTAATATAAACCAGAGGTTTCTCCTGTAGAGGTCGTTGGAGTTACAGAGAGCTTCTGGGTTATGATTTCATGAATTATGTTTCTCGTTATCTGTTTTAAAGCGGACTGTGTTTACAGGTATCTGCTTGAGTGAAATGATCATCTGGTGTCTATTTTTACTCTCTGACTTCAGGATTAGACTGTGCAAAGTCACAAGCAGCACATGTACAGTAATCATTTTGACTAAATCACACAGCGCTCGTCATTTTGTGTCCTAATTTCACTCATTACACCCAGTTCCTTATTCTGAGGCTGTGAAGAGGCATCTCTGGTGGTCTTACCAGTTTTATTTTTACAAAGTGTCAAATATATCAAAATTCACAAGGTATGAGCAGGGGACTGAGTACACCTGCTGTATTGTTTTCATTGAGAGATGCTGCACAAGCAGAGAACATTCTGCTGTCATGGTTTCGTGAAATCTTATATTCATGATTCAAATTACGCAGATATGAGTCACCACCCTGTCACTCAAACTGCTGCCTACTTATTTCTCTACGTGCAAATTTCACGATGACACACTTTGAATTTTTGTAACAGGCACTCAAGTGGTCATTATCTGTCCTTTTCAGGAACATCTCTCTGCAGGTAGCCAAAAAGTGAACCCAAAAGCTCACTTTTTACCAGTGTGGGCAGAAACCCAAGCTGTCAAAAAAAAAAAACAGGCTGCATTCAGGACAATGCAACACCAGTTCTCTTCTGTGCCACTGTCAGATCAGAGTAAGGGGAAGCCTGAGGGCGTCTGAGAGGCGCTACAGCAATAACAAGCTGAAAGAGAAATGATGCACTCTTGGCTCAAAAGAAGTTAGCTTTGGGGCTTGTTGTCTGCAAAGCTTCGGCCACCAACCTGACATTTGAATCAATGCTTTTAGCATGTGTCTGCACAGCATTGTAAAGTTGTAATACTGCCCCAAATTGCAGCTCATACATCCAAGAATCACCCACAAACAATAGCATGTGTATAAGGTTAAAAATACAGAGCCTAGAAGGAGAGAGCTGATCACTGAGGGTGTTTGTTTGTGACTGTGACATGTAGACTCATATGTTCTCTGATCAATTCTTAATGTTCTAATATAACAAGCGTTCCTTCTCAAAGCAGCAGCTCTGCACGGGAGAAAACAAAATAAATCTCTGAAGGCCGAGAGTTCGCGGGAAAACGCAGTGCTCAGAGGCTGCAGAAAGCTCACGATGCCTGTCAGGTTCTGACCGGTGCTCTGTTGTTTATCACTTTGTTCTTTGCTCTGACACGAAGATACGACTCTTCACTCTGACGAGCCAACAGCTTACAGGTTTTAATAGGATTGGTACTAGTCCATCTGGGTCAGTGCAGACAGACACACTGTGTGAGAGTTTTAATAGACTATCCTGCTAGCCCTGAGCTGAAAGTGGCCATGACAGCAAAAAACATGGACACATTAAGAGCGTTTTTTGAAACGTCAACTGGACTATTTCTTCACGTAGGTTAACAGGGCAGAAGGTGTTGTTTCGCGTAAGTTTAATAATCATGTTTTAAATGTTGCACCTCAACACAGATGCATGCTCATGTGAGCGGTGAAAAAGGTGTCTGATTGTGGAAATGATCAAACATCACACCGTAGTTTTGTGTGAATTATAATTCATTTTTATCAACATATTTACGATTATGTGCACTTACATGTGCAGTGGATTAGTGATTTGCAGTTAACTGCGAGAGTTAGTATTTGACAACCTGTGAATGAGACTCAAATATCCACTAACTTTCCTGAGAATTGCTTATTGCACCTTTAATGCACATGGTATGTCTGCAGGAGTTCATGTTAACAAGCAGCTGCCATTTTGTTCCTTTTCCCTGACTACAAAAAAGTTAAACCCCACAGATTCAGTTTTGTTCTCACCGTCACCCAAAGCACAAGCCTGCTTTGCTCTCATGTTTATTGTTTGATGTTGTTATAAGAGCCCTGCCTCTGTTTATAGGCCCATGAAAAAGTTGCATATTGCATCTTTCAACTATTTTCTATTTTGATTGTGGCAATTCCATAAAAAAATTGAACAAATCACGACTCACATATTACATAATATTGGCAGTTTGTTATTTTTTTAATAACATCAAATTTCTTAAGAAGGTAATTTGCTTTTTCATCTAAGCTGCAAAGCTGGCAAATCATTAGTTTTTTATTTATTCGTTATTTCTTAGTATTTCATTTATATAACACAGTTTCGTTACAATTCCATTTTAGTAGTGCACAAATTAGCAGGTAATTATTATTCGTAGTTTAAAATATTACCAGAGGTCCGTTTCACAAAGCAGGTTCAACAAACTCTGAGTCTAACCCTGAACTCTGAGTTGATCTACTCTGAGATAGGAAACTCTGAGTTTTCGGTTCCAGAACAGCTGATTTGGGTTAGTTTGATCAACTCGGAGTAGTTTCACCTGGAGTTAAGTGCGTGCACCACAAGTATAGAAAGACAACATCAATGGAGCCCCGATTCGACGAGTCACCATGGCAACGGGGAAGAGGGCGGCTACGTTTTTTACCCCACTGGAATTGGAAATATTAATGCGCTCATACGGGGAGTTTGCGCACATTTTTAGAAGTGTAACACCGCTGCAGCAGCAAAAGAGAGGGAGACGGTGTGGGAGAACATTGCTGCTCGGGTCAATGCGTTAGTTTAAATGTAGTCCTTTGCAATCACAATAATATTACAGGGGGAAACTGCTTGAGTGGTCGCCTATTAATTTATTTCATTTAGGTGCAATCCCGCAGGGGAGAAGCGCACTTGGCAGCAACTTAAGATGAAACATAAAAACATAAGACCTCGGCATAATCTCATGGGGATTCCTCATTTTGATCATGTCTTACATTAAGTAAATATTAAGTGGCTGTTTGACTGTATAGTTGTTTTATCCCCAACATAATTCTGTTTTCACGAACATAAATGTCTTCTCATCTATATCATATTCTGTAAAATAATTAAGCCTTAAACTAACACAGACTTCTACTCAGCCAACAGAAAGAAAGCAGATGCCCGTAAAACGGGTGGTGGCCCAGCACCGCCACCTCTAACGGAGGCAGGGGAGCTGAAAATGATAAAGATGGGTAGAAGCTGTTTCAGGGCGAGGCACACTTTTCTGACTGCTCTGCGTACAGTTGCCTTGCTCAAGTGCTCTGCATCTCCGACGATGTATAAAAAACTCCCATTTGCAAAAAAAAAATGCAGCACAACACACAATATCTGCTGGGATGTGAGAGCATGACTTCGGTTGGTAATGTTGGAAATGTAAGGACTGATAAGGTTGTGTATGTAAATGATGGACTGTGACGTGAAACGGTACCGCTCAAAAAGATAATTGTCTGGAAATGCAAGAACATCTGTGCGCAGTCTGATAATCATCTCCCGACGAATATTTAATTCTCTGCGCAGTAATGCTGCAACTTCATCCACGGGATCGTTATCAAAATGACATGCCATGGCAGTGAAAATAGTCGCCACCTAATATAACTTCTAATGTAGGCCTACTGACTGATTTTTGCAATGATTTTCTCAAAAAACAGACGGCAGAACTTTACTACGCCAAAACTTGCCTGCTGACTGAATGAACGAGGAAATCAAATACCGTATGTGGCTGAAAGAGGGCGGAGACAGAGAGAAACTCGAGGTTTGTTGAGAAAAACCTGGTCCCGACCAGGTTAGGTTCACAGAGTATGTTACCATGGTAACTGACCGAGAGCTTAAGTTACCTCTCTCTGTGAAACAGGCTAGAGTTACCCCTCTTTCTCTGGTTTGAGTTACCTCCCTTTGTGAAACGGAAAACTCAGAATTTCCCTCATTTCAGGGTTAACAGACTCAGAGTTTTCACTAAACCTGCTTTGTGAAACGGACCTCAGGTGTTTTTGTACTCTGTCCTCAAGTTGTAAGTTGTTTTCCAAGCCACCCATGAAAAATCCATACCGCAAACTTTGACTCTCATTATATTGATCCCCCAGCAGAAGTTTGAAACTCCAGACCAAATACCATTTTGGATGATACAAATATTTTCTGTTAATCAAATATAAACACATTTTTAGTTTTCACAAAAAGTGGTGCTGCTGATACGTTTTTCTCTTCAGTCCTTTGTTGTTATTGTTGTTGTTGTTGTTGTTGTTGTTGTTGTTGTTGGTTTGCAACGTGTTTCTTGTTTCTGGATCTCCTTGATTAATGCTCACGTTTGCATGTACACACGGCATAGGTAAAGTGTTGGCAGGTTGGGGAGAAGTTCATCATCATCAGTAGCAGCAGCAGGGTTTCAGGATTAATAGCACATGATGTGACACATGTAGGTTGCGCCAAAGCCCAAAGGTTGTGTAACTCACGTCTGAGAGTGACAGCTTTAACCTGGCCATAATCTAAATACCAGTAATCCATCAGCTTTGGGTTTACCTGCATTACATCACTGATCTCCCCACTAAACTGAGGTCTCCTGTACATTAAGTCTCACTGAGTCTTTTAGG
Source organism: Diplodus sargus (assembly GCA_903131615.1). Taxonomy (NCBI): domain Eukaryota; kingdom Metazoa; phylum Chordata; class Actinopteri; order Spariformes; family Sparidae; genus Diplodus; species Diplodus sargus. The sequence goes on from CAEMYA010000032.1 coordinate 2,529,735, forward strand.
GACACTCACACAATTATATTTCGCATTCGAGACCAAGACTCTGCCATATTATATATCTAGCAACCGCCTGTGTGTTTAACAGATTAAGATTTTTTGATGATTGATGGTAGTTTTCCTCAGATGTTTTTAGCCCCAATTCCCTTAAATGTACCTTGCCTTTCAATGTAAAAAGTGCTTTAGGAGTGTTTCCTGTGCCAGTATTTTGCATGGCAAAGTAATGCACTCAACAAAAATCACAAAATAACTGCTAAAAGACTTATTGTACTTCGTTTTGTTCGTTTCCTGCTGCTTTCAGGACAGATAATAAGATTTTATGGTTATGTACAAAGCCCTGAGAGGCTTCCCTCCAACATAATAACAGATCTTTAATTACCATATGTCCCTTTCCGCTCCCTGAAATCTTCAGCTGCATCACTCCTCATTATTCCAAGGTCTGGATTAATAATTAAAGGCCAAAGAGCCTTTCCAGTGAGGGCTCCTCCACTTTGGCGATCAGGGCTGCAAACTCAGTCTCATCCTTTAAATCAATTTTGCAAACTCACTGTGAAAAAAAAGAAAAGAAAAAAAGAAGCTTTTTGGTTATTTTATTTATCTTTTGACTTTTTTTTTCTTTTTACTCTCATTTGTGTTTTATGTTTTTAGTGTTCTTTTGCTTTCAGCTTGTTTATTCAGTTTGGTAAAGCACTTTGTTACTATGTTTTGACAGGTGGTCTACAAATAAAGTGTAATGTTATTAATGTTGTTTTATTTTATTCATTTGGCCATTTCAAGACAAAAACAAGGAAACACAGTCATTCCTGTTTTTGTTTGCCTTGGTCAGATTGTTACTGTAGAGATTGGGAAGCCTTCTGAGTTAAAGTGATTTGTAATTGTCCCGATAGATTAACAGGTAAACTTGAAGTCAGAATATACATTTGTGTTATTTAATCTAATCTAATATCTTGTGTACAACTATATTGCTAAATAGGACATTTCTGCGAAGCGTTTCATGTCTGCTCACCATCAAATGAAACAGACCTAGCTTTGAAGAACCTGCTTCATGAACAGTCTCTTGCCTGCGTTTTTTTTTTTTTGCGTCAGATTTTTTGTCCGTCTTCTTTCTTTTACGTTCAGGTTCGCACCTCTGACTGCTTGAACATTTCCACCATCATACCACATCTTTCTTCATTCATTCAGCAGTGAAGCTCCACGATCATCATCATCATCATGATAAACACAGGCTGCAGCTGCTGTGAGGTACACCACACCTGCTTCTGTCATCAGGTGATCATGTGACCTCATGAGCTGTTTTTCATTAGTGCTCTACAAAGGAGCGATGACAGACAGAGGACACCTGGCTCAGTGAAGGCCTAAAGTTTATCTTCAGTTATCGTCCATGAAACATTATCTTCTTGATAAACGTAAGTTAGTCCGTCAGGTTTAGTCAATTTATTCATCGTCTTTCCCTCACAAAACGATCAAGAGCACAAAGTAAAAAAAACACACACAAAAAAAACACAACCTGTTACATGTGACAATGTTCCAGACAGTGTATTTGCAAACTTCAGACTTTATAAAAGATCAAGTGTCACCGCAATCCATTCAGCGAAAACACATCACTGAGCCCGCGTAAAAATTCGAATGTTTTAATTTCTGCCACTGTGTATGTTGTAATGATCACTTGTGCTTTGTTTATTTGTAGCACCAACTATATGAGCGAGTGAGCCTGTAATTTTAGCCTAAACTGCATCTTCTCGGAGCCCGCTCATCACTAAACACTCGTCCACAAGAAGTCAAACATTTTTTTTAGATTTATTTCTTTTCTTCCTACTTTTGTTCTCTCTTTACTTTTCTTCTTTTTGTATTATACTCTAGTATGTTTTTTTGTGAATGGGAAGGCTATAAACACTTAACTGTAAAACATACTATGGTTTATAACTTGAATATGGTGAAATGGGGTTTGTTGCCTTTGACAATAAAGCTCGAGAAATGAGTCTTAGAGCAGAAAATGAAATACTAAAAGAGACATTTTTGCCGAGAAGCTATTTTGATTGAAATAAACAGAAGATCGACTAGAAAACAGACGCAAACAGAGAAAGATTAACTTCAAATATTTGATCTTTCAGCTCTGTACAACATTTAAGTCACCAAAAATTACAGGAGGCGTGTTTATTTTTTTTTTGTCAGCTGGGTGCCAGAATGAAATGTGAGCATTGTACATTATAAACCACGAATACATCATATTATTGTCTGTATCTGGACAGCTTCCAGCCATGTTTGTGATGCAGATGAAAGGTTTATATATGAATTCAAATTGTACTCAATTAAGATTTTAAATAGTGGATAACATGGTGTAATGCAGACTTGCAACATTAAGGACTTGAAGAAAATAACCCCCCAAAAAACGGCAACTTTCAAAAGTCACATAAAAAGAAGGAGACAGGAGAAGTAATGCAAAAAATAAAGATAAATAAAAGAATAAAATCAGTAAAGGACCATGAGAGGACGACATCACATCAAAGGGACTAAGAAAAGAATAAAAGGAAGAGAGCAGCTAAAAGAATAAAGGATAATAGATTTAAAAAAATAAACACAGTAAAGGACTGTAAAAAAAAGAAGACATCAGATGAGAGGAATTAAAAACAGATAAATAGACTGAGAGCAGACAAATCAATAAAAAGATAGAATATGAAAATCAGATTAAAAGGGTGACGTCACATAAGAGACGGTATATAAAAGTGGGTTTTAGGAAGTGATTTAAAAGAAGTTAATGATTCTGCGAGACTTATCTCCTCAGGTGGGTCATTCCAAAGTCGAGGGGGCCCTGACGTCAAAAGCGCGGTCACCTCTCGACTTTGGAACGACCGGAAGGGCCCCGCCCGACGATCTAAGGCTGATTGTGGACCCTTAATCATTACACAGTAATTGTTATAGCTGTGATCTAAAGCCTGTCACTGCTGCTGTGACTCTACAGAGACAGAGTGTCTGTAAGGAGCTTTATTTTCTCGGGTCTTCAACCTGAGGAGAGATGCATGCTCATGCCACGTCCGTGCTGACGTCTGCCTGCCACAGAAGTCATAAGTCTGTGACGCTTGGCTGTCACTCTAATTTGTGGTATTAGTGTCGCCCTGTAGCCCCTAAGCCCCATGAGAACATACGTGCATCACACAGACCAGCCTTGTCAATAAGGTGAGAGTCCTTACAGCTTGGAAACCACACGTTCTTTAATCTCTGGAGGGCTTTGTTGGCATTGTGATAATCTACAAGTCTATGATAATCACTCCTCTAAATGTAAACGCCTGTATTTCGGTATATACTGTATATACTACCACAGTTGTGACTTAAAGGGCTTTTTATTCCAGGACCATAAACTTTTTAGGAGAAACAGGTTAAGGAGGCTGTTTTTATAATCTATAATGTACATAAATGTTTTGGTTTTACAATCATAGTAACCTTTTTTAAATCTTTTAATATTTTTAGAATTATATGAAGGTATTTGCATTTTTATTGATGTATAAGACAAAGTTTACAGAGTTCAGACCAAAACTGTCACAACCATTTTGTCCTTAAAGGTTCATTGTATTTTTGTGCTCTGTGGTCGACCAAACTGTAGCTTGCCTGCATTTCCTGTTTTTTTTTAGCAGATCCCTACTCAGTGGGAAAAAAATGTTTAGAATCGCTGAAAGCGTTAGGCTTCATATAAATGACACTTTTCGAGTATAATTTAATATTTGCCATGGTGCTGTATAAATCAAATGAGCATTTCCAAGGCTTTGAGTTCTTTAGGTTTAACATCAGCACAAAAGAAAACATTTCTGTGGTGGATGCGGGAGCTGCTGTAATTTTTGTGGACTTTCTCTGCGTCTCTAGCAAGACAACGTTATATATATTTTGTTTTTGGCTCGCATTTTTAGATTTCCTAGTAGATTAGATGGTCTTTCACAGGATTCTAGAGAATAATTTGGAGTCTAGTATTTAGTTGCAGAGGAACAAACTGTCTTTTGGCTGCGAGAAACCAGGGATGACTGACTTCAAGGCAGCGTGACAACATTTTATACGTTTTCACAGCATTTCGACAATCTGTTAATGTGATGTCACATCACAAGCTTCCATTTTATGAACTGCCAGTCCCTGAAATGAAAATGTTTATACATTGTGACATCATGAATCAGTTTAAGTTATTCAGTTCATCTGATGAAATCTTGACATTACAAAGTTTGCTTTTTTGGATGTTTACTGAGAATTCCTCAGGTATCTTGGTTTACATTCACCTACGCCTACCTGGGATTTGAAGACTTATTAATGATGATGATTAATCAGTTGTACATTACACGTTTTACTGTAATCAGTAACAGTAACAAGATTAAAGGTTTTTTTAAAAGAAAAAAGGGCCTCATGCATTTTAAAAATATGGTAGAACGAAGAAAATCAATGTAATAACATTACCTTGTGTCTTGTAATGACACCAATGCATAAAAACACAGTATTTTTCCTGCCATGAGATTATATTGACATCACAAAGGTACTTGTCGGCATGTTGATGAGGGAACTGGATGGAGGTTGTGTCCCTCCTGTGGTGAATGAACCAAAACGCAGCCCAGTTAATCCTTCACTGGTCACACAGGCCACCTCACTGGCTGTCTGCAGCCTGCCTGGGCTTCAAGCATGATCATCAACATCAAAATGATGCCGCTAAGGAGACACTCTCAAGCAAATGAAAAGCTTACTCTTCATAATTCATCAATACTCATGATGTTTAATTGTCATAATGCGTTCCTCTAAACTTCAGATTGTCAACACACCACAGTGCAGACACACACCGATACCTCTCTCCTGTTGCACAGTGACACGTACTCCAACGTCCCAGCACCCCCACTTATCAACAACACCTGGCTGGTTCCCAAGAAGCCTCCAATCAGATCCCAGAGAAGTCGCAGCAGCCACAGCCAGCTGCCATGTGGCGAACGTCAGATACAGCGCAGAGGTGACACGACTCACCCACACTACCTACAGCTACAAAAGTTTTCTGAGCATTGCTTGGTGAGTCTCCTGTCTTCCCTCAGAGGAATCATTTGAAAAATGCTGGTCACTCTGCTCGTCTCCCTCCTGGTGTCTTCTGTGTTTGCCACAGAGAAAGGTAAATGGATTTAATGTGTCTGCCTGGTTTTACTCTAGATTTCTTCTCTCTGCTCTCATTGATTTGTAAAATAATTAGTGTCGACACTCTAAATGTCGTTTTTTTTCACATTTGGTCATTAATAGTTTCCAGAGGATGAATCCTAATGATTTTGGTGATCTCAAGATCTCAAGTGCCACCATAAAGTTGACATTTTTGGATATATTTCTTGACAATTGTTCTTTGTGCAGACATTCATGGTACCCAGAGGATACATCCTAACGACTCTGGTGATCTCCTTACTTTCCCTTAAGCTCCACCAGCAATTCAAATTTCTCAGTTATCTAGTGAAGTATCTCAACATTTACTTGACAAAAGTAATTTATCCAGATATTCAAGGTTTCCAGATGATGAACCCTAGTGTGCCAATCCCCTCAGTTTTGCTTTAATGCCAGCACAAGGTTCACATGTGTGGTTTGGGGTTAAAATTTTTCAATTACTGGACAGATTGCTGTGAAATGTGGTTCAGACATTCGTCCCCCTCAGGATATATTGTCGTACTTTAGTCATCACAAAGCTTTTCCACCAGACCACAACTATCATTGTGTTAGTTGTTCAGTACTTTCATTTATGATCAAACCTTGCTAATTAGCAAACGTAAACATGCTAACATCACAAACTAAGACGCTGAACACTGCAGACAATATACCTCCTGAACTTCAGCATGTTAGCGTTTTCAGTGTTTTAGCATTAGCCTTTAGCCCACAGTCGTTTTTAAGAGCACACTACAGCTAGCATTGTCGAGACTGTAACACACAAACTATGCTGATTTTCGTGTCTCGTTTGTCTTGTTCACTTCTGTTTCAGACAGTGCCCTTCCCAGGCTGACCGACACCAAAGCCGTTGAGGCCTTCATCGACTCGGCTGATGTTGTGGTCATCGGATTCCTGGAGGTCAGTAAAAAAAATCGCATGCAGTTAAAAAAAAAAAGCAGTCTCGACCATGGGCACAAATAAGCTCTCAGACATCTTATAAACAAGCCCACAGGGGCTGTTTTATAGCTTAGTTTATTATGCTAACATGCCGCGGGAAACCAGACATGATCGGACTAATTAGCTGAGTGAGTGAGACTGCCCAAAAATACAACATTTGTTTGCACCCTGGTCTCGGTGATGCTGCTGTCACGAATAGATTTCGAAGAAGAATGTACTTCCTGTGGCCACACCTTTGGCAGCGCTGGTGCTGTGAGGATGGAGGGGTGGCTGGCTCTCCCACAGAGGCGAGCCCTTTGGCCAGACTCTCATGCGCGGGGGAAGATGGCGGGCCACTTGACAGGAAATACATACGTATCTGAAGACTTGTGGGATTGGCTCCATTGACCTGCTTGTAAACAAGTGCACAGGGAGAAGGTTCATGAGAGGAGAGTGAAAGAGAGCAGCAGAGAGCACATGAGGATAACGCATTGCTGGACCGTGATGCCGAGGGCTAAAAGAGACAAAAATATTGGTGCTGTGACTCACTGGGAATGAACACATATTACAGACTACAAAATGATAAAATGGACTGCCAGAGCTCATGCAATACGGTCTCAGAAATAGACGTGATTCACCTTCCGCTGAGCCAGCTTCAGCTCTCTCTTCCTGCTACATTTCTTTGTTTCTCCACCTCTCTGACTTTCCCTTTCTCTCTCTCTCTCTGCACTCTTCACTTTTTTAAACTTTATTTGAAAAAAAAAGAAAAAGACGGCAACACACTAGTGGTGGTCTTTGAGGAGTGAAAAAGTCATTTTAAAGTGAGAAACATACACCCCAACTCAGAAATATGTCCTTTTATGTCTAACTCTGCATCCATGGGTAAGATGAAAGATCAGATAAAAAAGAACCTTATTTTTCCGGAGGGGAAATTGTTGCGCAGCAGCGAGGAAGAGAACGAAAATGAAATATAAATCAAGTCAAAGTAAGCACACTGCCAAAAATATAAACAACTTAACGGTAAAGTGCAAAGTGTGGATCGTTAAGAATCAAAACGTAAGTAGAGGGCGAGCTATTTGTGAGTATAGATGTTGATGATAACATTATTCAGGGTTATAATAAACATCCTGTATTTCTTTAAGGTAAGACTGTCATTTTGTCACATATCCCATGTTCATGTGAAATTGGAATAACTAATGTATTTTATCTACAAGTATGAATTGTAGCATGATCCAAGAAATTCTGAAACTTTAAAAGTCATCACGTGTATCTAAAACAGAACAGTTCGCTTCATCTTGAATTGATTTATTTGAATCAATAATATCTGAACTTACCTTTTTAAAAGATTGTGTTGACCCTAATTTTACTACATTTTACTTTAAGTGTGATCCAGTTTTCCTCGAATTGACTCGACATCACCTTTCATTGACAATCAAGAATTAAAATCCTTATAATGATATTAATTATTTAAAAGAGCTAAAGCATTATGAAAATGTTTACTTAAAGTAAAGGTGGATTTTTTTTTAAACACCAGACATTTGTTGGATTCAAAATGTTAAAAAAGTAAAAGTAAAAAAAAAAGCATTATCAGCTAAATGGCCTTCAGGGGCTGTCTCCTGTCATTAGTATGTGTATTTATTATATAATAACATTATTATTACTGATGCTATAACATGAAAGCAGCAGGTAAATGTTACACCTGGCTGTTGTTTTTGTATACTGCTGGGAACTTTTGATAAAAAGCAAAACCTCATATTTATAAGGTCAACTTATAGTTTGAGTATAAAACCTTAAGTTTTAAATGTAATAGTTTTCTGAAGTTGTCGGATGAATGTAGTGTAGTAAAAGGGAATTTCCCTCTTAGTTTTAAAAGCATTACCTGAGATATAGTCCAAACAATCTCCCGTCTGTAACTTTGTTTCCCTTCTGTGTGCCAGGGAGAGGAGAGTCGAGGCTACCAGGAGCTCGTTGCAGCTGCAAAGCGAGTCGACTCGGTCCCTGTAGCCATTTGCACTGAGAAAGAGGTGTGGGCTGAACACAGCGTCTCCTCAGACACCATCACTCTGTTCAGAAAGGTATTCTACACCATCATGAGTTTGTGTACACGAGACATATGTTGGGAATAATGAACATGATGGGTGCTGTCAGTTTTATGATGATGTCATGTTGTGTGTTATGTGATCCAGGCTGATAACCACCAGGAGAACCTCGTTCTTTCCGATGCTAAGAAGTTAGACGCTGACGGTCTTGTGAACTTCATAACCATCAACGAGATCCGATTCATCACAGAATACAGCCAAGTGGTGGGTCTGACTCGTGTCCTCATTACCATCATGTTAATCTTTTCTGTATTTATCTGTCAAACAGCCATTTGTTTTTGGTAGTTTATCACTTAAAGCTTCATTGAAAGAATATCTTTTATTTAAGACAAAGAAAAATTAAAAAAAATAGCAAAAAGCAAATACAAAAATTCACTTTTTACATTTTAATACTCTTCACTCACCCAATGACAACTCTATTGCACATATATCTATGTAGAAGCAGAAAGTACGCCACTTTTCACCCTTTTACCATTTATTGGCATTTTTAAAAAATATTTTGTATCAAAGAAATAAATAAGTTCTGGCTGATCTTACATTGTCTATTTTTTCCCCATCACTCCTTTTTAGCAATGCACGTCGCTCAAAGTATTCAATGAACTTAACGAACATGAATGTCAACACAAAGAATAAAAAACACCATGATTTGTATAAAATTAAAATAACCTGTTGGATCCTGTCAGGTGAGAGGCCTCTGTGTGAATATAAATTCTCCCATCTTAGTCCTCATTGTCTACATTTTTCTTTTGTTTTCGTGTGTTTCTCTTCAGAATGCAGTAGGCCTGTTCGGCTCAGAGGTGAAGACACACCTCCTGCTCTTTGCCAACAGAGGAAAGAAACACTTTGAAGAGCTCAAGGAGCGACTGGGAGCTCTGGCCCCCGAGTTCACAGGGAAGGTGAGAATGTATATCTTGGACTAAAGTAAATGCAGGGATCATGATGGTGGCTTTATTCATATCAGCCACAAGTCAAATACAACCAAGTGATTTCACATTTCTGTGGTGACTGGAGCGGAAGTAATTAAAAACTGTGTTCCAGTTCTTGTTTGTGCTGATTAATGGAGCGCTGAAGTCCAACGCCAAGGCGGTTGGCTACTTCGGCCTAAAGTCCAAGGACCTCCCACGTGTCGGTATCTATGACGCTCAGTCTGACATGAAGTGGCTCCTACCTGAGGGAGAGATCTCCACTGAGCGAGTACGAGACTTCTGCCAGTCTTTCCTGAAAGGGGAGCTGAAGGTGAGGAACCATACAGCTGACCTGAAATAGTCACTGGCACTGCTGATGATTCGATAATGGTTGTTTATCTAAACTAAAAAATGTTTTACTAAGTGTGAAAAACATTGTAGTTCACTGAAATGAAATAAAAACTAGACTTGAGAAACTAAAACTAAAAACTAAATGAAACAAAATAAAAATGTAAAGGAAATTACTTTAAATTAAATTAAACCAAGACACCAACTCATCTGCCAACACAGAAAGCATGAGGAAGTATGATTCATATGTTTATTGAGGCTGGGAGGTCTTCATGACTATGAGAGTTGACTGCTTTGAATGTTGTTTTTGAACCTGCTGCTGAAAAATACCCCTCATAGTGTAACAAAAAAATCAAAATAATAAATGTCATATTAAAACTGATAGAAACTGCACTGAAACGAACAAACTCTAAACTGAATTCAAATGAAAACAAAAATGTAAAAACAAAATAAATAAATAAAAAACAGTGAAAAATACAAAACTATGGTAACTCTGGATGCATTCAACCTGATCACTGCTTGTTACGATTTCGATGTGGCTCATTATATTCAGAGGACTTCCCGTAATGTGAACATTTGAAAAATTTGAAGCAAAAAAAAAAAAAGTTTAGTGATTTAGAATAAAAGTGCAAAATTAAGAAATTGAGAAACAAGACAGGAACACTTTTTCACTCGCCGTGTTGGGATAAGTGGTAACTTGGAGCACGGCCGCAACGTACAACGAGAGTAAAAGCACCTCTTGCCGTGCCGTAAAAGTACATGTGCCACACAGCAGACAGGAAACCTCACTCTGTGCACTAATTTGCTCTGTGACACGACACGGCGCTGCAGCTGGGTGTGACGCAGAGTCTGAAGCCTCACAACAAGACCGAGGGACCAGAGTTGTGCCAGGACATCAGCAAAGGGCCACACTGAAATCATACAAGTAGATGGAGAATAAAATGGCATCTGAAAATAACATTGAAACAAATATTACAGCCATATGTGATGTATAATGCAGCACCAGGCACACTGGAGTCCCTTCATTTGTCATATACAAGAAAATGATTAACTGATAATGATGTTATAGTTAAAAGACAGATAAATAGTTTTTGAGAACAGAACAAGTGTGCTTCAGGGTGCCCTCAGATGTCCGCAAAGGGGTTTCTGAAGGTCCTCGACACAAATGGATATAGTTTATTGTCACTATAATTCCATCGTTAAGCAACACAATGACAGAGTGTGTGACTGTTCTGGTCATGGGTTTCATAAATGTTCCGTAATCAAATATATGTCAAATTCTCTTGATGCGAGGCCACGCAATGTAACCATGTAACCTCTACATGTTTATCAAAACCGACCATCACAGACACAGTAGGATTCGACAGGACCAACCGAAGTTCATGACATACAGATACGCACAATCATTTCTTGTTCATCATCATCATAAACCAATCAAACACCAACAAAAACCTAACATCACATGTGAAAAATAGAAATGCATGTTATTATGTAATTATGTCAATATTTAGGAGAGCCCTCCAATTTTCACAAATCATGTTTTCAAGGGAGCTTCATGTCTCACTCGCCAAAAGAAGTTCACACACCTGACTTGGAACACGTCTTATCAAACCGGGATCATGTTCTAATTTGTATGACATGAAAAGGCTTGAGAAGCAAAACACACAAAACATCAAACTTGAACCTTCACTTTGTCACATTACTCTCAGGCTCAATCACAATTTTCTTGCAGTTTCTTTGTTTGAGATTATTTCTGGAGAATGACTGCGTGTACATCTGGCATATGCAAGTCTTCACAAGTTGTTCAAGGCTTTCCGATCAGTACATCATGCGACACCAACTGTTCTCAGCCCCTCATGTTTTTCCTTGTCTGTCATATTGCTTATGCACTTCTGAAACTGGATAATTTAGAGAAACAAATCGTGACAAGATAAAACCTCGAAATGCAGCAGATCCAAAATAGATTAAAGAACATCCCATAACGCACCAGACAGTGTTGTTGGCGTAGACAAAGTTAATTCCTAAATGAAGGCACATCTTTGAGCTGTGAGCCAACAGCAGACTTTTAATGTCTGTGTCTGTGAAATGCTGCATAAATAAACTTGAGGTAATCTTGATACAATTGTCATATATTCCCTCTGTGCTGTATTTCACTCATCACACCCTCATGTCTTCTTCAGGAGGTGAAGCAGGCGGGAGCAGAAGCCAAATCAGAGCTGTAGGCCTCAGAGAAGGAATGTAAATGAACTCAGATTAAAAAACCATGGAAAACGATTGTCTGAGGTGAATTCTTTCTTCCCTCCAATACAAAGGAAACTATGCAAAGCGAACATTTGCATATGTGCATGTGCATATCATGTGTCCTCACTCCTTTACCCATATGTTGTGTTTTGTCTGTTTACGCGAGTGTGAGCCCGTCTGCGGTCCGGTTGGCAGACCACAGGTCACTGGCCGCAGGTCGCAGGGATTTGGCGGAGTTTGTCAGTCTGTCCACTAAGGTTATTGTCACAACCACAACACACCGACCTCAGAGAGAGTGACAGAGAGCAGGCTGGGAAGGTGCGGCAGTCGAGGCGCAGTCATTTTCTCGTATGATTCATCCCGGAGAGACAAAGTGCTGTAAATAAAGTGGAAAACATTGTGTGCTCTGGATAAACTAACAAGAAAACCCCTAAACGAAAAATGTCAGAGGCAGAGCAGGGCATCAAATCAAAACGGGGTTCAAGGGGATTAAACTCAAAGACATATCAGCTTCTAAATATGGATAAAAGAGAGAGTTTTTAGCAGAAAAAGAGGCTATAAAAGCTCATAAAAGAACAACAGATGGGCTGCAGACATCAAGAGTGAAAAAGTTTGGGCCTGTCCCAAAAATATTCTCTCAAGCTAGAAGGGAATTTCAAGGCCCAGACTGGGATCAGTATAATTAGTGGTGCTGCGTTGCCAAGCGGATGCATCCGGCGGAATTGGGATAGCCTGGCAGGTGGACGTTTCTCAGAGACCAGATGGAAATATACAGTGTGTGTTGCCTGCCATCTGAGTTTGTTTACGGCTGCAGTCGAGAGAGACAGTGTTACATAAAGCACAGAGGGGGGTCTGCGTGCGGCGGGGAGACGACCAAATCAAAAGGTAGAATGTGAGATAACAGCAAGAGCTGGAATCATTTTGATCCGAGTGTCAGTATCTATTATGAATATAGATACTGATAATTAAAAGAAATCTGATTTTAACACTTGGGTTGTTAATTAGTGTCTTGTTTTTGTAATTTAGACAAACAAGTCCTTCATATTTCAAATAATATTAAGTAAGAGCAGCTTTCAAGTCATATCTGCATATCTTTTTTTTCATGCCGTTCTTTGTTTTCATCAATAATAGGGGGCAAAAAAGAAAAAAAAAAAAGAGCACCAGCTGTCCTGGTGCAGAAAGAGCACTGGAAGGGAACCAGAGGGCACTTTAGGGTTAGGGTTATCATGTTTTATCTACCAAAGGGGCATCTGAGGCACTTTCACAGTGATTTTTCAAACATTGGGGCACCAACCTTCCCTCCCACCCCACCTTGTCCACCAGTGCATCACAGCCCCCTTGTTTGGATTGTGGGTGCAAGAACTTATAAGGTTTCAATCTGTCGTTCTATAACAAAATAGTGCTTATACTTAATATCATGTATGTTTTTTATTGTCTCTCTGAGCTTGTGAAAAAGTTATGTGGTTCTTTAAGAGATGCTTCGAACGTCTGATGATTTTATAGAATATGATGGTTGTCTGTAGTTTGAACCACCCAACAGTATATAAAGAAGTGAAGTGAAATCTGCAACAGTAAAAATGCAACGTACACTCAGATATCAGTCCAAAATCATCACATGACAGGAACCATCTCACTCCAGAATGAGTATTTACTTTTGAATAACGGACTTCCACCACCACTGGTGAGAAAACAAGCCTTGGTGCTTTCTCATGTCACATGTGATGTAACTCTACTCCTCTGTCGCTCAAATTAAACACAATCGTCTCTGTTCTCCAAAACACCAGTAAACCCTGGAGATCTCACGGTGCTGTTGGTCTAAACTGAGCAGTAACTTGGCTCCTGCAGACGCTCGGGAAATCTCATAAATCTCCTTCCAATTCTGGTCTCTGAGCAAGACGAGTCTCTAATAAGTGAGCAACAGGCATACTGAAGGTCTCGTCTCCAGTCAAGTCCCTAACCAGCTATTCAAAACACATTAACTTTTTTAAATGACACATGACACTGTCTGTTAATCCTCCCATGAGGTCATCCTGATGCATATCAGTGAAAATCTAAAGACTGTACAGTATATAGCTCATTATGTAGTATTAAATAATTGTTTTATAGCTCTTTATTATCACTGTTACAAATGAGCTATGACTAAAGTAAAGCCTTTCTGGTGGTGCAGGAGCACATTTTCAGAAAACCAACAACACGCGTGTCACATGGTGAAGTTGTTGCTCTGGCTGCTACAAATCACTGAACACAGTTGATCTCTCTTCCAGGGGTTCCATCGTCTTTGCACATTAGATAATTATTTTGAAAAATATTCAATTTAAGGCCCAGAGCCCCTCAACATGCCTTTTCTGTCATGTGTACGAACGTGAAGAACCTTTCATTCGTATCTACTACTTGACATTGGATGCGCTTTTATTTACTTACCTTAAAAAGATTTTTTAAACCAACCTCTCGCTGTAACACAGCATGTTTCCCATAAGTCCCAGACACCTTGCTGTGGTTACACATGTGCTCACCTACGATGTTCTCTCTCAGTCACAAGCACCCACACGCACACTGAGGTAATGGTTTAAATAGAAAAGTCTGAGTGCACGTCTGTAACTGGTCATTTAAAGGTTGTTTGTTACAACGATGTGCTGCATGGGTATCATGCAAGTGGAACAAAGCTGGCAGGGACAAAAGAAGGTAATTTACAATTTAGATCCTTTGACATTGCATATTGCATTTAAAACAGCTCCAGTTATACAGCAACCATAAGTGGGGCCGGCGGGCAAAAGTTAACACACCACCAGATGTTTTTAGGGAAGAAAAAACACTAGAAATACTGTAGCTACTCATGCTTTATTTATATTTTTTTAAATAATGTAAAATGTTCTTTAAATATGTAGGATCCCTATTTAAGAAATAATAACAATATAACCAACTGAATAAGAATAATATTTCTTTTTAATTTGAGCACAGCAGGTAGAGTGATACTTTGCAAAGGAAGGAAGTCCATTAAGGAAACTTGGGATCCTGATTGAATTACAGAATGATACAATACAGTTTGCTTTTTGCCTTTCTGACATAATTAAGTTTCAGGTTAGCCCTCAAGAAGTTTTGGCACCCAGGGTCATCTCAAAATGATTTCCTTAAAGACATGAAATTGTTTATAGTAATATGTTGTATTTCCCCGTGCAGATTCCTATAAATGTTATTTAGGGAGGAGATATGTGATGCAATTGTGTAAGAAATTGAATCACTCTGTTGAGTCTCATATAAAACCATTTATCCTATTGTAAAATGCTCTTGTAACAAAGTCAACTTTAGGGCAGCAATATGTGAAACAGAGTCAAATATACATTTGTGATATGTTGTATTATCCATCCATCCATCCATTCATCCATCCATCAAAATCTGTTGAAACCTGACATGAGAAGCTTCCAGGGTCAATATGTGGAACATCTGAGACTTTTGTGCCCCTAATGTACATGAAAAACAGAAATGACAAAACAAGTAGAAAACCCGTCGAATGGATTAAAAAAGAGGCCATAAAACTTTTTTTTTTAACTTCAAATCAACTAAAACGTAAACAAGGACCACAGGACATTCCAATCAAAGGCCAGATTAAAGAGGAAGATGTTAACCTTCCTCTGCTCCAAATTTTTCTGTCCTGCACAACTGAAGGACTCGTGCCAGAGGACAAGCCTCGGGTGAAGTGCTTCAAAAACATGTGAAGAAATTTGAAAAACAATGAGAAAAAACGTCAAGAAACAAATGTTGCAACCTAATCACCAGCACGCTCTCTCCCTGTGGTCATATCAATCCAGGACCTCGTCTTTAATCACAGCATCATGTCTGACCTATGAGGAGAACTGATCACCTGATGTTGAAAAAGACTGAATGCCACGATCATACACAGAGTGGTCTCTGTCATACGGAGTGTGCACACCTGTGTATGTACGCAGTCTCGCAGACAAGAAATGTCTGAAGCCTAAAAAAAAAGTGATTTCAGAGTGAGACCCAACAACAAAAAAACGAAACCGATCCAAAATTCATTCTAGACGTTATACTTTCTGCCCTTTTAGGGATGTTGTGGCAATTGTTTTCTCCAACTGTGTCCCCCACGCACTGAAATGCATCCACAAAAATGGACGCTGAGACCAGACATCGAAATTACATGGCACGCGTTCCAAGACAAATCCCTGACACCAGGAATAACGCTCGTCTCTGAAACACGAAGGACACCAAGGTCACCCTGCAGCAGCACTCAGCCCCTCGGTACATGACAGATGAAGCTGTTTGGAGGCCCTCTGAGATATATATATATATATATATATATATATATATACATGAAGTGATATGTGTGCATAAACGTTTGGGTATCTAGACCACGAGACCCACTAAACTAACTAGAAGTTGCAATATGTTGTCTACAAATACCCTTTTTTTATCATAAACCACAGCTGAAGCCACACTTCATCTGTATCGCACAAACAGCGACCTGCATCCAAACCCGCATGCATAACACTGTGCATCAACCACATGGGGGCTGCCTATATTTAGTTGTATATATGTTGTGAAATAGAAAAAGCGAAGCTGTGCGTCGGGCCACTGGTTGGCGTTGGTAAGCCGTGGCCGTGCCTGGATCGGGCCAGGAGCTGGACCGAGCTGGATCTGTAAATAGTGACTGACTGCGGTTCTGGCGGGACTCTGCAACACTCTAATTAAGCTCTGTCGCATAATGAGGCTCACTGCTGTTCCGTGTCACCCGATTAGTAGCCTGTGGTCGGCTCAGGCTATGGTTTGAGGTTTGTGGGGGTGGGAGATCACATCTGGGGCAAAGAGTATAGCAACATAACAGCAATGGCAGAACTGGCAACCCTGATGTTAAAGAGGCAACCCTGCAGCGGGTCTCCCTGATTAAAATCCAATTCACATTTTAAGGGTATTTTATAGGGATCAGCAACACCACTTGTTTGGATTTTAAGGCGTTCTGTCGTATTATTTATACTCCGGTGATGAGGGGTGAGGATTGAGAGGAACCTGAAGAGGATGGGGTATAAAAGTGATGCGGTTTGACCTCAGAAAATGACTGACAGGGAAATGGTGGCATTTCTTTTGGTGGGGGGGGGTTTGCTGTTCAGTTTGCTCAGAGAGAAAGAGAGGCCATTCTAAAATGCAAGTTGAGTTATTCAATTTGACATTTTCCCGTGCTTTGAAATTAAATGTGAATTGTCAGAGTATGTATGTTTGTGTATGCATGTGATTTATAGAGAAGGGGAATCCCCTGAAGTTTACAGTTACCACCTTCGCCATGTTTTGGACTGGCTTCAAAGTGTACTCAAGGCTAGCATACATATAGGTTTACATAAAGCACATGCACTGCACTGTAAGTACAGTTGAATGCCAGGAATGTTGTGTTTTTTGCGCGGGTGAAAGAGCTTTTGGACCTGGTGCCAGGGCTGCGTGGGTGTTTATGGGAGTTTTCATGACAAGTGGAAGCAGAAACGTTGACATTTGATTCCCCAGCCAATCAGAGGGTTATCTCACGGTGTGGGTCTGGTCTGACAGAGGAGCTGGACTACAGTATATATTGACCTCGAGTCGGGGCAAAGAATCAGAACAAGCCTTCGAAGCAAAGCTAAGCGGAGCAAGAAAAGCAACGAAAGTGTACAGCGAGACACCAACAACAAGCCACCATGAAGACTCTCGTACTCCTCTCCATCTGTGCTCTACTGTCGGTGTGCTGGTCCATGGGAGGTAAGGACAAACTCAACTCAGTGTTGCTGTGATTCCAAGTGTTTCCCTCCATGCTGCAGGAGGTTAATGAAAGTGTCATGTTCTGTGATCCTCAGCTGTTGAACCAGAGGTTGTCGTGGACACTGCTGCCGACACAACTGCAGATGCTGCTCCCGCTGACCCAGCCGCTGCCGCGGCCCCATCCTCCTCCTCCTCCGAGTCTTCAGAGTCTTCAGAGTCTTCCGAGTCTTCCGAGTCGTCTGAATCTTCCGAGTCTTCCGAGTCTTCCGAGTCCAATTCGTCCTCTGCATCCGACTCCAACTCTTCCTCGGACTCCTCAGCATCTGATTCCAACTCCAGCTCAGATTCATCCTCCTCTTCCTCCTCATCCTCCTCCTCTTCATCCTCCTCCTCCTCCTCCTCTGAATCCACTGAATCCTCTGAATCTTCTGAATCCTCCTCCTCCTCTTCCTCCTCCTCTTCTTCCTCCTCCTCCTCCTCTTCATCCTCCTCTTCTGAGTCCTCCTCCTCTGAGTCCAACTCTGCCGATTCTTCTGCCTCTGACTCTCCCTCTTCTTCTTCTTCTTCATCCTCCTCGTCTTCATCAGAGTCAGCCAGCGATGAGGGTAAGCAACGTTTTTGTTTGGAGAAAGAATCTCTGCATGATTTTAGAATTGCCTAAAACTTTTTGTTTGACTGTAAAGCAAGAAAGTCTGAGTTTGTGATGTTTGTCCGTGCAGCGGCTAAGGTGGTTGTGAAGAGAGACCTGGCTTCTGTCCTCCTGAGGAGAAGAAGAGCTGCTCCAGGAGGAGACCTCACCCCTCTGCAGCTGGAAAGGTGCAGTTATTTACTCGAATTAGATAGAATTAGATAGAACTGACTCATTGGGTGCACTTCATTAGCTATTGAAATGTCAACATTGATTCCTTTTCGCAAAGTTTCTACAAAAGGTCCAATAATTATTTTAAGTGAAGTCTAAGGTGACCCCTTCTAACTCGTATTCTCTCCTCTACCATCCAGCCTGAGAGAGGTGTGTGAGCTGAACATCGCCTGTGACGAGATGGCCGAGACTGCAGGAATTGTCGCCGCGTACGTCGCCTACTACGGACCCGTCCCTTTCTAAGTGGAAGGCTCCGCTGTCATCCACATGGGGACTGTTTTACTCTGTCATTTTTGTAATAGAACGCCGCAACAACTCCCCTGAATCTATCTGAAGGAGCAGACAATCTTAACAAGTAATTGGCCCATGTTATGATGCTAGATGGAGATTTTTTTCCTTTTTTTCTTTTTAGGCACAAATCCTTGCACAAGTGACCAGCTTTAGTGGTCCTGTATGAAAAGGCCTCCTCCAGGCTTTCAGAGAGAGGCACATGGAAACGCAAGCCTGTGAAGTATGTAGTAGCCAACACAAGATTAAATTATTCTTCACGTCTAGTGTAATATGATGAATGGTGCTACTCGTGCAGATGTATTGTATGTTAATGTATTGATGTTTGTATATCGTGCTTTAGTCTTACGTTAACTGGAAGTAGTAAAAATAATAAGTAGTGGATGGAGTAGACTTCTTAGAGGTACTGTAGTTGTAGAAGTAGTTTATTGTTACTGGTAGTGTACAGTGTGTGTTAAATGCACATCAGTTATCTGTAATGACTGTAACCACACATTGCCTCTGGGTTTGAAAATAATAAATTATTTTGTTCTGTCGAACTGTTGTTTTGTCCTCACTTATTAAATTATGGTTTGATGGTGTCATTTGTTTTTTGCCCACTTGGGGGCAGTGGCAACAAGCTGCAAACATACAATGACGTCATCTGTCATCTGCTGTGGTGAACAGGACACCATTACCTCTATCTGTTCAACCAACTATATCATCTGCATCAGTAGCCTTACTTGGAAAGGTCGGGGCTTTAACCACAAGTGGGTCATACTAACTGGAAGTTGTTAAAGGGTAACTCCACCAATTGTGTGTGTCTACAGAGGTCTTGGGGAGCAATACTACAAATGTTAAAAAAGTACTTAGGAATTCTGTGGCTCCAGAAGAAGCTGCATGTAATCTGATAAACTGCCTCAGGTGATGTCAATCAGTGGCTCGGTTGCATTGTGGGTAATGTAGGCCCTAGGTTATGAAAAGCAGTCCACTGGTGGAGCATTGTATTCCTGTAACACTGCTTGACTCATGGGCAGTTTTAAAAACATATGGTAAAACATTGTTACAGTAGGTTTCAACTTTTTTATTCCGTGCATTCTTCTTCCTGCTGCCTACATTACCCACAATGCAATTTAGCCACCGAGTGACATCGCTGGAGGCAATTTATCAGATTAAATGCGGCTTTGTCTGGAGCAACAAAAAGCTTTATACAACATTCTTCACAGATCTAGTATGTATAGAACAGCCTCAGAACTGAGCTTCAGATAAATGTTTTTGATCATAGAGTGAGGGAACTATTTACAGTTTATTGGGAACTATTTACAATTTACAAGTTTTTTTAATATTAACTTGAATGAATAAACTTCAGCTACCAAATGATTTTCCTTCATGGTGAGTACGGATATTGACACATTATACTCGGATAGTACATGCACTTGTAAAAAGTGGATATCAAGATATTAAGCCGCCTTAACATTCACTTGGAGTAGAATCTCTAACTACCTGATGAATCTGAGTCTGATGTTCACTCTCTTTTTTCTCTGTTTAGCTCCTCACTAAAGACCGAGGTGAATATCTTGTCACGTTTCTGCTTGTGACTCTGTAATTACCTGTTTTACTTACTTACTTAGTTTTGCCCTCATGTGTCCTGTGTTGCTTTTCATTTGCTCCCTTTGTGTGAATTTCCCACTATTTTCTGTGTCCACCTGTGTCTTGTTAGTAAATCACCCCTCGTGTATTTAGTCAGGAGTCATTATCCACCTGAGCCTGTTCCTGAGTCGTCCATTGTCTCCCCGTAGAATGTTTCTGTTTTTTTGTCCCTCATGTTTTTACTGGACTGGACTTTGCTATTGTTGTATTTTGTTCATCTCTTGCTTTTGGTCTTTGTTTTGTTGGTACACGTCTTGGTTCATTGGAATCTTCTTTTTTGGATTTTCAGCTTTTCATTAAAAGCTTGTTTTCTGTTCCCAATCCTGTTTCCCTCCTTGGTGTTTTTACATTTGGGTCCTCACCAATTTTAGCCAAATGTAACATATCAGGCTTTTTAGAAGTCTTCTGAACACATTGTGAAAATTACTCCATCTGGTGCACAATGTTTCCAAAGTCATGACTCCGTTTCCAGTCCAGCCAACAGTCAGCCATCTCTTTTTTTCGATTCGACAAGAGAGGCAAATACTTTTCATCATTTAGCGGACATAATATTTTTTTTGATCCAGATGGATTTGGAACAGTTTATGGGGGATTCTGGGAATACTTGCAGGACAGTAGTGTCTTTCAAACAACCCTCTACGTTTTTTTTCCGATCAACACTGGTTACTAATTTTTTTGAAGGAAACCGACGGGGTCCAGAATATATGCTAATAGATGAGAGGTCTAACTGGGGAAAGCTCTTCAGCTGCAAAACGCACCACTATGTTCATAAACAGGCCACTTTGCCTGTCAGGGCAGGTAGAAAACAGCCACCTTCTGCAGATCAAAACCACACAATGAGAGCAGCGAGAGTAAACGTCACACATGAACATAAACAACACAAACAGCACCAGCAGTCTCTAGCTCCCCTTTCAGCTTTCAGTGTTCCTCACATGGCTTTCACTCCCTAGTACTACGGCTTTTCTCATTTTTGCCACTAGATGACAGTGTTTGTCAATCAAGCAGTATTTGAGCAGATGTTCTAATTTCTAAGTCAGGACGTGGAAACACTTCAGCACTCTGAACCAGGGGGACCAATTGACTAAATGTTGAACTCTTCTTGGTATTTGGTGAAGGTTTGTTTGAGACTCTGAGAAGACCACGACCTGGGATTTACTGCCATGAGCTGAGACTGGAAAAAATACACAACCTTATTCTCTGATTGGCTGATATCATTGTCGTATGAATGAATATAATGACTCTAGATCAGTTTGAACTCAACAGCACACTGCGGGGAAAGTTGTGCAGTGCAGCCAGAGCTCATTTGATTTCCAAAAAAACACCAAATATGTTCAGCTGAATTCTGGCAATATGATGCAGAAGTAATCTATTTGAATTTCCACTGGTTGCAAACGTGTTGCCATGATAAACATTGGATATTTCACTCATGTAATCACCATAAAGGATATGTCTACAACATAAAAGCTACTTGCAAACGAAAGAGGGAGATATGTTGGATATGCTACAATTTCTCTTTGTTTATATTGGTGAATGTCTGATGAAGCAAAGCTGCAGTAGTTTAGTTTTTTGCAAATATGGACATGTCACAGCCTCATGTCTCACATTACATGAGCATATTAATATGGTATATTGGAATGATTTGTTACTTAGTACATTGGTGATTATACTCCAGCTGGTCTGCACTTTACTCTGCGTCCAATCCCATTTATGACTTCAGCATACAATTCTTCAACCATGCACACATGAGTGAGAAAGAAAAAATATTAGATAGCAAAAGAAAGCCTGTTTGAAAATTGTATATTTGGTCAAACTTTAAATGATTTTTCCATTTGAAAGTTTGAACCAAAGTTTAAACCTTAGAGAAAATTACTTTTGGTTAAGAGGGAAGATACAATTACATGAAATAAGACCAGGGAAAGGGTTTCAATATGAGACATATGAAAGCAGTCTACATTATGAGCTCAGATAAGAACAGTGACCAGCAAGTATGTTGTTTGCTTAATCACTGAGTGGTAATATTATATGATGTTGCAGCTGCGATACACCCTGTCACGTGATAAGGTGCCATGTATACCGCGGATGGGTGCACTGTATCAATGTTTTATTATCAAGAGAGAGCAGAAAAGATCAGCCTCTCCTCTTGAGGTCAACATCAGCCCAGTTATAGAAAATCAAGTGGAGATAGATGGCCCATTAAAACAGATTGCACCACATTGAGTTCTTCTTGTGTGGAGATTAGCTGCTATAAAATATTTGTAGCGAGTAACTGCCAAGTGTAACTGGTGCATAGCAAACTGAACCTATTGACTAACTAACATTAGCTCAATATTATATGTCACAGTTAGAGTAAAGAGTAAACCAGGTAAGTAATACTAATGTGTAACTATGTGTCTAATAATTGTGAAAACTGGGAAGATTCTTCAATGACTGAATATTAACTCCTGCCATAGGTCAGAATAACCAGAAACTTTCCACACATTTTAAACTACTGTCTCTGGCTACTTACATACTACATTTCTTATACATGTAAAATAAAGCGACATTTACAACGACTGTAATTAATTGAAGTGGAAAATAAGAAATATGGCAAAAAAACTTGTATTGAAACACCAACCAAGGGTTCGGGCCTCCTCTAAAGAAATATGATGAATGGGAGCAGGAACAAAAAAAAAAACAAAGTTTTGCAACACATGAGTTTTCATTTTTGGCCATTTATTAATATTTCCTTTGTGTGAATTATTGTATACTTTTGACTTCTTTGGGCCCTGAACAGTTATTTAAATGAAACCATGTGAGAAGTTGACAGGGGGGACTGATAACAATCAATAAACATCTGGAACAAGGGCCTCATCAAGACACTGACTGGAAGAGGTCACAAGCCACAAAGGTTTGGAACCACTTTACATCATTCTGCATTTGTATGATGCACTACAATGTAGTGGGGTGCAAATTACAGTATTTCCTTATGAAATGTAGTGGAGTTGAAGTACACAATTTAAGGAGCACCTGAGAAATGTACAGTGGCACAGTACTAGAACAAAAGTTATTATGTGTGAGTGTCCGCTGACCATGTGGAAAGTGTCTCGTGGCACAGTTGTTCCCCTCGATATTGACATATTGATAATTCATCTCCTGTACTTTGCACATGGTTTACTGACATGTGACAGTATAACAATCATCACGACAGTTTCCTGTACATCGACTGTGTTGCCCTAGACACTTAAAAAAAAAGATAGAGAAAAATCTAAATAACAGAATCATTAACAAGACATCGATTAGAAGTTAATTTAACTGCCATTAATCGGTATGTTGATAATGTTTATGGTACTCTGAGATACAGAACATGTTTGTTACTCTGAACTCTACACTGTTTTTTATCTTGTCTCATATGGACATGTCCTTCTCTACTGAGAAAAATCATCCGATAACACTGATAGGGCAGCAATAAATACTCTGCTATCATAATACAGGGTCAGTAAAGCAATTGGCTAATGTTGGAACTTTTGAATTGATGACTCTGGTGGTTTCTCCCAGGTGAGTTGAATGAAGTGGAGCAAATCTTTCATAAAGGTATAATTTTTAATCTTTCCTTTTTAAATATTCAAACAGGTATTATTGAGACAAAGTCTAAAGAACATTTAAAGAATTAAAGGTTTAAAAATATTAAATTAGATGTACATTCATCTAATTTCCATCTACATATTCCTTGAATACAATTACCATCTGAATTACAAAATAATCTTTACACCTTAAAACGATGTGTTGAGGTTTTCATTGTGTCTTTTATACACATTTTTTTTACAAAGAATCTTAATCTGTAAAAA
>CAEMYA010000032.1:2561200-2596286 GCA_903131615.1 Diplodus sargus
GCTGTGTGCGTGTGCGTGTGTGTGTGTGTGTGTGTGTGTGTGTGTGTAGTATGGAAGCTCGTACTCACGTCCAGAGGAGACCATGCTGACAACAATGGAGGAGGAGGTGGACGAGCTTTGGACCAGCAGGGTGACCAGAACACCGATGACCAGACCAGCCAGAGGGTTGGACAAAACTGAGCTGTCCTGGAAGATGTCACCTGCTGCTTTACCTGGACGAGGAGAACGCGGGAAGATGTACATTTTAAAATCAAAGCTTTTCAAAACAGCATTTTGGAATGTTGATAGAGTGTAAATCACTTAGTTTTTTTCACTGAGAAACAGGTGCATATTAGCACCATCTTATAGGCCCTTTTCACATTAAATGTATGATGGCTGAATTCCATTGAGCTGCATCAGTTTCAGGCTCCTGATGCTGTTCATTCTGCTTCACTTTCAAACTGTCATGTAGTGGGACACTTGTTTTTAGGGTCATTCTCTGCCAACTCATCCAGATTTTAAAATTTTCCGTAGTTTATGTCATCGATTTTCTTGAAAAACAAAAATTTAGGATAAAACTTCCAGTAAAGTAACAAAATATAAATTCCTGGAGAAAGAAAGATGATTGTTGAGTATGATACTTTTTCATAGTTATGAATTTGATTTAATATTGTTTTTAGTACTGTGTATTCTAAACCGCATCACCATGTAATAATGGAAAGGCTTGTTGTGCAGTGTGTGCAGTGATAAAAATTGAGATAAATAATTCCTTTTTTTACCTGAACATAGAATAAAAAATGTATTTACTATTACTTACTTTAAAAAAATCAGACATAATATAACTTCATCATCATTAAAAAAAATAAATAAATACGCATTTCACCGGCTGTCATATGACATTCAGTGGCTTTATTTCGTAAGAACATATTTGTACTGTGTTGACTTGAGGGTCTTCTGTCCTGACTGGCCTCAAATGTCAGTGTATTTACCTCCAACAAGCTGGAAAGCTGAACTGAGGATGTCGAGGGAGCAGATGAACATGTAGAGGAAACCCAGCAGCAGGACCAGCTTCCCCACTGACACCACCACTCTCAACACCTTCCCTTTGGTGTCCAGAGCTGCCACAGAGACAACAAACCAATGGGATTGAACACAGGGGTGAAAACTGAAAATGTTTTCACAGGACACATTTTCAGTTGTCTGAGCAGGAAAAGCCCCAATGTAATTAATCCCATAAATGATTGGCTCTGTTCCATCTGAGCGTATCAGTAGGTGATGTCAGACAACCCCACCCTGGAACTGGTAAAGGTAATGGAGTAAAGCCCTTATTAAGATAATCATTAATAACACCTGTGGCTTCTGCTTCCACAGGTCAATATATCTGCCATGATAAAAGCTTATGATACAGTCCACAGAGATGAAAATCATAGGAAACATGAGAACAAAACCATTTCTACTGTAGGATCCGAAACTTAGTTGAGTGTGTAAACTGTAAGTAAACACACAGTTAACATCAAATCCTCTTGTAGGTGATAGCGGACTATACAAATATAAACTTGATTATTTCAATAGAAAATACATATACACATTCAAAAATCACAAAATAAATGACTCACTCTTGCAGTGAGATGCAGTGACAAGTAAAACTTTCAGAGTTGCTGACTTCTCTCAACAGTGAAAAAAGTCACTCTTTAACATTGACGTCCCGTCCACAGTGTGTGTTGGCACTGACTCAGCTGACTGTCTGGCTACTGTCTGGAGCACGTCCATTAGTTTTTATGACCTCTATGCTTTCTATATAATCAGATCAGTAACGCTGATTTGATTTACTGTACATCTAATTAGATAATGATGTCTTGGGAGTTCAGCCAACTATAATAGTATCAACTGCCTTTGGAAATTTGGATGTTGTGAAAACATGGAATCAAGATGGGATGTGTTGTTTTTTTTTGTTTTTTTTCTACCCTTTCATGTCTAGCTGAAACGATAGATTAAATCATTTTATAATATAAAATGTGGGCCTAAGTATACACCAGCTCGGACACACTAAATATGCTATGCATTTTACCACACAACGACAGTGGACACGACAGCTCATGTGTGGTTATGTGACAATGTAATGTGGGACACTATCATATCTACAGTAAGGCGATGTCTAAACCATCAGAAGCCATCTCACTGTATTAAACACTGACCACTTTTATCTAATAAGGATGCATGTTCCTATAAAAATACAGGGATGAGACAATACTGTACTTGTTACACAGGGACATTACAACTCCTCACCTGACCATGGGACCCCTACGTCCTTCAGCTCAGGCAGGTCCCATGGGTCCACGTCCTCCGGCTCCTCGTCAATCAAAGCCACAGTGGAGTGTGCCGGGCTCGCTATGACCTCTAAGATAAACAAAAAGTATAAATGATTTAAATGATTTAAAAACTCTACAGCTAAACACCTTACGTGTGACTGATACCTAAATTCATCACACAGTATAGAAAATACCTTTGCTTTTATCTCCATGTCTCTCACTGGAGTCTTCCTTGCTTTTGTTTTGATCAGCCATTGGCTGAAAAGAATGAGAAGGAAGAAATATTATAAAGTATCAAAATCCAAAATGCTGTATATTTATCATGAAAAATATGAAATGAGATGAATATGAAAAATATGAAGGTCACAGAGGATTTCTTCTAGGAACTGTATATACAGTAAGTAACGGTCTGAGGATGAGGTGTTTATAAAGGGATCGCAGTAAAATAAAACTCAGGTGATAAAACTCAGGTGATGTCCTCAGTTAGTTAAACCAAGGTATTACAAACAAATCACAAGTTCGGCTGTCAGGGCATTAGGTTCAGAAAAATCACACACACAGACATGCACACGAACACACACACACACACACACACACACACACACACACACACACACACACACACACACACACACACACACACACACACACACACACACACACACACACACACACACACACACACACACACACACACATTGCCCCTCACATGCCATGGTATTGATCTTATCGTCACATGGTCCCACTGCAGTAAAATTCCATTCACACAACAGTATGACACAGAGAGGAAGTTACCAGCTGAATCAATAAAAAAAATGTTACACTTCACTGTCTGCTACTTAAATGTATTCTTTAACTAATAATAAAGTTCTCTTTCTTAGAAATGTACTCGTATCATATCACATTATTCTCTTTTATTCATAATTTACCCCATTTACCTCATTTTCTATATCTGCTTATGTCTACTACAAAAGAAATGTGTGTATTTGTGAGTTTCAGCGGTTGCTTTCAGGCTAAATGTCACTGTGTTCTGTTTTCATGCAATGAAACAATTCTATATCAGTATTAATGATCTATATCAGTCTTCATTGGCCTGCATCCATTTTGTCATGAGTCTAGAGTCCAGGCAGACACATACTTTGTGGACCATGCGATCCGCTTGCTAACTCGTCCATTTCATTGAATATACTTTGAAAGGTATGTCTTTGTACATCAATCAATCATTGTGTAACGTGTAGTTCACTCCTCGTTGTTTTTAATGTGGTGTTTAATGAAATAGTTTCAATCATATCCTGGTGTGTGCTGGAATATTGATTTCTTTTGGTCCACTGTGCTCTGTGCCGGCTGCACCCAGGGGTGAAGCACTGCTGTGCGCCGGGTAGCTTCTGTTTTTTGTTCAACCATCAGACACCTTTTATGTGACCATACTGGTAGTGACATATAACAACAGAAATACTGACAATCATGTAGAAAATCTTACAATAGCGTTGGAGCAAAGTAGTAAAAATTAAATAATGTTTATATTTGTAAGTTATTATCTAGGTATTAACAATAACCCTATTAATAATAATAACAAGAAGAAGAAGAAGAAGAAGAATATAATTCAAACTAACATCTACTTAATTTATTTCAAAATGAATATCCCAAAGCTTTCAGGTAACAGCACTTGTACAGCATGCAGATCTATAGAAGCTATGCTTGTCCTCACCTCTGGCAGGCGCAGTGAGTCCATGCTCCCTGTGTGCTGAGCTCACCTGGGCTGCAGCTTTAGAAATACTGCCTCCAGGTAGGCAGGTAGGAGCAGAAGGTTGGAGGAGGTGGGAGTGGACAGGTAGGTGGGTGGGAGGAATCCGTGGAGGGTAGAGGAGAGCTTGATGTGCGGCGCTCACATCACCAGGAACACCGCCGTGTCACAGATAAGGCGAACACACCTTTCAAACCTTGATTCATCTCACCTGCTGTAATCTCTCCGCAGGTTGTGTGTCGCAATCCAACTCACATGGTTCCTGATAAGTCTTAAGATGGTGGTCTCTACACCTGAACCTACACCTGCTGTCACACCTTACTAGTTGTATGCCTCGGATTCATAAGAAGTCATTTTGTTTGTTCCGGTTGCAAATGTGTCCATCCTTTTAAAATCAAAGCTCCTGTAGAGAAAAAAGTGCCCACCACTCTTAAAAAAAACCCCTCTATTTACTCCGTTACATCTGCATTGCACAGCCCTGAGAGTGATGATACCTCCAGCTGGTGGAACTTAACCATGGGAGAGGAGTGGCGGAGAGAATGGCTCCCCTGGCAAAGGTTTATCCCACAACAACAGATAGACCACATGGGGGTGGGGGGGTGCAGGATGTGCACTGTGTCATACAGTGTATGTGGGTGTGTTCTATTTTGGGCACACAATGAGATTTTTCTGCAGCAATCTATTGATTCTCCTAATAAAGCTCCCCATTGTTCAATACTTCAAAATATCAATGACCTAAGTTTAGGCCTGTGAATCAGTTGATGGTGCCTGAGAGGACGTAGAGGAGAGTGTAGTCAGGCCAGGCCACACTGATGCATTGACTTTCCATGGAAGTTGTGACCTGATAATATTAGGTGAGGGCAGGAAGGGGGGGCGTTCACCATCCTCTTCGACAGCCTCTCTTTTGCTCTCTCTCTCTCTCTCTCACACACACACACACACACACACACACACACACAGTCCCTACCGCTGCACTTTTACGTCTGAATGCATAAGAGCCCCAGGTGATACTTTATTGCACAGGTCAAATACCATGTTTGTCTTTGAAATTACCATTATAATTACCCCCCACATTTGTTAATAATACTATTCTGCTATTTTACAACAAGCAGTTGATTAACTTTCTGCATGACTTCTGCTGAACATGTCATTTTAATTTCTGACTAGTTTTTTCTCTGACTCCCCTTCAACAGGCCGCTGAACTGAAGTCGGCTGTTGCAGCTTATTATTTCCAAGTAGTTTCAGTCGAACTTTTGTAGGTCAGTACGTTGAAGTACATGTTTTAACATTTACACTCTCGACAATCAACAATCAGAATCTCTCTCTCTTTTTTCTGTCACACACACACACACACACACACACACACACAAACGCACATACACACACACAAACGCACATACACACACACAGACACGCATGCACACACAGAGAGCGAGATCACAAATTATTGTAAATATTAACTTTTTTTTACAGTTATTGATGTAGTGTTGTCTCAAACTATAAAGGGAAACTTTTAAAATCGGAAATTAGCCACGTTATCTTGATAATCAGGTTGTATTTGTCGGTGATTAGCTATTTATGGTGTATAACTCTCACAAATACCTACACCTACACTCACTGACCTGCAGAAGAAACAAGCTGGTAGTTCAGCTGCAACAGCTCACTTCAATTTAGTGGCCTGCTGAAGGGAAGTTAGACAGAAACTAGTCAGAAGTTAAGATGGCATGATTAGCCAGGAAATGTATTTAAAAAATGATAAGCCATCTCTTTACTGCTTACTGGAAAATATCAGAATTGTATTATTAAATTATAATTTCAGATACATTACCTGGTAATTACCACCAACCATACCATGTCATTAGCAGATCTGTAAAATCTCACGTCATGTCAGTCATTCTACTACAGGACTAAAAACATGTTTTCCTGTGTGTGATGCTTATAGAGGGAACGTTCCTATCAGTGCTGGATGATGGTGACATTCTATACATGCATGATTCAGCAGTGGCTCTAAAGTCCTTGCTTACCATTTATCATTCTGCACTAAGATTTATTACTGTTGGTTATAATATTCGTCATTGCAATCTGTGTGTTAAGGTTGGGTGGTACTCTCCCTCGTTTGACGTGCGCCCTTATCGAACACACTCAGACGCCCAAATGATGTTGCAGGTGCCAGCTGCTTTTACTGAACTTTGAAATCAAGTTTTCGTAGGGCATCTGCAACCTAGAACAAAATGTAGAACAATCTAAAGCTTATCAAATTTCATTCATTTTGTCTTATTTCGCTTCCAGCTGTTCTTGTTTCTAATGTATTTATTCTTTTACTAATTTAGCCTCTTTCTAATTGATTTTTTCCCAAGTTTCCTGTTGTTTATCGCTCTACTTCAGTGACTTTCCCAGATTAAATAAAGTGTGAATGAATGTCTTGATCAAACACTTCCACGCTCCATACCATGATTTATACCCTTATATGTGATTTATTACACATAAACAGAGTACAGTCCAATTAAATAGTCGTGTAATATAATTCAACAGCACCACAAACTGCAGCCTCCACAATGACTCTCTAAAACAGCATTTGTTTTAGCATGGTGTGTCTGATGAACTGGTGACTGATTACATTTTTTGTTTGTTTATTTGTTGGGGCTTAAGCACACTAACAGACATTATGACATTTTGAAACATCAGTGTAAATGTCTCAGGGTTAGGTCACCAGGTGAATTGCAGCCATAATCCAACATGTCACACCAGAGGCACCCGCAGAGCGGCCTAAGCACCCATCTGGTGAGATCAACTGACCCCACACTGACTCAGGTGTCACCCAAGGTCCCGTAATGATCCACAGGTGCTCCTCTGCATCCCAATTCAGCCATGTAACCATGTGACCGGCCAAATGGACCAAACTGCTCCCTGAGAGCTCTGACACGCTGGTGCAAACTGAGGACAAAATTGAACCACCTGTCAGTGAACAGACCAGGCACAAATTCATTTTAGTTTGGACCTCCTGTCATGTGAGGTCCCCAGTAAAAATTGAATGGTTGATAAACTGGGGCAACATAGGAAAAAAATACACATCTATTTTTAGTTTTATCAATACATTTTTGCCCGTTGATCGTGGTCTAGTCTCTTCGTCTCTCGAGCTGCTCTAGACAAACAGATGCACTGTGTCTTTAGTCCTCTGTGTAACCAAGTTTGGAGTAAAACATTACAGATCTTTCATCTACTTCAGGAGACCACACGTTTGAGGCAAAGTCTTCTTAACTGTGTGCCAGTGCAACAGCATCACCTAGGCATCATTAAGTGGTAGTACAACATTGTACAAATGTGTTCTCTTTGGTATTTTCTTGATATTATTCAGACACAAAGAACCCCAAAGAAGAGTTTTTATTTCTGACCATAACATGGCTGGAACAATTATTTTACATACTCCCTTCATTTATACCAAATCCTCCTGCATGTACTTAAAAAATACAGTGAACATCATATGTTACAGCAGCACAGAAGCAGGCAAAGAGGTATCTTATTAAACACATTTACTTATTTATGTAATCAAAGAAAGTCAGTGATGAATATAAAAAGCTATATAAAGTACAAAATATGCATTACAATTTCATAGACTACATATAAATCTAGCTTTGCAACTCTGCCAGCCAATGATGGTGGACTACATATCGGCATCAATAAGGTACAGTATCTCAGTATAAGTCGGAATAAACACATCAGTAGAAATAAGAATATAATAAAGCGTACAGTGTTGTGTAGTATATATTTATATATACTACACAACACTGTGTAAAACACAGTAACTACACATTACTTTGATATATATGTAATAAGACTGGAAAGGAATACTACCACAACATAACATACATCATGAAAATGCGATTAGAACCATATAACTACAATATAGTAATATTATATAGTGTATAAGTAATATAGTGCAATGTAATACAATGTGAGATACGTTACTACTGCTCTGTATTACCATCTGATGTAGTAAAAGCTCGTTTCCATTATTATACTTGAATTATTTGGAACAACCACTAGGAGGCGTAGTTCGACATTATAAAACCTTGAGTCTTGAATTTTCAAAATAAAAGCTCAAGTTTAAAGCTCTGATCTAACTTATGTGATATTTCAGGATTTGAACATCACTAAAACAGAAATGTATGACTAAAAAATGTCTTGGCCCTGTTATTGTGTCCAGTTGTTCTCTGGAGCAATGACAAGAAGAAGAACAACAACATCTTTCTTGCTAACGTAAAAATAACGTATTGTTTATTTCCGGGTTACGTCAGGGTTAGCTGGAGCAATGACATTGTACCAAACAGAGGCGAAGTCGGACCGCCGAGTGGCTTCAAGTCTGATAATTCACATGCTTTGAAGGCTTTTATTTGCACCGCCATTGCCGTCAACATGTCACCCGTCACCACAGGTTTCACGGAGGATCCACAGCAGGTGGGAGGACAGGTAACCACCGTTACACGCGCCTTATCAAACATGATGCTAACGTGTTAGCTGGCTAGCGGCAGCTTGGCTGAACTCTATGTAGTACTCTAGGTAACCGGTAAAATGTGCTGTTTGCTGTTTAAATCTCATCGGTTTGTCTGTAAGCCTTGCCAACACCTCTTGAATCAGTGAAGGGTAATGCTGGTGTTACGTGTGTTGACCTGCAGCCTCGAGTCGGCTACATCCCCACAGAGGAAGAGAAGAAAGTGTTCCAGGAGTGCAACAACGAGAGCTTTTGGTACAGGTGTAAGTTGCTGTCCGTCACATAGAGTAATGGTGTCATGTTAAAATCAAATCAAATAGGTGTGAAGATGTCTCTCATCAACATGTTCTCCTCTACAGCGGTGCCCTTCTCTACGCTCAGCATGGTTGTCACTCAAGCCCTCGTTTCCAGAGGTAACACTGAGCTAAATATCGAGGAATAAGCATGACATCTGTAAAAGGATCAAATAGACAGACCTTGAAATTTAAAATTGATCTTGTGCGGTTTTATTTTGCAGGGGTTCTGTCTGCGTCTCCGAGGTTTGGATCTCTACCCAAACTGGCCTGTAAGTTCATAGATTGAATCTGAGAGAGGACACACTCAGCAGCCTCACAACAAATGAGTAGAGATTAGAAGTTACAGACACCTCACACTAGATTGCATTAATGTACAACAATGCCACAACTGTCTCTCTCTCTCTGAGAAAAAAAAAGATCAAGTTGAATCAACAGATCTATAACAGTCTCAACAAAAAACATGATCAATTAGTTTTAACTTGGTGCGCCTAATCAGTGTCCAGCCGAGTGTATACGTTATCATTAGTGTGCAAGAGACGGTACTACACGAAATGATGCAAATGTCTGAACTTTTGCAGGTCAAGGTCATTGTCAAAATGATGTCATGTAGTTGTCACTGGGGTATCAAAGGGACAGTTTACCCCAAAATCAAAAATATAAATATACATTCCTACATGTATTGCTATTTATCTATCTAAACTTTAGTGAGTTGCAGAACTTTAGAGACGGTGGCTGTAGAGATCTCTGCCTCCTCTCCAATCAATTGGAACTAAATGGCACTCCATGAAATACATTAGAAAAACAGATCTAGTTGTGAGCAGTTAATGTAAGAATTTTAATGTAAGAATTATTTTCTCACCTGTCTACTGTGTCACCGCCCAGAAGGTAATGTGCATCTGCCCCATGGTTGAGAGGCGCCTGCTTGTGACAGCTCAGGATGTAAACACGAATGGCCTAACATTAACTAGATCAGTTAGCCGGCCTCTCTTCCATGAGTAGATGTGTGCTCCCCCTGTGCGCAGTGATAGTCGACAGGTGTTGTTCTATTTCTAAATCTCATCAACTCACACCAAAACAATGTGGTTAAATACCATCAGGTAAGAGGAAAATGTGTTTTTTTTGTTATATTTCGGATGAACCGTTCCTTTTAAAATATTGATATTTAAAATGTGTGACATGCCCGGGTAATCATTTCTCATTTTGTTTTTCCCCTCAGTTGCTGGCTTCTGTGGCTACCTGCTTGGAAAAATGTCGTACATGAAGGAGTGCCAGGAGAAGTTCAAGAGGTTGTCGAACTCCCCTCTGGGAGATGCCCTCAGACAGAGGGAAGGGCTGCCTCCACAATTGTGAGCATCACACACTCACAACTGATTGTGATACACTATGTTTTTAATCTACCACCCACCTCTTGACCGTTTTCCTTCTCTACTTCCCAGTTCCAAAGGTGCTCAGTCAGAGATGAGTGACCCAGACGCCCCATCATTTGACCCAATGTTCCAACCTGCAGAGGCCCCTGGCCAGAGAGGCTACAATACAGAGCCACCCATGCAAATGGGTAGATCAGATGACTTCAGAGCACCAGGTAAGTTGTAGATAAAGTCAATGGAGGCATTATGCCAGAACTAACTCTTTCTAGTGCTGTTATGTCCTATTATGATATGTGCTTCTGACAACTGCTAAGTTGTTTTAACTTCTCTGTACAGCATCTTAAAGATACCCCTGATTGAAACATGCTTCCAAATAAAACTGCTACCCTGTGTCACTAAGTAACTTTTTCTGTCAGTGTTCCTAAGTAACCCTCTTTGTCCCGTTCCTTGTGCCCACCGGCTTCAGTCGACTCACGTTTTGACGAGGATGAGCCCAGGAGGAAGGCCATCCTCTATGAGGACCTGCGGTCGAAGAACAGAGAGAACTACGAGGTCACGCTAACACACAAGTCTGAGACACTTCTCAAACCATCACCTGAGAAGGAGCCGACAAGATCCAAGAAAGAGAGTGAGCTGCTACTTCAAGGATGTGTTCAAAACTTTGGGGTTGGGAACAGTTGAGGGTTCATTTTCAGGAACATCTGTTGTCTTTATTTGAATCTGTAAAAAAACGGACTAACTCTTTCTCCCTTTATGTTGCAGTGAAGAACATTTATGGAGACACCTGGGAGGAATGAGTCCCTATTTGAAATCAAGATGTAAGGCATCAATGACACTGTGGTGCAGGGGGCAGCTCAGCGACCATAGTGCTCCTGTGTGAATGAGTTTCTGGTCAATAAGTATGTCTGTTGTGAGTCAGTTAAACCAAACTACATGATGACTAAATCCGTCTCTCTGTGCTTTCTTTGACGCTGATTTCAATGTACTTTTTTTCCAACTTTGTACCGACAAAAAAATTATTTTACAAAGGATAAAAATATTGAAGCAACATTTGACTGCTATTACGGCAGAACTTGAATGCACACAATATAGTCCATTCACTCTGGTTTCAAAACATGGGTGTTCACTAATAACACCATGATGTAAGTACAACTAAGTATCAGCGGTATCATTATGGTTGTTGTGGAAGAGAAAGTTAGTCTTAAACAAAGCAAAGGTTTTCGGGGCATGTAAACCAACTAGATTAATAGTTTAAAAAAAAACTCAAAACATAACTGAAGGGTTTGAATGGTAAAAAATTATGAAATCTGCCAAAACATTAATGGAGTTCAGTTAAGCAGCAGACATAATTTGCAGAAGGAAGAATTTTTTTAACTATTTTACATTAAGATTCTGGTTTTCTGTGTCTTAATGTGTGTCTGAACGGGGTCTTTAAATATATTTAAGTACTTTGTGAGAATAATTTTTGTGATCCTGATTATTATTATTATTATTATTATGCAATTATTATGGTATGTATTGCTTTTGATTGACGGTTGCACTGTTTTCTTGTCTTTGATCACTTGACTATGACATAAGGTTATCAATTAAGTTTCAGGAGCTTTAATGCATCATTGTATTTGATCAATTTCTTGCTATGAAAGTACACTTCGAATATAGCACAGGATGTGCACACAGACCTTCATCTGTAAATGACTTTTTTGTCTGAAGACTTTGTAAACATTTATTTCAGGGGAAATGGTACAAAAAGAGTACATTTTTAAGTTTATGTACAAAAGTCAACCGGCATAAACATAAAAAGAAAAATCATGTCCTTAACCAGATTGTTACACAGGCTGGCAGACACGCCACAAACACTTAAAAAAGCCGACTGTGAGATCATCTTAACAATCTGTCCGAGCTCTTTACTTTGTATATGACACAATCCATCCTCGAGTTGCTGCAGGTGCCAACAAGTGTTTTACAGTAAAA
The DNA here is from genome assembly GCA_903131615.1 of Diplodus sargus. Taxonomy (NCBI): domain Eukaryota; kingdom Metazoa; phylum Chordata; class Actinopteri; order Spariformes; family Sparidae; genus Diplodus; species Diplodus sargus. The sequence continues at coordinate 2,573,356 of CAEMYA010000032.1, forward strand.
AAAATAATAAATTCAGCACGACTGATAAAAAAGCCTTTTATGGAATGTTGTAAAGCAGTCAAATTGATAACCACAACTATTGTTGACTGTGACTATGGTTGTGGTTGCAGCTGTGTCCATGACTTAGTCCAAAGCTATGTGCTGGGCCATGCCCATGAGGAATGACAGGTGGTGTTGAAGTGGACAGAGGAGTGTTGGTGGAATTCTGCCAGCCTTCATGAAACTTGGCAGTGGGATCAGCAGTGTTTATGCTGGACAACGGAGCGTAAGCCTGGACCGGGTAGGACCCTGGTGTTGGATTGATTTGTGGAAGGAGGGTCTTCCTCCGCTCTTCTGTGGAAGCAGGTACAAACGTGACGCCACTGATGCTCCTCAACAACCTGAAAGGCATCATCTTCTCAAGAACACCGGCCCTGGCCTCAGTCAGGTCCACAAGAGAGAGTCTACCTTTCCCATACACCCACCCAACCAGGATGCCAATGATGTTGCAGGGGAGCACACTGTGAGGGGTGAGGGCGGTGGTGATGAGGAGGAACACCCAGGGGAGCGCCATGGTGGGGAAGCTGACGCCACACAGGAACCCTCTGGTCATTTTCGTGTGCATGGTGGTTACAGCCACACATGCCAGGGCCACAGGAAGCAGCCCCTCGGCGTGACTCTGGTCGCCGTCACTCTGCATGAGATCCACGAAGCTGTAAAACAAGCCTGTGGTGGTCGACAGCAGCAGGAACAAGAACAGGAAGCGGACAGTGCCGAAACCTTTCTCCAAGCTGCCACCGAGAAACACCAGGGTTGTGATGCTCAGGAGAAGCTGAGCCAAGTCTTTGTGGTAAAAGGGGTACGTCAGAAGCCTGTGGAGGTGTCCATTTTGAAAAACAGAAGCGCCAACGCTGAAGACACCCTGGGTGAAGTTGAAATACGTCTGGATGCCAAACAAAACACACGATGAAAGTGTCACGGTTACAATACCGCTCGTGGGGGCAGGAGCCAACTCTTTAAACACCTGAACGATTATTTTAAAGTGCTCACTTTGTGTCATCTTGCAAAGTAACTTCCTCCACAGATAAGCCAAAGTAAACAGTTTACCACATCGTGTGAAAATCCTCTGTGGTTCAGTTGTCCTCACACTTCCTGAACAGGAAGTAAGTTACTCTCTGTTTTAACAGACAAATTATCCTTCAACTGTAAACCTCTCGGGTTGATGCAGAACATAGATAACTTGGATAAATACAAGGTGTTCAGTCCCCGAGAAAGAAAACTGACCAGGATACTGGCACGACTACTATTTAATAGCAACTCCTAAAAGTCGTTTCATGTATAATCAGGCTAGCTTGAGCCTGAACGACAACTTCTGGTCAAACCCTTCAAAATAAGACATGTATTAAAGCCCAGTGGTATATTCTGTGCTGAAATGATCTTTAACTGCGTGGCAAATTGGACTTTGTAAGCTATGTGCGAATGAGGACATTACTACTCCGATATCTGCTGTTTGAAGGATTAAAGGGAAGGCTAAATGTAACTTTTTGCCAACGTCCATGTAGTAATGTGAAGAAAAAAAACTCAACTTCCGGTTTAACGACCATCATCATCTTCTTCTTCTTCTTCTTTAGTCCAACTACTACATGCATACTTCATGCATGTAGGAAATAAGTAACTTACATTTACTCAAGTACTGTACTGAAGCACAATTTGAGGTTTTGTATATTTTGGTGATTCCATTTAAAAAATCAATAAAAGCGGGAAACAATTGAGGGAATGAATACTTGTATTATATATACAGTGCCTATAAAATAAAAAACAAAATAAAACATACACACATATTGACATTAGTCTACTTGTTGTACTAGAAACTAACAACACCATTTCCAAAATAGTTGTAAATAACTTGACAAATTGCGGATGTTACATAAACACTCCTCTGTAAAATGTAAATTGTCTTCTTGCAAAAAGAAAAAAAAAAGTCAGACGTAAGCACGTCTGTCCCCCTTCCGGTGTCGTATGGTTACTGCGGCGGATGTTGATGTTTTGTTTCGGAGCTTGCTGAACGATGTGAACTGGATCGTCTTCGGGACGGGCTGATATTTCCGTGGCTGTCTTCACGGTTCTCTCTGTACTCTTTTCTCGCTGAGGTTTCCCTGTTAGTCGGCATCGTGTCTCTCCCGGTGTCTCTCCCGGGAAGCGCGAGGCCGAGTCGTGCGATGATGGAGGACTTTGATGAGATCTACGAAGAGGAGGAGGAGGAAGAGGAGGACGAGGACAGGGCCGCGGAGGAGCAGCTCCTCAAGTACGCTCCGGACCCGGTGGTGGTGCGCGGGTCCGGCCACGTCACTGTGTAAGCACCTAGCGACGGTTACGGGCACCGAGAGAGGAGGTGACCGTCCCCGTGACACGATTAGCCGCGGCGGTCTTCGTGGAGAACTGGCTGCTAGCGAAGCTAGCCTCCGCTGGTGACCTAGCGTAGCCAGCTAGCTACTAAGTTAGCAACGGGCTAACTATGAACAGGCGAGGAGTGGCTGATTAGACTTAACTTTCGATTTAGCTAAAGCTTATATGACCTAAATATGTACTTTCTCTGTAGTTGCTACACTATGTGTCACGCAACTGTGTTAACTATTTACTAAACAGTCTGTTGCAGAATTTGTTTCCAGGATGTTTTATCAAGAGTTTATCAGACTCTCCTTGATTAAATCAGATTCGGCTGATGGGATTGCGTGCGAATAAGTTGTAACTTCAGTAATGCCACTGTCAGGCTAACAATGTCCAGCAAACATGGCGTGAAGTTGTTGTATCAGTGGCAACTGAAGTCACTGAATGTTGTGTCCAGTCAGGGTGTTAGCTGCAGGACACCAGCAGCATTTTATTGTAGTTTTAGGTTAAAGGTATATCTGATACAAATCACGAGAATTTACAGTGTTAAATTAATTACATTGATCCCCATCACCAACTTGCTAATTATTATTATGAGGTGCATGTCTGCTTATGTGTAACAGTCCACTTTTTTCCATCACCCCCGCAGGTTTGGGCTAAGTAACAAATTCGAGTCAGAATTTCCATCAGCACTTACGGGAAAGGTGAGTGTTTCGATGTTTTACATTTACACATACTGACTATGACAGAATCAATGATATCTCACAGTTGTGTCACTACAAGATTTACATTACATTCTAACCACCAGCCTACATGTGATTTATATTGACGTTGAAATATTTTGTGGTGCCGAATGTTGTCTTGATGCTGTCGTTCAAGTAATCACCAATACCATCACAGATTGCTCGGGGAAGCTCGATTTCAATTTGAAATTGTATTCAAATTGTGATCCTGCTCCACCAGCCACCCTGTGCACCAACTTGCACGCACGTGTCCAAGAAGGATAGCTTACTGGTAGTTAGAAGCCATCTCCAGGGTCAGATGTTCCAAAGACCCTTTATCGATTTCTTTGAGATTAGGCTTTGGCCCTGGGGTGAGAACTGAACTGAACCAAACATAACTGATAATGGTGCCAAAGATCCTTTATTGATTTACTTGGGAAGATGGTTTACTCAGGGACTCAAGTCAAATCGAATCGCGGATCTTTAGTATTGTTACACCCCTACAGGTAACATTTCTGTGGCACAGATATATTGGTGTGAACACTGTTAAAGCATTTTAACCTGCCACCTAAGAACATTCATACGTTCTCTTCCTGCATTAAATTAACCTCGTGTGTGCACTACCCTCAGGTGGCACCAGAGGAATTCAAAGCCAGTATCAACAGAGTAAACAGCTGCCTGAGAAAGACGCTGCCAGTGAATGTGCGGTGGCTCCTGTGTGGCTGCCTCTGCTGCTGCTGCACACTGGGCTTCAGTTTGTGGCCTGTCATCTGCCTCAGCAAGAGGGTGAGACACTCATCCAGGCTGCATTTGCAACCTCAGTAAAAATGTGCTGATTTTTTTTTTTTTTATGGGAATGGGGGAAATAACTTTTTAACTGTTGATGTTGCATTACAGACAAGACGATCTATAGAGAAACTCCTGGAGTGGGAAAACAGCAGACTTTACCACAAGGTGAGCAGTGATATGTGTGTATTAATAGTCAATCTGGGACATGTTATAAAAACGTCTGATCTCTATTGCATTCTGTTTGCAGCTGTGTTTGCATTGGAGACTAAGCAAAAGGAAGTGTGAAACCAACAACATGATGGAATATGTAAGTATCTGCTGTCAAGCGATGACAAAACACAGGAAGGCTGGTAGTTGATCAGCGCCTTTTAAAGGCTTATCAGAGATCTATAACCCTACATGGTATGTCATAATAGTGTGAAGAATGATTTAGAATACATAATGGCTGCTATTATGTAATCATCTGTTGCAACATTTAAAAGGTAAACAGTAGAATAGCCAACACAGCTTGCCAATCCGCAATTAAACTTGTGCTTGAATGTAGTCCGCTGACAGAGCCCTCTGCGTCAGAACTCCTGCAGAGTCAATGTAGTCGTCGCATTAAGAATGAATGAGGAAGTGTTAGTGTTTGTTTGAAAATGGCCTTATAGGTTAACTGTCTTTTCTACTGCTCTTCTTATATTCACAGCTTCTATTGAGGTTTTTTCCAATAAAGCCTTGACTGTCTATCATCATATTTTATGATGTCATCACCCTAAAATAAATCAAAAATCCTTGAACAAAATCCTCAATTTGAATATACTGAATTAAGTTTTTTTAAACATTTTTCAAACAACTTGAAGGTATATATAATTTCTGAATCAAAACGTCTAGAAACGATTAGCCATTTTTTGTGTATTTTTTTTTAAGGTTACCCAAGATGTTTACAGCAATGTTCAAACCCAGAGAAAAATTGTACATTTCTTCAAGGTGATGGTGCGACACATTTGCATAATCGATAGCAGGCACAAAGAACATTAATATATATTGTACTCTGTACTCAGTCAGTACAAGTACCTCAAAGAAATTACTTAATTACAGTAATTTGAGTAGTTGTCATGAGTTACTTTCACCCCTGGGCCCAATGTGAGTTGAGATTTTAAAGTATTTACTACTTTAGTAGAAGCACTGCAGCAAAATCTCTGCTACTTGAAAAGTCTCTGTTCTCTGTCAGTAACAGTCTTTTCTCTTATGCCCTGCAGGTAATCCTAATAGAGTTCTTACCTAAGATCCCCATCTTCAGACCGGACTAGCCTGACTGCGGCTGAGCTTAAACCTCCACTGCTGCACCACAATGGCTGTCAAGCTCCTGAATAAACTACCCTTCCCCAAATACTCCCAATATTTTTGTTTACAGGGTAGCATCGATCCTCCCACGTTCTCCAACACATACGTTCTTTACACCCTTGTTTACAAATCCAGCAAATAGACACTCACATGATTTTGGAGTGAACTCACCATTGAACCGCGACCTTCCGGGCGAGTTGGCACACTGTCAAGCCGCGCTAACCGGCAGCACCAGCCTGTGGGATGTCAAGGGAGAACCAGCCATTTGCAGCATTATGGATTTTGGACCTAGAGCTGGAGACTGGACTCTCAAATTGAATTCTGTGAGCTACAACTGGAATTTTGTCACTTGTATGTTCCCTTACCGAAGCACATGGCACAGTCAGACCATGATATAAAAAAAAAAAAAACACTTTCACACGTTACCTTCCATCACCCCGCCAACTTCACCTGCAAAAAAAAATAAAAATACACCCCAGTGCTTTTGCAACAGTTGGTTTGGTGCTCTAGGTTGTTACAGGAGACTGATGAGACGCCATAACATGGAACTCCAAAGGAACCTTCATCCAAATCAAGTCCGCAGCGGGCAGACAAGTCTTACAGGACCATGTTGTGGCCAGTAGCCAGAACAACGGAACTCAATAACATCACTCTTCTTTTCAACTACAAGGCATCCTTAACCCCTCGCCTCCTTTCATATCTCTGCACACTTTACTGTGCAGCACCCTAACCCAGTGACAATCACACACTCGTGACTGTACTCTCCATAGTATGAGTGGGTCTTAACGCCACAGTTTACCTGGAACAATTTGTTTTCAACGTTGCGTGCCCAGGGGATGGGCTTCTTGCCGAGCAACTGCATCCGAGTTGCAGTGGAACAAGTAACCTGGCCACTGGTAATGAAGAGAAAAAAATGTTTTCTCTTCTTTTTTTTTTTTTAAAGAAAATGTCACACGTTTTGTTAACTGTGTTGGTGAAAGAGAGGCTGGCAAAGCTGTTCACTGTTTTGTGTGTGAGTGTGTCTGAGAGAGAGAGAAAACCAAGCAAAAAAGAGACAAATCAGACATGAAGAGATACTCTTTACTCTGTGATGCAGGGTTCTTTTGTTTGACGCTTTTTCTTTTTGCCATTACCTTTGTTACTTTTGCTGTAGTTATTTATAAAAGCAAGAGTGCACATGTAATATGCGCATTCGTGAAATAGGCCTCAGTTGTTGTTTTATTTTGCAAAGGTATGCCATGGTTATTTAGTGTTTTTTGTCTTTTGTGGTCATGTGTCAACACTAAAGCACACAATGGCTGTGTCCTTCACACCGTCACATGGCCCCTCTTCCTTATCTGCTGACATTGGCTGTTCAAGTTAAGGATGTGGCTCTTATGAGAGGGTTCCTCTGTTTTCACTATAATCTGACTCTTTGCATTCATAGCTCTGGGGTGAAAGAGAGTCTTCTTTATTAGGTAACCGTTAGCTGATACTGGGGTTCTGTATCATGAAGCAGGATTACTGGAGTTAGCTTGATACCTGTGCTGAGTAAAAAAAATGCTGGCATGTGGATTTAAAAGGTGCAATATGTAAGAATTGGCCACATGCCGAAGAAGGGTCACTCCAAACAGCCTATCAGTAGAGTAACCGGTAACTAGTTACCTCAGTAAGCTGTGCAGGTAGCTGTCCAGACTGGGAGGTTGCGGTGGCATTATGAGACAAAACAGGTTTGAGCTTGCTGGTTAGCATGCTGACTTAAGTAGATATCTCTGTCATAATGTCAGAGCTGTAATTTCTTTACATTCTGTTGATCATTTTACATGCAGCTGTACGTTTTTGAAAATGTTTTTAAACCCCAATTCTTACATAATACACCGTTAAAGCTGCACTAATTAGTATTTTTATATGAACAATTAAAAAAACAAATAGCCAGCCGACAATCCTGCTTCTTGATGAAGGCCCATAGCTACTTTTTTTTTTAACTGTCCACGTTATAAATCACATTACAAAGCACATCTCAGTTTAATTAAAACACATGGCCATTTGCTAGCAAGTAGAAGAATAGGCAGAACAGAAGAAGGTCCTTTTTTGAATTTGGCATAGATTCAGTTTTTCCCTCTCAGCTCACATCTTGATTAATAAAAAACATCCAGATACTGAGACTGAGAGAGAACAGATCCTCTTGGTTTTGAGGTCACTCAGCTCTTGGTGATTGTATGGCTCACACTCAGGGGATTATACTAGATAAACAACAAAATGTAGCATCAACAAATTCAGCGTCCACCAGGGGGGGTCAAGCATACCATACAGTTGACACATTACTTGAATAACTGCAAAAGGATGCATCAGAGTTTTGTTTTGAAATTGACAAGTGACCCTAAGAAAAATTCAGCTGACCTTTCTGAGGTCTTCCTACTCGGATAGTAAACGACGCACATATTCCACAGACCCACAAAGCTCAGATGTTGTGTTGGTTTATATGTTGCAACACCCAAATCCACTTGATTACCACTGGGTTGCCTATCAGTTCATCAGTCATTTTTCTATATATTTTGATTGTGGTCTGTTCTGTGTAAATCAAGGCATACGGCCATATGCAGATATTTGTGGTGTGTGTTTGTGTGTGTGAGCGAGTATGTGCACGGTGATGCAGATGCAAATGTTCTTCGTAGATCTCAGACTGTGATTGGACCCTGCACAGAAAACGAGTCCTTTTTATATAATCTGGAGTGTTTTGTGTGTGTGTGTGTGTGTGTATGTGTGTTTGTGTGTATGAGGGAGAGAAAGATATATGTACATATGACTCATGAGCAGGTGTATGTACAGTAATAAACTACCAATAAACAAGGCTATGGGCATCCTCCTCTGTAAGTCGCTGGCATTTTTATTTCTGCTCGTTGACGTAAAGATTGTCAGTCCTTCGATGTCTCGGGATACCTAGAAGCGCTTAGTGAAAAAAACCTGAAACTTAACTCAAGTTACTGCGTCAGTTACTGCCAAGATGGCGTTGGCCAGCACCACCCTCTTCAGCTTCATTCTGCCTCTTCAGAAACCTGTGGTCAGCTGTTGTACTCAATTAAAAGCAAGAAATACTGTGTTACAAGTTATTGTGAGCATCAAAATATACTTCAGGTACCAAGTGTTTATTGAACTTCATGCAGAATGGCAAATTTCAGGAAAATGCATATTATTATTTTTGCTGTTATTATTGTAAACTTTATTCATGCAGCGCTGAGTTTGAAAGAGTCTGAAGTAAAATATATTCAAAAAGTAACTGTAATGTCATTGGTACTGCTCATGTTCAACTCTCAACCAAGATGAGCAAAGAAGGGAGATGTCTCACTCGTCACCAAGCTATCAGCTTTATGATTGTTATAATTGTTAATCGTAATTGTCTACTAGTTATTTCTAAATGTTCCTTTGAACCTGTGTTCAATCAAAGAATTACAGTTTTATTCTATGGCTTGATCACAAGTCTGCCATTTGCCCCCAGATGACAGAAGCGGTTGACTGCCAATGTTAGCCGAGGTCCAACAGTAGCTAACAGGTTATCAAATATGTGGTTCTACTTTGAACAAAAGAAATCAGAAAGGCAAATTGAGTTGCTTTTGATGCACTTGATTTTACTATTTCTCTGCTCTTAGACTTCATTCTAGGGCGTCTGAGAGGACTTAAAGGTACCTGTGAAACCGTGGCGTTTCTTAACTGAAACTGAAAAGTCACACATCAGATTCATTTAGTATCTGTTTTATTGACAGATATCTCTCAGACACAGACTGTGTACAGTTAGCTCAGTCTTGATTGGAGTTTAGGGATCATAGCTAAGAAATTCTGTACTCCTTCATTCCTGCTAATGGCCTCATTCACGCTTGTGAAGTTTCCAAAATCCAAATACTCTCCATCGAGGTACAGACGTGGCAGATCTAAATTCTCCATGTCTTGAGAAGGAGGCTCTGTGCAAAGATCTGTAAAACGAAAGCATGAATGAATGAATTTTTATTGGAGAGACGAGGTTACAAAATACAAAATAGCTGCAACAACTACATTGTTTTCCGGTAGAAAACAATGGAGCCATGTGTTGTATTCATACCTGCTTCTGACTTAAACCTAAAAGGCTGTTGTAGGTTAAGACATTCTGCCTGCTTCTTTAAGTCCCCCAGCTCATCAGCAGTCACAGACCGTCTCTTACCTGAAGGACAAGACAAAGAGGAGGAAATAAAGAATGATTTGCATTTGATTCGATGTTGTTATTATTCTTAGTAGTAGTAATTTCTTACTCAGCAACTGAAGACCAATGAGTTCTCTTCCAAACGCGAGCTGTTTTGTTCGAAATAGCAGACAGTCCGAACAGTCGGTTTTCAGGAAGTTCATTGTGGGTACAGACCCTGGAGAACACATACACGCACACACACATACAAATTTCAAATTTCTTAGTGCTGGTATGTCACCAAACAATTGCACAGCATTTTTTATTAATGTTTTAACCTACTCACCTGATGGGTCAGTGGGTCTCCGTGTCACATTGGGTAGGACTGTGGCAAAGAAGTCAGAATTGACATTAGATTTGTGGATTTCAGTGACGTGTCAAAACACTTCAACCTCCTCTCTTCAAACCTCCAATATGCTGATTTATGATCTTCCCGGCGTACCTCAAAGTTCACGGAGTTCTCCTACTGCTCTCTCCGTGACAAAAAAATATTCAAGATTGAAAAAATCTGCAATTTTTGCCCTTTTAGGTGATAGCATGAAGAGTTCTTAACGTTGAGTTAAAACGTTAAGTTGAATAAGAAATATGTACAGAGAGCATTGTTGCTCGTCACAATGTTTCATATATTTGCACAGCACAATTTGTAAATACCGATAAACTAGCCCACTCACCCATTTGGAAAGTGCCATTTTCCAAAGTCATCTTAAGGGCAGCCGCGAAACAAATGCCAAACCTGACACAGGTAGAAACAAATGTGTGAAGTTATTAATCAAAACCCAGAAAGGAAAAAGAGATTGGATCTGAATCATGGTGGTCTTGATTATTGACAAAAAAAAAAACCCCTCATATTTGAATTTACGCTTTGACTGAAGTGGTGACAGCGACAGCATCACTATCGTCAATAGCGGTGACTTTCAACCAGTAGCTTTCCAGAAATTCCTTTTTCAAATCTTCAGCTATTTGGTTGCTTGTGCTTTCGGCTACAACCATCCACTTGCCCAGCACCTGAAACATTAGACGTCACGGTCAGCGGCATACGATGACAACTGGACACATTAGATAACGTTTTGTTTTCAATAAAGATGAAGGAAATTATAGTTTTAAGCTCATCGACAGAAGAAAGAGAGAGTGTGAGAGACAGGTGGCAAGTGAGGTGCGGGTGCCTTACCTGCTCTTTTGTGGGGTCAAGAGTTTGTGTGAGACGCTCACAGCTGGTCACAGGAGCTGACTGTCCCAGGGACAGAAGGCCGAGCACGGCCACAGCAGCGCAAATAAACCTCATCGTGGCTCGCCTGATGATTGTGTTCGCTACAAGCTGAACACTGGTGCATATAAACTCAGAGGCTCATCCCACATGAAACGACAGAGTCCAGAGTTGTTTACGCATGTGTTGTAATCTGGTCTCAAGGTTGATGAAAAGTAAAGTTTATTGGCTTTCATCCGGTCACTTATTATCATGTTTATATGTACGAGTCTATTCTATTTCTAACCTTTTTAATTGTATTGTTTATTTTTTACTGTTGTTATTGTTTTTTGTAATATTCTGTCCTTTGCTGTGGCAAACAAATGTTGCTGTTTGTGGGGCAATCAAGGAATACTGATTCTGAATACTTGCCAAATAGTATCAATCATTTCCTAAATCACACAAACCAGGGGTTGGATGTACAAATGATGTGCACATGCAAAAAACAGGCGCCTCAGTGTGCAAACACTACAGGTGAAATGATGAGGTGGGCAGTTGTGCAGGTTGTTCATCAGATTGACAGTCTACACGGCTTTTCTGTAAACTTGTTTTTTTAAATATTCATGAGTGCTGAATTTTGCCATTCTTTTCATTTGGTTTGTTCATTTCATTTGATCTTGAATCATGAACTGTTTCAATATTCAACACTTTGTAAACTCTGGTTTTAAAGCTGCACTATAAATGTGGTTTATTTTTGTTATTATTATTCCAAATGTTTAAAGGGGTTCTGTGGAACTTCTGTGTTGTGCTGGAAGCAGCCGCTGCGGCTCGTTTGAACTGTGACAAAAATTCCCACCCGAGTCCCTCACGTCTTCAATCTTCCACAGGATTGTTGAGGCAACCAAGAGGGACAGGGAAGGTCACATTTTTCACATCACTTTACAATCCACTCACATATGGCCAGTAAAAATGTGATTAATAAATGTAAAACACTGGAGATTGATATACAGAGCACCTTTAAAGGCGTTTGCGCACGCATTTGTGACAACTGTGAGGGGAAATGAAGCTTGTGCATGTTTGCTCATTGGCACAATGATTAAAACAGAATAAGGCATAAATGTCATGGAAAGAATGCATATGAATATTTCCGTCTTTGTGCGTACACTATCGAGCGCCTGCCGAGGCTCAGTGGCCACACTGGGCTCAACACTGCAGCTGGAAAACATGGGAGAGTAAAGGGCATTGCCACGGTGTACCAAGCTCCCAACCCGATATTTTGATTTAATCAATATCTATTGGCAGGAAAGGATGTGTGCAAACAAAAATGTATTTATTCAAAAGGAAAAACACATCAGAAAAAAAGTACACGTTCCCCGTTAGAGGAGTAAAATGGCAGATATGGTCTGCGAAGGGGGCAAAAAAAGATGGAAAAAAAAGAAAGTTAAGAACGTACAGAAAGGCAAAAGTAGTTGGTGTTGACGGTTTTTTGTTGTTGTTGTTGTTGTTGTTAATTTACCATGTCTCATGTATTCAATTAACAACATGACAGTGTAAGAATTACTTTCTGTGTTGGCATTTAAAAAAAACAACAATATGGCAGTCATGAGGCAGACACGTTTGTCCAAGAGTGCGTGTTGAAAAATAAATAGTCCTGCCAATCACAACATAACAAGCAAATATAACCCCCCAAACTCTATCTCTCTGTGTCATTTAAAACAAAATGTACCAATTTTACATATACCCCCAGGAACAGGTTAACTAGTTTTTGTTTTCTCGTAGTCACCAGTACTTTCACTTCATTACCGGGCGCTTTACTGCCTGTTGCTGTCGACTATGGCCACTTTATTTCCCTTTGTCTTTTGTCTAAGGTCTAACTACAGATCGTCCATATACAGTATGTTTTTCAGGCCTGTTTTTGAAATTGAAAAGGAGTAAGGTGTAGGCTACATAAAGTGAGATATCCAAAACCAAACAAATAATGATGACACTAATTACAATTCATTAAAATCTTAACTTTTTATTTTTATTTCTAACGTCCCTTAAGAGGAAAACGTTCTTTCTCATACAAAATTACTTAGGCAAGGATTAAAATCTAATAATAAATCAGTTCACAAACATATCAAAAAGACTGTCCAGGATTCTTGCTACTCGATGTCCCATCTTGGCCTCGAATAGGGAGTTGAGAGCACTGAGCCCCTCGGAGGGCGAGATGTCGTCCGGGCAGATTTCTGTGTACATACACATAAGTCACAATATAAAACAGCTCTGTAGGCACAATATGTGGAGGTTAAAAACTATTTTAATCAAACTTCTCACCAGCATTTGGGTTCATCACGATGACCGGCGGCATCTGAAAGCATTCTACTTGGTTCCTGAACATCTCCAGAACGGCAGGTGAGACACTGTTTGTTTTGCCTGGGAGTAAAGGATGTCACAGTTCAGAACAGCCAGTTGCATGCTGGTAAGACGTCTAAACCATAAAGACTATGAAAGACAGGACACCTGTCAAACAAAGATACTGGAGACATCCTATTGAGTACAAACGTTCACTTCATCTATCAGGCTCATCTTTTGCTGAGAAGCGAGTATTTTCTTACTGAAAAGCATCACACTGGTGAATGTGTCTTCGCCGGAGGTAACTTCTTCGTAGGCGACCAGACAGTCGGAGCAGTCAGTTGGCAGGTACACTTCCCTGAGGTAGAACGGCTGCTCTGTAAAAGTCACACACGTGCAAAAAACACCAGGAAATGTTAGAGGAGGGGTGTTTGGATGCAGGTGTCCTCCCTGAAGAATCTCTCAGCATCGTGGCTCTTCTGAACTCACCAATTACCATTACGCTGTTTTCAAAGGTCACATTAAATATTAGGCTGGAACACTTGCCATGTCTGTGAAGGAGAAAGTACAGGCTGCATCAGAAAGCAATATCATCAATTGTAACAGATTCTTTAGCATTTCAGTGACTCCAAGTGTATGACAGGTGTTTAATGTTGTGATGAACGCACACAGAATGATTCACTTCGCCAATACTTTTACGTTTCTTTGAGCTTGTTTTGGTTTTGTGACCTGCAACTTTACAGTTTCCCTTCACGCTTGTCTCATCCGTGTTGACTCCAGACACATTTACCAGGTGGTCAGAGACGTTTGCTTCGCTTCTGCTGCTGGGGGCTCACTGCAGGTAATGTGATTGATGTTTTCCTCATTAAAAACACATTATTCTCCAGTCTTCTTTTAACCGGAGTGGGAGACCACATATCTGTCTCTCAGTGAAGATGGGTGCTGCTGTTGAAATACCAATGCACCAGCTGCAGGTGCACCTGACTTTTAAGGGGGAATGTGAGACGACAGTCTGGTTTAGTTCATGTTACGCCCCAAGCACACCCATTATTAATTAAAGGACTGCCTACAATCCCTTGTGCCGTGTGTTCTCCCTACTCTACACCCAGATAATGCACCTTTTAACTAGTAAAAAAAGGAGTTGGACACGCCCTAAATGCACTTCAGACCATGTGCCATAGATCCATAATGCAAACAAGTTGTATTATTTAGAAATCAATTCTTGTGAAGTCATACAGAGTGTATACAGACTCAAACATAGACTCCTCCCCCACACATACATTATAGCGTCACAAACATGCAAGATAGTCGAAAAACTTCACAGGCGTGTGGATGAGATCAAAATGAAGGCCGGGTTCAAAGATGTACGCGGTCCCAGCGACAGGTCGCAACAGGAACGGGTTCATGACGTCGTGGTGGGTATTATCCCGTCATGAGATCATCTCTACGAGCTCTTCATCACGTTGTAACAAAGAGAGTTTCTTAGTTTATTACAGTATCAGCTCTACATTGCTCTTGCTATTTTGAAATAATTAAGACCATCAGGATTCATCTTTAGAGATTCCCACAGGGAACTTTTGAAGGTTTGAAGGTTTGAAATGACTTATTCCCCTCTAACGGCAGAAACACGTAGCCTGCAAGGGTTGTGGTGTAATAATGTTGGTGGGGATTTACATTCTGTGAGTCTGGAAGAGACTGAGGACGTTGCTCTCGGTGGTCGCAGTGACGTCCAGCCAGGCGCTGGTCATGAGATGGCCCAGGGAGCGGCTTCCTGGGAGGTTAGAGCTCCCCCCGATGTACAGCCATTTCCCCAACATCTGGAGCAGAGAGAGGGAGAGAGAGACAGCAAAGAATAAGTGTTGGTGTTTCTCAGCCTCTGGGCCAGGACTTCTTTTGGGCTTGTGGGAGAATTGTTTGTTATACCAGATTGAATATGTAGATGTTAAATTTGGGGAATGATAGATAAAACCTCTCATGGAAAATGTTCTCCATGAAACAGATCCCAAATTATACTATGATAATGATATTCACTTATTTGGCAGCTCATCCAAACAATGTTCTCTGCTCAGAAAGACAAGAAAAAATGGGATCTTCGTAAACCTTGGTTTACTTCAGGTCTTAAAACCTTTGAGAAAAAAAGTTAGTTTAAATCCAACTTATCTTAAAAGAATGTAAAACATAAAAAATGTATTGCATGCAATGCATCATTCGTCCAGAAATATTGTTTACAGTTTACTGTGTGTGCTTCTTGTTGTCATTTAGCTTTCTTTGAATTTCTCTTACTTTATTCTTTTCTAAAAGGGAGGGGAGGTGCGTTGTATACGCCTGATGGCCTTGACCTCTCCTGACGCAGACATCAGGCTCTCCGCAACTCTCATCATTTCACCATCTGGATTTTATGCTTTATCTTATTTGTGTACAAATAAAACATGATTGATTTGGCTCTTCACGCTCCCAAAACCTAATCGTTGAATGATGCCATACTGAAATTTGGTGAACAGTTTGTTTTCACTGGTCTGTAATTTGAGGTCTGGACTGTCCCTAAATATCTTAAGTAAAGTAAATCAGGTGCACACTTACCTCGTCTTTGCTGATTGTTATTGGTTTTATCAGACTGTCACAGCTGCTCAGAGGAGCGGAGCGTCCCAGTGAGAGAAGACTCAGCAACACAATAACAGCAACACACTTCATCCTTTAGATGGCTCTGATCTTGCTCTTAACAAGCTTTCCTTCTCTGTTCTACAAAGCTCCCAGTTTGTCTTCCACACTCAGCTTTTTTGTCTTCGGCTGTCTCTCTCTCCACTGCCTGGCTGCCGCAGACTTTTTTCATCAACAGTCTCCCTCACCAGCATATATTCACTTTTCTGGGAGCTGATGTAACCAAAGTAAACAGACAGGGGAGACTTTGACCTGTGTTTGGGATTGATGGAGTCTTGATCCGATCACATGTAACAGTACAGGCTGGTAATTATGCTAATGTTTTTCCTTAATCTCTGTTAATTTTCTCTGATGTGTCAGGGAAACTCACAAACACGGCAAGTCATTCCAAAAAAAGGTTAATACTTTTTTTTGCACATTTATTTTTACATATTTTAACGTGCTTCTGTTTTCAATCGAAAAACGCAGTTTTCCAATTAATTAAAGCCAATTAATGCAACATTACAGGCATTGTTTATTTCATTAAACCAGAGTATTTCATTAAACTTTAAACCATATTCAGATCACACATTTCTTGATTTACATTTAGCAAAAATTACTCCATTACAAGTCCTCCAGTCAAATAATTTACCTATTTATTATTTACGTGTTCCTATTTATCTTGCCTTGAGATTATAAGGATCAGTTTAAGGTCTCAGCTTCATAACTCTTTGTTTCATTTTATTGTGCGTACATTTGTATGTGACTTTGTGCACATATCTTTTGTAGGAGTTGCATTTTTTATTGCACAAAAAAAATGAATAAGTGGTGAAGGTTTTTAAGTATGATATCATTAAGGCAACTTGAGTGATACATTTTAAATTGTGTAAAAGGTAAAACTTCATAATTATAGTTCTTCAAATGGTACTGGCAGTTAGAAGGTAAATACTAAGAACAGTAAAATGGTAATAAAACCACACTAGTTTCGCGGGTAAAGAATGAACTTCCATGCTTCCGTGAGCTCCTGGGCAATTGTTTTGTCAAAGTATTGTTATTTTTGACATGCTAACATAAAAGAGGAATTTTAACGTTTCAGCTGATTCATGTGGAGCTCGTCACCCGTTTAGTTATATGCTGTTGTGAAAAAGAAAAAAAAGAACATAAACATTAAGAAACCCTATTGCTACTATGGTCTTTATCCAGGACAGCAATGTGAATAAACCTCATCATGGCTCGCCTGATGACTGTGTTTGCTTCAAACCTAATACTGGTGCATTAAATTTCGGGCTCCACGTGAAATGACAGAGTCCAGAGTTGTTTACACATGCGTTGTTATGTAGTCTCAAGGGTGAGGAGGTGAGGAGTTTATTTGCTTTTATTCAGACGTTTCACTCCAAAGAGACATTTATGCTCACTGACTCTTTAACTGCTCTTTACATAAGAGTTCTGTTCCAAAACAAATATTGTGATATCGTCACTTTTATTGTCAGAACTTGTGGCCTCATACAGTTTGCAGGCACGTCAGGACAGTTTTCACCAGGCTAATCTTCTTTCATTGCAGCCAAGCCACTGGAGATCTGCTTGATGAGCTCATTCATGCCACCTTCCGTGCTGATCATCCTTTGGAACTGGTCGAATACTCCAGGGTCTAAGTCCATCATCGCATCGGTTAGGTCAGTGGACTCTGTTTCTTGGGAGGGAGAGTCATCTGGGCAGACACCTGTGAGGCAGAAATTAGCAGTGTTGTGAAAAGTGCTACAAATTCAGACTTGAGTAAAAGTACAGATTTCATTGTCACACATTACTTTGGTAAAAGTGAAAGTCACCAATGTGAATAGTACTTGATTACTATTTAAAAGTAAATTACACAGATATTTGGGTTTGATGCATTATGTAATCTGCAATGTAACTAGTGACTTAAGTAATCACATAAATGTAGTTTATTAGTAGAAACACAATGTTTGCCTCCAAAATGTAGTGGAGTGGAAGTAAGAGGCGGCAGGCGATGGACAGTAAAACACTTTCAATTTGTCCTGAAGGACAGAACTTGAGTTAAAACGAAACTCTCGCCAAAATGCAACCTAGGCTTTTTTTGTGAATGTATATGAGTCAAACCTTGATGTAAACGCATAATTACGACAAAAGAGACACTTCGTTAGCGAAAAACAATATTGACCTTGAAGTTGAAAAAGAAGCCTCATATAAGAAACAACACTAAAATCAAAAGCCGTAAGGTCACGTGAGATATCGCACGGTTATTAAGCGGCTCTTCTTCATGCTGTAGAATGCTCCATTCACTTGAATGGGCCTTCCCAACGTTCGGTGGTCAATTATTTTTGTATAATTGACTGAAAAACAGTGAAGACTGGAATTATTTTTGTATAATTGACCGCTGCTATGCATCTTTGACCGCTGTCAAGGAAAGTGGCCTTTTTGCCGTATTTCGTAACGTTCTGCACTCTATAATCTTTGCTCCGCAAGTAGTCTGATCACTTTTCACCCCAGCGTATTCGGTGAACTATATTTCTCTATTTTTCGTCTTGGCAAGTAGCCGTGTAATAAGCGGGATGATGTATAGAACGGTGGTCATTATCGGGAAGATAAGTCCCTTCAGGACGAAACAGACCCCGACGCGAATCGGTTTGTCCTGTCGGAAGTTATTTTCCCTATAATGACCACCGTTCTATACATTATCCCTTACATAATTGTTGCTGGAAGACATTAGGGTTCCACCTTAACTCTCCTCCAGGTTACATCGCATTCTGAGATCAATACTTCTCCACTGGCATGACAGCGGCTAACGGAACAAGCTAATGCTAAGGTGAGTTGTTAAAAAATGTTCTTTTTACCAAACTCTGTGTACACAAATAATGTTCTCAATGCTCGAGTTCATGTGTACCCTAGAGAGGCCAAGTGTAGAGACCCTGGTGATACTACGAGCAAAGTTTCATATTGTGTCGAGCCTTCTTAGTGTTTTAAAAATAGTGATTTTGATGCTATCGTAAAAGTGCCCCATGCACTCCCATTGAAAATGAGTTTGACCCGAAAACGAAAATACGGTAAACCTTAAAAGTGTCTCTTTTGTCGTAATTATGCTTTTACACGAAGGTTTGAAAATAAAGCCTAAGTTGCTTTTTGGTGAGAGTTTCGCTTTAAAGTGCTCAGTTACATTTGATCACCAGAGGGGAACAGAAAACTCAACAAACATGTTCTTACTTAAGGCTAACGAGGCTAGTGGCTAGCTAGTTAGCATGCTAAAAGCAACGTCAGAGCTGTTTTTCAGTTTTTCAGTTTTTAGTGGTTTAAACTACAATTCGTATGTTTTGTACTGTGTTCAAACCTTTCTCTGGGTCCAGGATGGAAGGTGGTCGTAAGCCTTTACACTCCACCTGCTTGGTGAACTCCTCCATCTCAGCAGCAGTCACCTGGTTTCTCCTGCCTGACAGACAGAACAAGCGGATAGGCAAAGGAGCTGTGAAGTAGCCTATAAAGAGTGTACGCAAGGTCACAGTGTAGACAAGGCTAGTCAGGCAAGTAACTTAAACACAAGATGGACTCAATTTTATATCTAGAAGTGCAAGCAGGAATTGAGTGTTGTTGAATGTAAGTTAAATTACGAAGAATAAGTTGCCACATAATTTTATATTCTATAATTTGTTTAATATTGGACCAGTTCCTTTCTCAGTTATTTAAATGAAATCATGGGAGAAGTTCAGAGGGCAAACGTCATGATGCTGACAGTGTCAACAACTCAGACATCTGAAAAAGATCATCTTGGCCCAAAATAGACTCTGTCCGGTTGCAGTGGCGGTCCTAGCTTGCATGAAGCCCTGGGTGAATAGGGGTGGGTATTGGCAAGAACCTCAGGATACGATACGTATCATGATACTTTGGTCACGATACGATACGTATCACGATATTGCGATATAAATAAAGATGAAAACACAAGTACCTGTATATGTACATCAGATGATATTGATCAGAGGACATATTGAGTCAAAACTATTTAATTCAAAACAGCCTCTCCATTTTATTAATTCCCATGAAATTTCTGGGCAGTAATATTCTCTTTGTCCAGCTCGTTGTTCTTGCTATCTCTCTTAACTTTGAAGCCAAAGCCAAATTGCGGAGGTGTTGTTAACTTGCCATCCATTTTGCAAAGACCTCAGCCACTCTCTCTACTACAGAAATACACCCGCCGCACAGCAGAGTCGCTCTTCAGCGATATATCGATATTTGGAGTTGAAAAATCGATATTGTATTGGGCGGCAAAGTATCGCGATATATTGCCATATTGATATTTTTGCCCACCCCATGGGCGAACCTAACCTTCATTATTCACGTGTTTCTGATCAACAGTGAAGAAATACAGGTTCTCTTCAGTTCTGATATGACTGATGTTATAGCAGCATCTATGCTAACCTCTATCGGAACCACCAATGTTGTGTCCAGATGTACAGTCTCTTCCAGCCCCTCGTCACCTCTGTGGGTTTCACACACGACTCAACCACAGCTGTAGCTTCCAGTAGTTCCTCAGTGGACCCTGAGTGGTCCCAACCACTGTTGTTCGCATAACTTGAAGCTGACAAGATGGATTCTTGTGTGATCATGTGACCTTGCTCAATCTCATCTTGGGTCATCATCACCAGACTGCTATTTACAGGGACTACATCTCTCCAGAAGAGGTCGTATGAAGACAATATGAATGATTTCACAGCTAATACATGATATTCGGCGCCAAGTTTCTTTGGGTATTATTTGACCAGACCTCATCAAGAATGGATAAACACAGATGGATCGTGTCAACTCCGCAGAAACAAAGAATTCCAAACAAGGGCAGGCGGACTTGGCACACCAAACAAACAACTGTTTGTTGGAAAATGTTTGATTAGTGTGTCTGGGGCTTAAAGTCCAGTGTGAAAAGTCCTTGAATACTGTAAATACAAAGTAGCGTGAAAGACAGGTACTCTAGTTAAGAATCCAAAAAGCCATACTCAAGGACAGTATTTGAGTAAATGTACTTAACTACCAAATATGTTGTATTGGGTCAATTTGCAGATTGACATTATTGTATTTCCCGGAGCAGCACATCTTATCTATTCTTTTGAATGTTAAAGCAAGTACCTTTATTTTACATTCACTTTATCGGACTGTGATTGTTAAGCCTTACTCAGGAGCTGGAGAGCACCAAATGTGCTTCTTCCAATGGTGTAGTTCAAGGAGATTATGAGGCAGTCGGGGCAGCTAGTTCTCAGTAAGACCTCAGAAGCCTTGGTGGGTTTCTCTGTGGGCACAGACCAACACACATCAACACAAACACAAAGTGCCACTGCAATGCTGGACTCCAAATCTGTTTGTGCGGCATGTTTCATCGATACCACTCACCCATAAAGATAGTGCCGTTTTCCAATTTCATAGTAGTCGAGATTGAGAAGCAGGTGCCAAACCTTTCACCAGGAGAAAGGACACATTAGACACGAACATGTTTCAAGCCTGGAAAAAACATCACTGAACACTCTGTGTCGTGATTTTGAGCTTGCGTTTCGTGACTCCAAGCGAAAAAGTCTTGCTCAATCATTACATGTAGACTTGAAATTACATTTTCTGAGACTGGAAAACATCCATAACACCGCTCTCGTTAGATGCAGTGATTTTCACCCAGGAGCTCTCCACGAAGATCTTCGTCAGCTTATTGGATGCCGGGATGTTTGTGCTTTCTGCCACGATCGTCCACTTGCCCAGCAGCTGAAACAGACAGTATCTCCATCAGTTGCATAATATCTTTGAGGGAAAGATCCCAGACGCTGTGTTGTGATATGAAAGTTTCTTACCTGGTCTCTTTGGATTTCGATAAGTTTAGTGAGACTCTCACAGTTGTCTACAGGAGCCAACTGTCCAACGGACAGAAGACTGAGCACAAACACTGCGACATGGACAATCCCTATCATGGCTCGCTTCTTACACAAAGAACCTGAATCTCTGTGTCCCTTTTTAGCTTGAAGCTGATTGTGTCTAGTTCAACTCGCGACTGGTGCACTGAAGTTCAGGGGCGTCAGCCTACAAAGAGCCCCACGTTGTTTACATATGTGTTGCAATAAAGAGGAGTGGTGGATGAAGTAAAAGATTTACTGGATGAAGAAATACAACAAAAAAAAATCACTCATTATCTGCTCAGCCCCACGTTGATGTAAACAGCCCACAAAACGTTTCTGGGGCTTCAAAGCAAACAGCGTTGCAGCATTCTCTTAAACAACTGAAGAAGCTGGGGACTTGTCTGATTTGCAAAAGATGTTATTTACAACCTTGACATGCAGTAGAGATTGTGAGGCCAAATTCAAATGAGGTACATGCTAACATTTTTAGCTGAGCAGCTTAAGTGAAGATTTTGGCTCATAAAAGGGTTTAAATAACATCTTTTCAAATATATTTGGGATCTCTGGTTTCCAGATACTTGCACTACAGCAGAACAGATATATGGAGCCATTTTACGTGATTTTGTTTGTTGTTGTTGTTGTTGTTGTTGTTGTTGTTGTTTTCGCTCTAAAACAAGTGCCTATCTGCCTCAGTTGTTCAGGAGAATGCTGCAAAGCGTTTTTGCTGTGAAGCTCCACAAATTTTATATCGGCTACGAAACTTCACTTGGCTTTCCTCCAGAATTGATGTTAAAGGATCCTTATTTGGCAACTTAACATAAAATTGGGAATTAAAGCAATAAAACAAGAACAAAAACAAACAAAAAAAATAAACTTTGACTGAAATAAGAACAAATTTACCATTGTATTGGTGTTGATAACAATTCGATTTGGGTGGAGCACTGGAAACGTGTACTCAAATAAAAGTATAATTACTCCTTTAAAAAGAATGACGCAAGTGCAAAGTGCAAGTTACTTTCCATTTTAATATTCAAATTTTTTTAATAGTTCCCATTATCAAGTAACATTGACATTTGGCCTTACTTGAGGTTAAATGCTGCCCAAAACAAAATCGAAATGTTAAAATCTAAAGTAAAAAGCTAAATATTTAGAAAACATGCAGATCCCCTTATAGCAGCACAGCAAATACCGTATATATTCAAACATGACTTACATATTTTCACAATAATCAACTTCACATTTTTTGACCCATTTAGATATAAAAAGCATAACAAATGCTCAATTTGTATTACATCTTTTAATTACTCTTGTATATATGAGGTAGAATATCCTTTCTCATGTGTATGTATTTGCTTCCAACAGCTGTTAACATTCATCTCCTGTGGTCAGGCAGCAGTAGTTACTACATATGATTCAGTGTTGCAGGATTAACATCTTCAACTTGTTTCATCACTCATGATGAAGGTGATCATGGCTTCGCTTCTGCTCACGTACTATACTTACAAATCTCT
>CAEMYA010000032.1:2596711-2613664 GCA_903131615.1 Diplodus sargus
ACTAATACACCCCTCTTCCTCCTCATTCCAGAAATCCTGAATCTCTGAATGTGCAAAACTTAATATAAAGCACTTACACGAGACCTGTACTTTGTGTAAGGATTATTAGGCAGGCCACCTGTGAATATACTATGTAATATACTGTTTAATTTGCATTGAAAATGTTTTGAGATGTTTAAATACAAAAAAAAAACATTTCTGGAATTCAGAGTTTTGTGGCTCCGTTCATTTCTTTAGTACAAGGTGCAAGGTGATTTTTAAATAATCCAAAATTATTCAGATTACTTTTACCAATTACAAAAAATAGCCATCTCTTTTATATTCAGTAACTAACTAGACCTCAGAGTAATTTGAAATACCCTGGAATATATGTAAGAGTTACTGGACTATTTATTCCAAAAAAGAAAGTCACAAAAACAAATCTTATCAAAAGTGTTTTTTAATTGAACTTAACAAACTGAGAGCTCTCTATAGATGTCTTCGTACAGGACAAGAACAAAAGGGCAACAAACAAACAAAGGACAGAAAAGGAGCTAAATCTGCTGCTCATCGTGATCACACAACAAAATCTCTGAGCATGACCTAATCGTTGCAGCGGTGATCAGAGAGGAGGGTTGGGGAGTCGAGGAGAGAGGGAGGAGGAGGAGGAGGAGGCCAAAGACAGATTGATGCCCTGTCTGCTGTCAGCTAGTGATGGAAAGACAGATGAAGGAAAAAGGACGGCCATCCCCTCCTTCACCACCTCCTCTGCTCCATCCTTTCTCCAGCTGAAGTGATGGTGAGGATGAACGACAGCAGGATGAAGGAGAATTGAGATTGATGGAGAGGGAAGTGACAGGACGCATCGATCACTGTGACTTCCTGGTTTTCTTGGTCTCATCTTCTCCCTTTTGCTTCTTTCTTATGTTGGTGGTTGGAGACGCACAGAGGAAGAGGACAAGTGGGAGGCGGTGATCACTACTCCATGCCCTCCTGGTTCTCTTGGTCTGCTCCGATATCCTCACTGGCCTCTTTGCCCTCCTTGCTCCTCTTGCTCTTCTTGTGTTTGTGCCTCCGGTGGCTGTCGCCCTCCTCGCTGTCATGCCTCCTCCTGCTACTGCTGCTAATCGAAGGAGAAGGACAGAGGTGCGGAAAGGGCAGGGGAGATTGAGCGGTAGAGGAGAGAGATCAGAAGGGGAAGTAAAGGGCATTGAGGGAAGGCAATGAAGTGAGGAGGTAGGAGAGGGGCAAAGAGAGACAAGACCATCAACGAGTGAAGGAAAGACAATGGGAAGTTAAATGGAGCCAAAAGGATGGTGCAGCATGGAGCCCGTAACACACAGTTTACAATAATGACATTTTTAGACAATGGCTCCTAAATTTCAGAGCTAGACGAAAGCAACTTCTCATTTCACTAGTTGCCAACAAGACATGAGAAGCTGCTCTTGCACCTGTCAGATTTTATGTGAACTGTAGCTAGTGAGCTCAGATAACATTGGCTCTTGGTTCGAGCTGACTTTTTAAATGTTTCAAGCTAATCTGCTTTCAGATTAAAGAACGTTTTTAAATGTGAAATGTATTTATTTTAGTCATGCTAAATGAGGCTAAAGCTAACATGTCTGCAACTTCACCAGTTTGTGCTTCATGTAAAAGATGAAACAACATTTCTTTTTATTTGAAAAGGAAAGATCAGTCTCTGTCTTATCATCTGATCAGTCTTATTTTTGTTCAGCTGCTTCAAACACATACTTTTAATTATGTTATATATTTAGGGGACTTTTTTAATGAACAATCAATTGGTCTCAGAGTGAAGTTTTCCTTGTTCTTATATTTACCTGCGAGAGGACTTGTGGCGTCCCTCCTCTTTCTCTCGATGCCGCCTCTCTCTGTGTCTTTCCTCCTTCTCTCGGCTTGCTCGCTCCCGATGTCTCTCTCCATACGCCCGCTCCTGGTACTCACGGTAACGATATCGCTCCTCATCACTATGGAAGTTGAAGATACAAGTTTTACTTCATGTAATGTTTGCATGCACACCAAATAATGTACATTATCTGGCCAGAAATGCAGCCTTTAAATTAACAAACATTTTATCAGTCTGATTCTGACTGAGTGCCTAAACCTACAACATGTGGAGGTAATGTGTGCATGTATGTATGTATGTATGTGTGTGTGTGTGTGTGTGTGTGTGTGTGTGTGTGTGTGTGTGTGTGTGTGTGTGTGTGTGTGTGTGTGTGTGTGTGTGTTTGTCCCTCTCACCTGGTGTAGCCCATAGCTGATGGGCTGTGTTCCCTCTCTCTCTCCCGCTCATGTGTCCTCTCTCGGGGCCGTTCCCTCTCCTTTTCTCTCTTGTCATCTCGGCGGGGATAATAGTCCCAGGATTTGGAGTTGTCTATCATGGTGGGCCATGGAGGAGGCACGCCTCCAGCCATGGGTGGGGGGTAGGCACCTGAAGTGTAAACAAGAGCCGAATTAGACAACACTAACACCAGCTATGTGAATAAGACGGAATTCTTATTAGCTTTCATCTGTAAAGATATCCTTGTTTGTCTTCTTTTACATACTTTTCCCGTCATAATTTTTCACATGTATCACAACAAATCTCTTATCAATGGACTGAAAACAAGTAATGACATTTGTTGTGTTGTTGAGGTTTGAAAATGTGATTAGGTTGTACGGCTTCCTACCTTGAGGGAACGGGTAAGGAGGGAGAGACCGTCCATCATAACCTCCAGGGTGACCACTGTGGAAACAAAAGAAAGGCAACATGTTACATTGTGTGCAACAAATCTAACTGCCGGTACGGAAACAAGTTATATATATTTAGATAGAAAATAAACAGTGTTCAGATGAATGGATGAGAAACGAGGGGCGACACCATGAAACATACAGTAAATAGAATATAAATGTCTCCCTTTTGTCAATTCCGTAGAAATGAAGAAAAACCTTTGAGATGCATGCAGCTTGGGAATCATTTGGCTAGTTATCTTTTCAGATGGGTGAAAGACCTTTTTATTTGTAAAAGGAGAATAATATAGTTCAGTTATTCCAATTAAACATTCTGCAACCAGTAGAAATGGAATGTGACTGGAAAAAAAACTGGAATCGTAAAAATAAAATGTATTGAGTTTCAAGCAGGAACAGCAGTAAAACACTCAGTCTGTCATTATCAATAAATTCACTGAAGTTATTATTACAGTAACTGCTGCTTTTTACTGCACTAAGATTTTCTTCTTCTGTGCATTAAATTTCAATGTTGCCATCTGAAGACAGCAGGACAGATCTTTGTTGACAATCTGCAGACCCAGATTCGAGATGTGCCGCTGTCCACTCGGTTTATCCTCATGAAATCACATGCAAGTGACAGCAGGCTGCTCGAAAGCAACACCTCACACATCCCTCAGACTGGTCTGCTATAACTCAAGTTTATAACTTCATTTATTCATTTTTTTAATCAGCCGCTCGTGTGTCATTGTGTCAGATCGGAAGATATGGTGTTTCCATTTGCAGCATGAAATATAGCAGAATTATTACTGAAAGACTGTCAGAATGATGGGATTGTATTAACAGCTTCACTCAACTATTATTTATGATTTGCTTCCATCATCATTGTACTGAATAACTGTTTATAAAAAAGCTGACCATCTGTCTCTAGCTTCAGATTTGTGGTGCCTCTCTGCACCTCCCAGACAGCAACATGATTTCCTGAGGAAGACTGTGCTGCCATGCTTCACTGTGATTGGCTCAGCTGTTTTCAGAGCGACAAGATCAGTGATGTGACTGGCTGAGCCCCTTAATCCGCCCTATTGCACCTTGCACTGTTGCACCACCTTGACCAAAGATAGCAGGTGCGTGTGGATTCGCCCACACAGTCTGTGCAACCATGAGTCACTATTTTGCACTCAATGCTTAGCTTGTGAGATTAAAGACCCTTAGTGTGTGCAAGTGTGTTTAACATGTGTTACCTGTCCATAGTGGGGATGATAGCAGGAGGGGGCCCACTAGGTGGAGGAGGAAAACCAGGAGGGGGGACAGTAATGGGCAGTCCTACAATGGAGACAAACAGAGGAGAGGGGATACAAATGTTATCAAACAGAGCTCTTTAAAAAATCCAGCTGACAAAAAAAAGAAAAGAAAAGAAAAGAAAGACGATTATGATGAACTTACTGGGCGGAGGAATGAGTGGGGGTGCAGCGCTGACATTGGGTGGCGGAGGGAGGAAAGGAGGTGGCGGTATGTTTGGAGGAATTGGTCCAGGAGGGAAGAAGGTGGGGATCTTAGCTGGAGTCGGCTCAGCATCTGACTGTTCAGCAATCACCTGCACAACAAAAGCCAGGAGGGGTTGTGATGACAACACACACACAGACTTCTTTTAAATCAGTCTATAAAATAATTTGTTTTATTCAGAGTGACAGTCTTGCGTCTGCGTACCTGGATATTGTTGCCCTCCAGATTGTGTCTGCGTCGCCCTTCAACCCTGCTGATGGTGGCCGTCCCCCCACCGATCACATCTATTGTGCCACTCGTCTTCCTGGAAACAGAATACAAAAAAATTAAAAAACCGGGCACTGAGCAGTACTCAACACAAATGACACATTCACATACACACCCTCTACTTCTGAACACACAACAACTATTGTACTTCAAACTAATTCACATGAAAGTGTCTAACAATGCAGTCCTCATTCACTTCAGCAGACAGCACACTTTGACAGACATATGATCACAACTACAGCCCAACTGACACCAGACATTCTAAGTTAAATAATATTGTAAACATCTACCTGTCAGAGCTCTCTACTCGACCAAATATGTAATGACAATACTGTTTAATTACCTCAAATAAACATTTTCATATCATATCATATAACGTGAACCACATTCAGAGTTACTTTTAGGTTTGGTCACTGACTTATTTAGCTCTCTAAACTTTCAATTTAATTCTATAAGTGCCAGAAACAATTGTTAAATGGTGACTTAACCAGGTGAATCATGTAATAATTTTTTTTTTTTTTAAACTTTTTTAAAACCCGTCTGTGCATCACATCAAATCAAACCACCTCTTGCCTTCTCACAAAGACCAAACTAAAGCCGGACCACTATGCAATACAACATTCATTTCTAACTTGACATCAGTGAACTGCAACAACAGGCGACCAACAAAATGAGCGGTGGATTCAGCTAACAATAACCTTCTACTTTAAAACACATGCACATCAATCACCCCATTAGACAGAAACAACAGCAAAAAGAAAGAATCTTTGGAGCCTTGGAAGTAGCGCCGGGAGTTTTTCTGTGGTCACGTTTCCTGGTCAAGAAAAACGCCAGGCCCCTCGATTTAACACATTTCCCCATCAGGCCCATTTTACTAAGTAGGGACAAGGCCATGACCACTTACGTATAATAGGACATGTCCTGAACAGGCGGGCCAGTCCACTGAGGGGGAGAGATCCTACCATTTTGAAACAAAGGACAGGGGTAAAGGAGATGAGAGTAACAACGGCTCTAACACACACAACACTCACATACAGCCCACGGTATGGCGACCTATTTCAAGCCCGGCCCTTTGGAGGTGACCAGGTGTGTTTTGTCTATCAGTGTGAGTCTAGATTGTGTCTGAACATCGCACCAAAAAATGTTTTCACTGTGCAGTTGCCTTCAACAAAAACTGTTGCTGCCACACAGACCAGCCTTATTAAGATGGCCAGTTCACTGTATGAGGTGTGATCACTTCCCCTAAATCTTTTATTACGTCTCTTCCTCTAGCCCTCCCTTTTCTAGAAACATAACTTAAGTTTCCTTCCAAATGTAGTACAAAACTTAAACGAATTTCCAGATAATCTGCAAAAGAAAATGAGAATTATTGCATGTTACACCATACAAGACTAAATATGTGAATAAACTTGCAAAAGCAGACGAGGACCCAGCAGGATGACATATAAAAAAAAAAAACATGCAGAAAAGAGGATATATGTAAATACAGCATTTATGTTCGTTTACAGTCTCCTCATTGCTTCAAGAGGTTTTCAAGTGGAAAGAGGGTGGAGCAGAGGCCTCTGGGAATTAAAATGACATGCTTCTTGTACATCATGACTTATGTTTATGTTAAGTGCATAAAAACAGGTGGATGGAACAACATCTGTGGTTTGCATATCAACTTGTCTGTATATGGACTTTGTAAGGGGTACAGCAGGACAACATTTCATTGCAGGACCAACTTGAACTAATCACCTGCACTCTCTCCTCCTGTCTGTCTGGTCTGTCACAGGATGCGAATGCCACAGCTTTGGACTGGAGGGATAATTAGAGGACCAGTTGGTGTCATCAAGAGTGCTGTTGTTTCCAGCCAGAAGTACAAGAGCGGGTGAGACGGAGGCTATGTTACTTTCTCAAAGTGGTATCTGATTTTGGGACGCTATTGTGATTTGTGATTTGCAGCCGAGAGAATCCACATCTACTGAGTGGAGTCAATTCAGCCTAGCTGCTCTCGGACACAATTTCACAAATTCATTTGTCTAAATTTGGGTGGTTATCTTTTTAACTGGCCAAGTTCAATTTGGTTTAATGACCAACACAGCTAAAATGGTTAACGTCCCAGAAAAAAACACATACAGTTGTGGTTGTTGCTTACTATCCCCTGCATTTGGCTTTTTATTTTTGCAATTATTGTGAGAATCTTTTTTCTGTTACTTCTAGTGGAAACTGCTTGTACATAATATTATCAGATATCTCATTGAGTGGAGATTAAAAGAGAAATGTTACCTGGTGACCTGAGTGACAGCAGACTTGTACAGGTTGACAGGAGATGTGAAGTCTGGCTTAGAGGTGTGAACGGGCAAACTGGATATGTCTTTCTCATTACCTGTCCTTCCCTGCTGAACCTAAAAAAATAACAAATATATGTTTATTAATATAGTTCGATATGTTAGTCACTGTAGAGATATTCTCTTTACAACAATGTAGAAATAGAGTGGAAACTGCTTGCAACCACTTATGTGGATCAAAAAGCTTGGGTCAGAGATGATTCTGTAAAACTTCTGTTTAAATAATTTGCTTATGGTAATCAAGCAGTCCGCTTACAGTTGGGTCTTTTCATTCATGACAAGCCGTTCGTTTCATAACTTCATATTAATGACAGAAATATACAAATGTGAGATAGATGGTAAACTGCATGAGAAATAAAGACAAAGAAATGTGTTCAGTTAAAAGATCCTCCACATTGATTTGACCCGGACAGATGGGATCAGCATTACAGGTTTCCACGTGTAGGACATAAAAATATTTACTTTAGTTAATATTCCTTTTACTTAAAAAAGGGAGTGTGTTTCTTATGTATGAAGTTTCCAGTCAGACAAGGCAACAGACAGACCTAAAAATATATTCAGGAAGTTGGCAAACTGCCTGCTTCCAACTATGTGATGAGAGACTGAGGAAGAAAACAGACAGGGGGTGAAAGGTAGAGAAACACAAACATGGAAAGAGTAAACACTCGTCTCTCACAGTGATCTTGCTCGTCACCGAGCCGACAGTGGACACCTCCAGGCCCATACGCAGCCTCTTCTGTTTTTCACAGTAAGCCTTCCACGTGTCTTCATTGAAGCCGTAGTTAAAGTAGTCTGACAGATCCGCTCCTACACACACACAAAGTTGTGAAATACTGTACATGCCTTAAGGAGCAGTTACACATTTCGACAGTGTATTAGCCACACAAACACAAACCTGGCTTCCTCCAGGGTTTCTCTTCAAAGGACTCCATTTCCGCCTCCAGCACTGGAACCCCATTTATGTTCCCAGGAGCATCCAGATCCACTCCCTTCAGCTTTGCTGTTAATGAAAACAGCTGCACAGATTAGTACAGAAAATAAAAGGCTGCTTTTCAGCTCAAGACTGAAGAAAAACTGTTGAAGAAAAAAAGGGACCAATACCTTGTCCATATGGTCTCGAGCCTGCTGTCTTAATATTGAGATTGACAGGTGGAGCTCCATAAGTTCTGGGAGGGAAAAAAAATAATTAAAAAGCTGCTCAGTGATACAGTTTCTCTTGAGATCGACTGTCAGATTCACCAGATTTAGTACTGTGTGCAAGCAATGAGCAAGAACAGCTAATTTGGTGGTGACTGTTCCTCTTGGTCTGCCAACTGTGCAGTCAACAAATCAATGTCAGTCTCAGTTACTTTTATGTTGCACTCGATAACTCGACAAGCTATTTCCTTCATGCCAAAGCACCAACAAGCTCATTTTGAAATCAAAACTCTTAGTTGAAATTTTACGAGAGAGACAAAGACAATAAAAAGCATTCGTTAGGAAGAACCAATTTCCCTCTGTTTACAACTAACATTACAGACATTAAGTCAGTTTATGTTTAAAGATGCCACTGACTGTTTACATTCTAGTTTGACTTAAACTTACGTGTATTGTGGTGCTCCAGTTTTAATGTCTCCAATGGTGACGCGGACATCATCGTCGTCGTCATCACTGTCGCTGTCACTGTCAACATCCTCACCTGCAGCTTCACCTGTGGTCTGACAAACCAAGGAGGTAAATGATGAGACAGCCATTTCTCAGAGGGACAGATAAAAACTAAGAGAGGAATAATGTCTGAGTACAAAAAAAAAACAGACAAAAAAACACAGCACATGTTGCAACACAAACTTTGACTATGTGCATGAAAGCGGCCTACCTCAGAGGCCACTCCATTCCCTGTTGCATGTGCAGCAGCATCCTCTGTAGAAGCGTCAGCAGGTGCACTGTTGACAAGACAAGCCTTAAACATATAGATAGCACATAACAACCAAATACTTGCTGTTATGTTTGTCCCCAGCTCTGTGAAGTTACGCAATGCTCAAAAGAAGCACACATTTCCAATCTTTGAAGCCAACTTTACAATAACGGTGCAGATGTCAGGATTAAAAGGTAAATGATACGAGACAACTTTGTTCAGTTATTTTCCCTGGTTGACCCGTTTGCCTACATAAATATATCAGTTGGAAAAGAACGTTTTCAGTGCATCCATAATAATCTAATTTACTTTTATGTGTCTATACAATTATAATGTGTATATTTTATAAAACAGGCAGAACTGGCCTACTGTCTTTTCATCTTTACATTTCTTGAAAAATCTCTGAATTCATTCCTGTGGATGAGGAGACTGGGAGGTGACTGTTGTGCTTCTTCATACTGTATGTTTTCTCTCTGAGCTGCTGTAAACAGCACCACCTCCTCCGGGTGTAAACAGGTATCCTCTGAATATTTAAATCACTTACACAAATCCTAGGTGATTATAAGGGTGAACGCAGGTGTTAAGTACCTGACTGCAGCATTCAGTTTGGCCTCTTCGTCCTCATCTTTGCTCTCAGACTCATCTGAAAAATGAAAGATGGAATGTGAATAACAGTTATTTTAACAACTAGCCAAAGAGGCTAATCATTAGCTGTCTGCGTTTTATGCACATAATCTATTACAGAGCGACCAAAGTAGCATTTACTACATTTTAAGGTTAAATACTAAGTTAATATGTGACAGGGACATCTTTCGCCACGATTTTCCTCAAGTCATACGGCTGCAAAAGGCCGACAAAAGCAAATCAAACAGGCGCTGCTAGCTTAGCCACCAGGCTAAGTCTTAAGCTAGCTTCATGTTGTCATTAGAGCACACAGCTAGCAGTTAGCAGCTCACGGTTACAACAGAGCAGCGCGCACACAAACACTGATTCACGTCTCTGACGGCCAGGAGGAATTGTGTTTGCAGGCACTAAATGTCTTTTTTGTTTGTACCTCCATACAGCCATTCCTCCTCCTCGTCTCCAGCGCTAGCATCAGTGGTGGCTGTTTTGTCCGCTTCCTCCGCAGACATGTTCAGCTAAACACGGAGCGATACGCCAGCAGCAAACAACGTTCAACAAACGCTCCTGAGTGTAATTATAGTTTCAATTTCTCCCTTCAGCGTGGGAAGCGCAGTTATGTAAAAATAAGTTATGCCTTCATAGATTCATCTCGAGTAACCTGCGAGTGTGTGCGAACCCGGAAGTGGTTGTTGGTGTCCCGCTAAGGTCGAAGTGGTGGCGCAGGAATCACAGCGCCCCCTGGTGGACGAGAAGACACACAGCGCTTCAGTCAGGCGGTGCTGGTTGGGTCATGCAGGTGCTGTCAATCACAGTAACTGTCATTAAAAAACAGTCATGCATTCAAAATCTTAGTTCCATCATAAGCAATGAAGTACATAATTATGGAGAATGGCCTATTTCAGACTAATGTATCACTGTAGTATAAATAGTGATGCATTGATGTGTACTTTAATGTTCAGCAGTTGACAAAAGTGAGAGTTCATTTTTACCTCTTTATATGTCACTGCATAACTCCATATATAACAGCAAATAATAATCTATTCGTTCTGTCTGGATTAATTGAATTACCTGAAACTGCAAAATAGGCCCAACTAATGAGGTCATGTACAATACTGGTGAAAGTGAATAGAGCGAGAAAAAAAAGTAAAGAACGAGTACTTTGTAATAACTGGATCAACAGAACACAACAGTATGTGTTAATTTATGTCCACATACATTTGGCCAGAAAGTGTGAGAATATGCAATAATTGGGAATTGTTGTATAGCGATATAGTGCAGATAGTCAGAGAAGATTTGAGTTCAATCGCTGGGCTGCCAAGGAAATGCATTTAGACCGCTCAATGGATTTACTAAGCAGCTACAGGGTGTAATGATCAATAGCCCGTATAAGTAAAACTGTTCAGATGTAAAACAGGAGACAAACAAATAGCTTTTAATTACTGTGTTTGTATACCACTTCTCTTACTGCACAAACTCTTAAAAAAAAAACGATAAAGCAGAGGACGCTAATACAATTATACAATGAAAAATAAGAAGATTAAGTGAGACTAAATCATGTATAAAAATGTATCATAATCCAGAAGATACTGAATAACCCAGGTCAACTAAAAGCCAGTTTGAAACATATTTTGAGCTCAGGCTCTGTGGCGGTAAACCACAGTCACCTCATAAATCCAGATTTAGAAGCTGTGAGAAGAGCTAATTCTATTGACCTAGGTGTGCACTCCTGCATGTATCGGCTTAGTAGGTCTTGGATCTTGGATGCAATCCATGTAATGCCCTCACAGTAATTCTGAATTTAAATTCTCTAAAAAAAATAAAAAAAACTGTACTGACATTCCAGCCATCCTGCATGACGTGTCTTGGTAGTTCCACTATATAAAATCACATCTTCCCCAGCATTATCAACCACATTTATCATCAGTTATCATTCATGTACTTACACATGAACTCTGGCAGTATTTTGATTCACGAATACAGGTTTAAATGAATGACAGTTTTACTTGTAGCCGTGCGCCTCCTTTCATTCGGCATTCTGCAGTCTCCTCATCAGTGGAACGTCTCTCATGATTGATGGTGTGGTTCGGTTCACGCACGAAGTTAATGCATAGAGGATAGTTAATGCATTTATGGCCCTTGGCCAGTTAAGTGGAGGCTCTGCCCACTTACGCTTTGTCAGTAAATGAAGAGGAAATCTGTGGATTCTCTCACTCTGTCTTCTCACCACCACTTTGGCTATTATCACTTCTGTGCAGTGGTGATTATACAGAGGTGTGGACAACAGTCATTCACACATACTTGGATGCATCTGATGCTGGAATTAGATTGATAAGGGAACATGTCAGTGCACGTACATGTGGATATAGACGCACACACACGCACACACACACACACACACAGGGAGGCAGTAGAGAGAGAGGGATGCCAATGGTCTCTCCGTTAAACTCATCATGGAAATTGCATTCACTCTGTCTCCCCCAGTCTCATCTCTTCTCCGATCACTGCTACTCATCTGTGGATCTGCCACCGTGATCACAGTGTCTTTTGCTCGACTCCTCTTTTCCATCATTTGATGTTTCTCTTCCCCTCTGAATATTCAAAGTTTTCAAATTCAAATTTGCTTGATTTACATCACCATATTTAGATCTTGTACAAGTTTACATTGCATGTATAATCATTCACACAACCCGCCACACAAGACTATTATTGGTGTCTAGTGAAAATCATGTTTTCCCACAATTTGAGGATTGACCGATTTAAAAAGAAAGGAGGATTTCTTTAATGCATTCCTTAAACATTATTATATCAAACAAAACAAACTAAAGGAAAGGTTGACATCTCTCTGTCTCTTGTTTGCTCCCTCCCTCCCTCCCTCCCAGTGTCCATCCCTCTCTCCTCACAGTGGATTAAGGCGCTTTATAGCCTCGTCGATGCTAATCAGGTTTATCCAGACAGAGGGCGATCATTGGGCTATCAGTAATTACGCACGCCGATATTAGCTTACTCAGATATGTGCCTTGGCACATTTTCAATCCACATCATCTCTTTGGATCAAACATATGGTCGTCTGAACAGTGCGATGCCGTGTACGACAGCTTAACACGGCAGTTTCTACTCCTTTGTTGTGCAACACAAAGATCCATCTGCTGTGACAATAAATGCATGTTTGTTTCAAGCTAAAGCCTGACATTATGAGATCAGTTGTTTCAAATGTGATTAGAGACGCTGTCACGTTGTATACTAATGCGCAATTAAGATTTGAGATTAATAATTTATTTTGCTCTGATGTTTCGCTTCAGAGGTTCAGTGCAAAACAACAGCGTGCAGCTACAGCGTAATGTAGAATTTCCCCACCGTGTTGATGTTTCAAGTGACGGCTTGATAGAATGAGGAATAGGTTACGTTTTCTCTCTGATACAATACATGTACTGTACAATGTATGTGAAGCCACAGCCAGCAGCTAGATAGCTTAGCTTAGCCACAGTTCATTGCAGGGCCCCTGAAAAGGTCCAATAATGGGCCCCTCCACAAATCTGCTACACTCATATCAACACATGCACTCTCTCTCCTACATGAACACATGTAGACAATCTTTGCTATTATCAACATCATCCACTGTGGTGGAGGCTCATTCATTGATGCCAGCTATACTTCTTGGCTAGTAATGTGGCTATTGTGCACCTTTTCAGCCCTGCTGGGAGCAGCACTGAAACAAAATTGGATCATGACATTATTATTTAGGTCTGTTTTTCTTCTCCTTTCTTTTCTTTTAACAGGAAATTCACTCAACATTAGCGAGTTGTTAGTTTGGATCAGTAATTATCTCAAGTCGTGTAGCTCTTTTGACATTGTGTACAAAAAAAAAATAGACGAGAGGGTTTTTTTTTCACAGCCCCGTCTCCAGGATATAATGTTAGCAATGAACCTTTCTGCAAACCACAGAGTTTTTCAAAAGTGGGCACTTGTACCAAAAAGCGGCATATCAGGGTCACATTATATTAGCTCACTTATGAGTTAACTGTCACATCAGCATCATGAGGTAGCGCAGACAGAGGTGGCATTATTACAACCAACAAGGCTGGCAAACAGCCAACCACAGTTCAAGTCACACCTGGGGATATTTCTGGCTGTTTTTATGGCAACCAAAAAGCAGATCGTATTTCCATGGGAAGTCGGACCCGGTGTTTTGTGTCAAACCGCGATGTTGTCCAAATCCTGACCAAGTGTCTACTGTGCCTAAACCTGCACAGAGCACAAGCACAGTCCTGTGGTGAGAAGCACATAGAAAATTTAACCTAAACAAATGTAGAGTTGTGACATAAAGACATTCGGTTTTAACTTCTGTGTGTTTTTGAAGTTGTATTTTTCTTCCAGTGTAGAAATGACAGCGGTATCAGTCTTCAATCTAACTCACAGAAAGCAGATAAACATGTCACAAAATCGCGACGTCTGCAACACATAGACAGAGTGGATCTAAGGCCGTACATTGTTTCTCTGAGGATATGTTATATATATATATATTTTTTCTTCGCCCACCTCTTTGTCCGATCTGTTAGATGGGTCATAATTGATATGTGCAGCACCACAATTGAACCAAGGATGGACACTTAGCAACCACATGGAGTGAGGTAAAAAAAACAAAAACCTCCTCTGCACTGACTGTATTAAAGCAGAGGAAAGACAAATGGACACAGATATCAGGTTTATAATGTCCAGTCAGCAGACAGAGAGCAGTGTTGGGTTGCATCAGGAAAAAAAAAAGGTAACACCGAGCTTTCAGCCAATCATTGAGAGAGGAAACAATGAGGTATTCTCCGACTTGAGACGTGTGTGTGTCCAGTTGTGTGTGTGTGTGTGTGTTCTCCTGTCAGTCTCATGTGGGGTTTGTGCAAAGAGAGCGAGAGAAAAAAAAAACAAGGTGTGTGTATGTGCCCGCTGTAGGGCGTGAAGATTGCTCCATTTGTAGGTGATTGAGTTAGGATGTGTGTGCGTGCGTTTGTGTGTGCGTCATTAAAACAGAGAGAAGGACGAGACAGAGGAGGGAGGAGGGAGGAGGGAGAAAGGGTAAGGTGAAAGAGAAAGGAAAGAGAGAGAGAGTTACTGAGGAGAAAGAGAGAGAGAATGTTTTTCATTACGTAATCCAATCGAAGTGGCTATTTTTCTTGTATAAAACCTCTGCTGCCCTCTGCGAGACCGCTGTCCTCATCTGTCTAAAAGCACTGAGTGAGTCATGCTGTGGATCCACACACACACACACACACACACACACCAAGTCATAGTGAGTCAGCCTCGATCTGCTATAGCCGCTCACCTCAATAATGAATAATGTAATAGGGAGAGGCATATAAACTGCTCAAATGACATGTGAACTCATTGGACAGGTGGACATATGGATGATCCCCATGGACGCACACTCGCACACACACACACACAGTGACATCTTCGTAGGCAGCTGGGCTACGACCTGGTGAACAGGCGGATTGTACTTTGACACCTTGAGGTGCAGGTTTCCATTGTCTGTGTTGGTCCTCTAGCATGCGTTAGTTTGCCTGTTTTGTTCCCACATCGGTCCTGTTCTCTGTGTCTGTCTCGTTCCCGGTGTCCTTCAAGGAACTTGGGCCGGACGGTGGCGCGGGTTGTATTGAAGTCAGTGGGAGACCGCACTTCAGAGAGGAGGTTAAAGACAAAATCTTTTTCCCCAAATGATCGACAGGGCTGATGAATTGTGATCAAGCGGGGACAGGTCCGACTGCTGGTGAGACTGCAATTACACTGCGAACAAGAGCCTTTCCTGTCGCAAACTCACGGAAGGAGCAACGAGTCGATAAAGAAAACAGTCATGAACCGGCTCTGTGAAGTGTGTTCTTTCATCTTCTGAAGGCATTTCGTCATCAGAAGTCATACGACAGTTTTACTGTGTTTTTCCATTAATCTCCCATCTCCCCGAGCGAGATTCAGTGACCTGATGACCTTTCATCCTCATTTAGGTTCCTCGGTGTCCCTGAGTTTTCTCCTCATGGTTTCTGCAGCCCTGCCTGTTTCTTCCTGGTTTGTACTTCATTTAGTTTTTGTATTTCTCTTGCTTTGGGGGCATTACCTGTCTGCCTTTTGTCCCTAGTTTCATTTTTGTCTCCTGCTTTTGCGGACCGACTTGGTCCTCATCATTTTGCAAACCCTGACCGAACAGCCAGCACGTCTTTGTCTGAGGGTAACGGAATCCGCCTGAGAACACCTCTGAAGCTCGCTAATGAACTCGAATCTCATTTGGTTAATTCGTGCACAAACAAAGAGATAATTTCCCCATTTCGCAGTGGGGGATATTATTTCCTGGCTTTGAACAGTTGCCAGGCAATCAGTGGAGACTCCAGGAGGTTATTGGTCCCAATCAAGAAATAGTGAGACATCAAATCCCACATTAAACAGCAAATTGTGCTCTTCAACACTTTGTTTTTTGTGTGCTTTAAACCCTCAGGCAAAGCTTGGTTTACTTGCGGATTTTTTTCTTCTGCTCCACTCCTGGATAACTATGGGATCTCGATTATGTTGTTTGATCGTCATTCAACATTTGAACCAAGAAAATTCCTGTTCAACGGAACCTCAGATTTGCACCAAATACATAAAAATGTCTGTCCTAAGGCACTGATTCTGTGATTCTTTGACTCTTTCATTAGTTTCTGACTCCTGGAAAGTAAAATTCCCCATTCTGTTAAACCAATCACACATATTGAGGCTTTTTTCTATGCAATGCTCTGACTAAACTATTGTGATATTTTTTCACTTCCATTCCCTGAAAATGTGTGGGGCCCTGGGGAGGCCGTCCACCTCCCACTCCGAAACCCTCATGATTAAACAAACGAGCGTGTTAACTGGTAGGCTTGAGGGTTGTTGTCAGGCAGATTTTGTTATGTTTCCCACGTTTCCTATCTTTGTGCTAAGCCAAGCTAACCACCGGAGCCTCACGCACATTTAGCAGACAGTGATATAGATCTTTCTCACCCGGCACTCGGAGGGAACGCAAAAATGTGCCCATTTTTTCAAAATGTCGGGCTATTCCCGCAGTTGCTGTTCTTTTT
Organism: Diplodus sargus; assembly: GCA_903131615.1. Classification (NCBI taxonomy): domain Eukaryota; kingdom Metazoa; phylum Chordata; class Actinopteri; order Spariformes; family Sparidae; genus Diplodus; species Diplodus sargus. Next base: position 2,613,103 of record CAEMYA010000032.1, read on the forward strand.
TAATGAGACCGCGACTATGTCAGCTGTGCGAACAGATTGCTGCGTCAACCCTGTTTTGGTTGAGAAACATCAAAAATTTGTTGTGCCGCAAATATGAGATACCCCTTTAAGGCATCGCTGTCTTCAAAAAAAAAAAACTTCTTTCTCAAGCACATGGTTGGGCTGCTACTGCCCTCTCTCACCCCAGGCTCCGGAGTCAAAAGCCTCCTCCACCCCCCTCTATCATCGTCACTGTCTCTCATTATGTGATCAATATTCCTGCTTCAAACGGTCCCCACAAACTGTCTACTTAAAAAAAAGCGATATCTAACTGGACTTCCACGTAAAGAGCAAGCAGTTGGTCCTCTTTGCATAGACATCAGGAAGAAAAAACTGAGCTGGGTTTCTGTGTGTGTGCAGAAGTTTCCCCACAGTTATTCTTTCTGTTGTTATCAATCTGATAAAAGAAACAATTACAAGCCACGTTCCAGAATGTGGCCCAGACTGTAAAAAATAAACGATTCATTTTAAAATCAATAAAGTGACGTCCTGCTCTAGTTTATTTAGCTCCGTCCTGACATCA
>CAEMYA010000032.1:2614056-2669056 GCA_903131615.1 Diplodus sargus
CATGTGTCCAAAAAAAAAAAAAAAAGAAAAGAGATAATGATCCCAGTGTCCTCTCATGCAAACACACGCACACCCTCTGAAACATGCAGAACGAGCCAGAGGCATGAAGCGAATGGCCTTAATGGCCTCTCATGGTTTCTTAGGGGCCAAACGCCCTGAAAATGAATTTGAAATGCTTCTCTGAAAAGTGTTTTTTGTTTTCATTTGTTTTGTCACAGTCCTCAACAATCCAAAGCCTGACCCTCTGTGACCCTTCTGATCCCGCTGCTTGTTTTTTTTTTCGCTTTTTTTTTTTTTGACAATTTCTTGAATTAATCACAAACTGGATTGGTTACATGCTTCCAGTTCTGCGCAAATAATCAATGAAATGGTCAAGGGCTTTTCGCGCCCAGGGGCCCTGTGACGGGTTTTTCCAGCTTCGCTCTTTAGCTGATGAAAGTCTACTAAACAAACATGGTGGTGAGCTCAACTGACCAAATAAAAATAATTCAAATGAGTGAGAGTGTGCAGTCTTTGTTTCCTTTCCAGCTCACACACCGTTTAGTCCTGTCGGCCAGACTTAATGGTGTGGAGGAGAAACAACACATTTGAGTTCCTACGTTTGAAGGTTTATGACAAAGACATTTGTGAAGAGCTATAATAAAGAGGGGACACTGGGGGCTCCATCCGTCGACCCATCCTGCAGGGTGGCAGCCGTGCTGGAGCTGATCCGAGCTGACACTGGGGGCTACAAACACAAAAACATAAGGGGAATGAAGAATGGTATATCGAAGAAGACGTCTGACCTAATGGACAGAATCACCCAAACGTGAAAATCAGTCATTATCTCCTCGCCCCCCATGTTCAAGAGCTTCAAGACAAAACAGAGTGGCAGCATTCTTCTAAACAACTGAAGTAGATGGGGACTTGGACATTGGTCCATTGTTTTTAAAATACATTATTTACACCCTATTTAAGCTGAAATCTTCCCAGGTTTCGAGACTTAAGGGTGTCAATAACTTATTTTCAAAACAATTTGGAATCTCTGGGCTTCCAGCTTCTTAGTTTACACCGGACAAGCTGTATGGAGCCATTTTATATATGTTGTTCGTTGTTATATGTTATGTTTTCTTTTCTTTCTCTTTTTTTAAAGAAGTCCCCATTTACTTCAGTTGTTCGGAAAATGTTTTATGGACTGACTCTCCATCAACATGTATAACATATAAATGTTTAAATAAGAATTAAACTGTCCAAATCCTGGAGATAAAGTGGTTGATGATAACTGATACGTGTTATTCGGGTGTAGAGGCTGGGCTGTGGGAGATAAAGTTGATTATATGTGGACAGAGTGCTGATGAGAGCTGGGAAACGTGAGAGGTGCATCACAAACTGTTGAAGTGTGTCTGCAGGGAAACTCCTGCACATTTGCACTCATCCTTTCTGTTTCCATGTCATTCACCTCTTCCATTTTTGGGAATTTTGTTTTTGTTTTTTCGTCGTCGTCGTCCCGTCCCCCCCGCAATGACTGTGTAAAAAGAAACGGTGAGGACGACTCCGGTAATAACCGACTCATCACCTTGGCCGGCCTCCAGCCAATGCGGGACAGAAAGGAGTGGCAGGGATCCAGAGCTCAGGGAGGAGGAGAGGCTCTGCTGCTGCTGCTGCTGCTGCTGCTGCTGCACTGTGTCTTTAAGCTCCAGTCAGCTCCATCAGAGGGACGCTCAGCCTCGGATCATTGTGTTGGTGCGCAGGGACGCGCTCGGTGTTAACTGCGCTGGATGTGGATCTCGAACGATGGTTATTATTCCCGCACTTGAGACGCACGGAGCAGCGTGAAAGGCTTGAGAACCGCCTCACCATGAGACACCACTGGGTTATCGTCGCCTCGTATCTCAATTTGCTGCCACTCGCAGGTAAGAGAACAACTCCGAAGCTTACAGATATGATTGAATTAACTGCTCGGATAGTGCTGGTGTTTACAAGAGTGACCCCCTTTTTTTTCCTCCCACCTCTTTACCTCGCAACGGTGTCATAAATTATCATATTTATTAACTTGCATGAGGAGATGAGAGCAGTGATGAGTTTAAAATCTACATGTGTCTTATATTTGTTTTTGTATGACGGTCTGTGTCTTTTCAGATGACTAAAATGAGGCTCTGTTTAAAAAAATTACACACTTTTTTGTTGTTGTCTTGAATTAGACTTATACAGGTGTGAACGGCGTGCAATTGCGCACGCACACGTTTCCGTCACTGAAAAGCGTGGCCCCACAACACTGTTCCGGATAATGCGGTTGGCATTTACATAAAGTGGAGTTTAATGGTCCACATACACAAGCCTGTTAGCTCTAAGTGAACACAGATCTTATCTGGACTCATTTGCGTAACCACCGCGCGTCGAGGTGAAGGAGATGCCTCCAGGTTGGGCTGTGTACTGGCCGGGCAACAGGTGTGTGCGTGCATGTGTGCGTGCGTGCGTATGAGTGTGTGTGTGTGTGTGTGTGTGTGTGTGTGTGTGTGTGTGTGTGTGTGTGTGCGCGCGCGTGCGTGCGTGCGTGTGTGTGTGTGTGTGTGTGTGTTTGACGATCAATTATTCATCCCACCGAAATAACAGGGATTGGGTTGTGCGCCCTGGCACCGGCAGCAGCAGAGGGGAAACAAAGAAAAGACAACCACACATCTCCTCGCACAAACACACCCGGCAGCACCTTGACATCTCCTCGGCCCTCCCCGTGAAAAAGCGCTCCGTGTTTGTAGTCGTACCACAGCCTCGGGTTCTGTGCGAAACCCACCTCGCTCGCTCAGACGGCACAGGGCTCGACTGCAAGAAGCGCAGATATCCTCGCAGAGAGCGGCTTCCAAAGCGCTGAACTCTCGGGCAGCCCCTGCGGGAAACAACACTGATATTGACGTTTCAAGAAGCTGAGCCTATTTGCATCCACATGCTTCTTCCTTTATCCTGTGTTTTTTTTTTGTTTTTTTTTCTAAGTTTGGCCCGGAGGCACAACAGTCACATGAAAATCTTGTTCTTGAAAAGGCGCCTATCATGTGGAAAATCTGCACAAGGAAAGAAAGAAAGAAAGAAAGAAAGAAAGAAAGAAAGAAAACTGAGAAGCAAGATTAGTTTACTCATCTGAAGGGTATAGATTCAGGGGCCTTAATGCATGATTACTCAGCGGGTGGACAACACATAATTATCGATTGTTCAATCGAGCAGTGGTGGCTTGATAGCACTCTGTCTTCAGGGGCTCAGTGCCAATCATAACATCCTATTTAACCATCACGTTCCCCCGCAGAGCCGAAAGCGATCAGTCCATTAATCGATTAGTCGAGCGAAGGAAAAATAATCAGAGACCGTTTCGATGGCCGATTTTATGGTTTTTAAGGGGCTCCGTGGAACTTCTCTGTTGTGCTGGAAGCCGACTGCTAGTTTATGTCAGCACGCTTGATTTTGTAAACTAAAGACGAGGCATGAAGAACGAGTATAAAGTCACATCCTTTCGATTGTCACGGAAAATCTGACCCGAGTCCTTAACAGGGAAATCAACAGTCCAGCAGCTTTGGACAACTATTTACTATCCACTCACATATGGCTGATAAAATGTGATTTATACATTTAATTGCAACAAATTGTCACATAGCAGAGCAGAAATACCAAACAATATTTTGTCACAGCTTTTCACTCTGAGCTTTTCTTTGTCTTACTTGCTGATACCTTTGGGGTTTTGGAGAGTTGTCAACCACAGAAAAGCTGTTTTTTTTTCCCACAGGAAATCAAGTATTTTCACTATTTACTGGCCTTTCATGAGCTGAACAATTAATGGAATATCAACAAAATAATCTGAATACTAATGAGTCATGAAAAGGACCTTGAATTACAGCCCTACTGCTTCTGCTTTCTGCTCTTTCTTTATTGACTTCCATCTCTTCCTTGCTGTTCGTCCTGGAGCTACCAATTCATCAGCATTAGCCTCACTCAAAGCAGCAGGTTTTTTTTTTTTTTTTTTCCATCTGGATCTTTACCCAAACTGAACCCGCCTTTAAAAATAGCATCCAGGTCCACAGCATACGTCAACCATACTGTACGTGCTCTGTTCCAGTGTGGTGCGAGCCAGTCATCTCCCCCAGCGGGCCTCACATAGTTGTTCCCAAGAGGGGGAGGCTGGAGCTGCATTGCCATGACAATGCAACGACGTCTGGCGCCCCGTCCAAGCTGAGGTGGCAGAGGGAGAGGGCCCGCCGGCCGGAGGGAGAGGTGGAGGAGGGCGGAGTGGCCTATGTCAGGGTGCCAGCAGTGCAGATCTACCACATGGGTCGTTACGTGTGCGTCAACAACAGCACGCTGGAACACAGCTCCATCTATGTATATGTGAAAGGTGAGTGTTTGACGCGAGGCGCGTCTCTCTAACAACTGTCTCTCTAATGACTTCAACCAATCCAAATCTCACTCTCTCCTCCATCTTCTCAGACCCCCAGAATGCCTTCCAGCGCACCATGGTGAACGTCATCCTGGTGCGGGCAGGTGAGAACTGCACCATCCCCTGTCTTGTGACCGACCCCGAGGTCTCGCGCCTCGCTTTAGAGACCTGCGACGGGCGACCTTTGCCCTCCGGCATGGGTTTCCGCAGCCACCTCCAGCGAGGCGTCGTCATCAGCAACGTGAGGAAGGAATACGAGGGCTGTTACGTTTGTGTGGGGCAGCTCGGCGGAGTCAAAGTGACCTCGAGCCAATACACCGTGGATGTTCGACTAGGTAAGCGAGAGACATGATGGACAAGAGCGATTCGTTATATTTCCGGCGTCTGAACATGGCAAAAGGGTTTCACGGCAGGGTTTAATGTCTCTGCATGTCGCATAGCTTTACTAGATTTGTCATCTTGGTGCTAATTAAGCAAAAAAGGTACGAAGAGGGATGGAGTGAATGATTCATGTGCAGCTGTTAACAGGAAGGCAGTGAAGGAGAGGCACCTGTCAGCTTCACAGAAAGCGTTTGAAGGCCAGATCCATCCTGACGCGCCAGATGGGTTGTTACACCGAACCATCTGGAAAGTCGTCCCTGGAAACTGTTTGAAAAAAAGGGCAGGCACTTTGAAAAAAAAAAAAAATGCTTGGCAAGTGACTGGACGAACCATCTGTCATTCATATGGGCTAACTTCGATCAATCAGATGAACAGTAGGAAAGCACCACCAGCGGAGCCCAGTGTTAAAGCAAACTTCTTGCTGAGTTCAGTCGGGAGAAGAGCGAAAAACATCGTTTCAGTCGAGGAAAGCCTGCAGTGCTGTTCTTTGCTCTTCTTCCAGCGTAGAAGTACGCCGGAGTTTAATGTAACTCCGATGCTGCTGATGCCCCTTGAGGAGCTGCCACTGTCGTTTTCAAACCGGCTGTCGCTTCTCTCGCTGGTCATGACGCCCAAAGAATGGCTGTATTCGGACGCTGCTACTTCAGACAACCACGCACATTTAGCAGTCATTTGCAAATATAATCACAGTCGTAAACGAATGTAAACAAATGTTGTACCTAGCTGTCCAAGATGGTGAATGTGCTCGAACATTCGCCTCTCCGATCGGTTGTCACACGTAAACCACACAGTAGCTGGGAGTAGTTCCTCAGGGGACACTGACCGGTCCGAGCCACTGTGGTCCGATTACAAGAGCGTAGCTGGAAGCCTGGCTAGATGGATTCTCGACAAAGTACATTACAGTACACCAGATAGAAAAATAGCTTAAACGTCCCTCTTGTAGCACACTTTGTCAGCTTAAAAGTGCCAGTAATTAGTCAGTGGAAGTGTCGAAGTGATTCACTGCCAGTGAATTAAACCCTCGACCTCACAGCTGCTTGTTTAAAACAATACAAACTTGGCCCGGGAAGTGTGACGAAAAAGTAGCTTGGCCTACATATAAAGATTAGTAGAATGTCCTCCTTCGATATCAGAAGATAAGTCTTCATATGTGTTAAGAAAACATAGAAGTCGACTTGATTATGCTAATCGCACAGTAGAGTGACAAAATAAGTGAATAATAGAATGCTTAAAATATAAAAATATGTGAGAAGTGAGTAGTAGCTCCTTTGTAGCAATGACTTGTGATGGATAGTCTTGTTTACGTGTGTATGCTAGCTGTGCCGTGAGGCTGCTAATGTCGCCATGCTAACGTGCTCACTGTGACAACGCTAACTTGCTGTTGCACCTGGTACAAACAGGAACAATGTTTATCATGTTCACCATCGTAGTCTAGTGTGTTGGCACGCTAACGCTTGCTAATTAGCTGTAAACATAAACCAGAGCCGAGGTCGATGGAAGTGTTGTTGGTTTTTGGTAACAAACCAAAGTGTCTGGCATAGCTCCGTGGCGATCCATTGAATAATTGTTTATACTCAGTCGAGTTGGTGGACGGACCAACCTTCCCATTTCTAGAGCGTCTAGCTATAAATCTGCATAAAACATAATGGCACAATAATGCACCATAATGCATCCCGGCAGAGATCAGTGCTAATCGCAGCAATGAAAGACGCCTCCTCTACTATCCACTATACAGATGCGCCTTGGCAAGAAAAGGTTTAGCACATTGTTTTTCCTGTATGTTAAATTTATTGGAAATGTGCCATGAAAGCATTTTGAGTGTGCCTTAGTTGTGCCTGCTTTGCGTCAGCATTTTGTCTGGTCCGCAGTGGAAAGAAATCCAGACAGAGGCGAGCTGCTGGGAGGAGACGGGACGTGGTGTCCTTTTGACTGATGGAGAGAGGGAGTGAGAAAAGGGAGATGTGAGGAAGGGAGGAGCAGAGGGATTAGAGTCCCGTACTGAACAAAGCTTTGTAACGGCGCATGAAGGCCGTGTTTGGGGTAAATAGAATTACCGCAGTCTGTCGGTCACAGCCGCTGAAGTGACGTCAGCAGGCACTAGATGTCGGGAAATAATAATCTGGTTTATTTGCGCACAAATGTCTTCCAATGCAAATGCTGTACTTGTGTGCATTGGCACTGGTATGTGTTTGTCCTCTAAAGAATTCCCTGTCGCACGTCCTTAAGTATACTTTGTGACAGGACACAGATAGTTTTCGTTGTAGCCGTTTTCTCAGGGGAACGCTGTTTATAGATCATGATCGGCAATGATGATTGATTTACAGCACTGTATATATCATGAGATGGAATCATTTCAGCAGCCAAAAGGTCACGACTCAAGTGACCAAAGGGTCCTTGGGAATCTTATAGCTATGGACGTGGACATAGAAGAAAAAACAACACGTTGTGTGCGTGAGTCAGCTCTATCAATAATGAGAATGTTTGATTTTGATCTCTTAATCCAGTACCAGAGGCGCCTCCCATGGTCACGCTATCCCAGAGAGACCCTGTTATCCTGAGAAAAGGAGAGCAGTTTGAGATTACCTGCAGCTCCACCAACGTCAACCCGGACATCAGTCTTAAGTGGGATTTCCCTTCGACAGCGGTGAGATTGATGTAGAGAGTCACCCGCAGGACGGGCTGCCTCCCCTCTGTCTCTTTGCGAGGCTGATTGACTGTCAGGGTGTGAAACTGTTTGTGTTTCTAACTGGCTTTTCTTTTGAAAGGAAACGACCCATGCCAATGCAAGAAACAGCCAAATGTAGAGGAATTGAATGGTTTTCATGCCATGACAAGGCGTTTACAATTACATACATATTGTGCAGTTTCGGTTTTGTAAAACTGACTGAGGTATTTCTTACTATAAATATTTTAAAATTGGACTGTTTTAGCAATAAAACATTATACCTGACAGCACAGGGAATGTTTTGTAACAACATTTGAGGAGACATGATTGAATGTAATTGATGAATTAAATGGATAAATAATATGAGAAATACTATAATGTGTTTGAATATTGATTAGTTGAACAAGTATTTTTTTCAAATCCTGGCTGTTAAAGCAGGTGTTGAAGATTAAAACACACCTTTGCTCGATTGTCCTGCAGCATCCTGATGAGTCCCACAACTCGCACATCCTGCCCGGCTCCCGTGGTTACCAACGCGCCACCTCCCTCTTGATCAGAGCCGTCAACCAATCAGACTCAGGCTCTTACCGCTGCTTCGCCCTCAACGAGAGGGGCACCAGTGCCACGGCGCTCCAGCTGGATGTCCGCGGTGAGTAAGAACAAGATAGGGTTTTTTGTGAACGCGTGCAGTCTGATTGGATACCATTGGAGTGGTTCAAACTGGGTTTGGGGAATTAGGTATCGTCTTGCTGGGAATAAACAGTGTTAATGTTAGTTGAGTCAGAAAATGAAGGGAAACACACTGGTTCAGGGCAAATAACCGACCTGATGTTTGGTCTCTGGGGAAGATATCAAGTATTTTCCCGTCAAAAGGCACAAGTCAGGAGTCATTTCGGATTAGAAGTTGAGTCTGAAGTCCACCCCTCTACTTCCTCCTATACATTATTCACAGGAATGTTCACAGTTGACTTGAGTATCACTGTTTAAACATTTCTAGGATTTATAATCTCTTATTTGCACAATATGCAAATTACCATGTTCATGCCTCAGGGAAACAGCTACCATCAGTCCAAGTGTGTTACTACTGTACATCCCAGTTGGGATACATAAAACCAAGGTTAGTCTTGACAGTCATGAGTTAGGGCAGCAAAAGAGAAGATTATTACAGAAGTCATGTAGATTTGTTGTTGTTAAAGTTTTTCCTTTAACTCTGTGTATCTCTGTTGTCCTCCAGACCGGGGGTTCATTACCATGTTAGGAGACCCCAGTCCAGTCCAGGCTGATGTTAAAGAGGGGGAGAGCCTGAGCCTCAGGGCAGAATTTGATGCCTATCCTAAACCGGGCTCGCTGTCCTGGTCTTACAATGGCAAACAGCTCCTGAACACCACGGAGCACGTTATCACTATCCACCACCACAAGTACAGGTAACCTGAGTCGACACCATATAAGCTGCAGGTAGGCATGCATGTAAACAAGCACCGAATTTAAAATGTACGTTTGCTTCGTCAGATACGTCAGCGAGCTCAGACTGGTGAGAGTCCTCGGCTCTGAGGGAGGGATCTACAAGTTCTCAGCCAGTCACGAGGATGCTTCTGTCGAGCATTCGTTCCACGTGTACGTCAACAGCAAGCCGGTCATCATTGCCCAGGAGGGGCCGGTTGATGGACAGGTGCGCTGCATCGCCGCAGGCTACCCGGTCCCTAAAATCAGCTGGTACTTCTGCAAGCTGCCCCACACAAGGTACGCCTGAAATATATTGCACTGCTTTCATCAAGAGTGTGCTCATGTTCCTGTATTTGCTTTATTATGTCGTTTACCTTGGACAGAAGGACCTTGGACAGATAAATGATACACAGCTACTGAATTATCACGAGCTGGATGTGATCTTTTGACATGTTGACTGTTTTATCTCACCGTTCCACCTGCAGCGCTGCTTCCTTATTTTATTTATTTATGGAGATACTGACAGACTGTCTTTAATCACAACTAAGATATTAGAAGTCTATCTGGTTAAAGTAGAAAGAGATCAGAAGAGTTGTAGTGAAGTCACTGTATCGCACCATGAATGATTAATTACTACACATTAATGACATTACCCGATGTCAAAGTACCAGTTTTGCAACATAAAAAATATGATATTGAAATTAAAAAAATCATGTTTTTTGCATTTGAATTTACCTTTCAAAATACAATGAGAAAGTTCGGACTTTGGCTTTCTGCTGCTCGTATCACAAACTGTAACTGAACAGCAGTGTGTGACTTCAGATCATTTTACTCGCGAAACATGACTCATCTCTTCTGGTGTTTAGTCTGGCAGTTCCTCTGAGAGCAGGAGATGCTCGTGGGAGATGAAAAAGTTGGTTAACAGGTTTATGTCTCATCTCATAGTCTCATTAGCATTCAGACAAATAAGCCATCTGGATCCTGACTGCTGGTCAGCGCAGCGCAAGTGTTTTAAGGCATTTCGAGCCCTAGTAAAGCAGGCTTTTGATATGTTTTTTTGATCTTATAGATTGAACAATTCATTCATTTACTGGTCAGTAAATTGTTCAGTACAGAACGCAAGAATGGTTGCATGATAAATATCTCATTAAGATTTTTTTTTCTCCAAGAAATGCAACTCTGTTATGTTGAGACATTAATTTACAAATGAGATAACGAATAAAATGAGATTAGTGTGACCACACAATTCTTGGCTTTCGTCTCTCATAATGTATTCTGATTTCAATCATCTATGACACCCAATTTTAAAAGGAAAGCTCAAGTGGAGACTGAGACTGAACAATAGGATTGCAAAGACAGTTTTTTTTCCTTTTTACTTACTTTTATTTTTTATTTTTCATCAACAGAACAATATATACACTTTTTCAGCTGTGTTCAAGATTTGTACACATCACAATCAAGTATTAAGCAAACAAGACAGAAAACTCAACAGAAATATCTACTTCAAAATATATGTAATATGTAAATAAATCCATGAAAAATAATAGTATTAAAAAAAAGATAGCACTATGTATGGCATATAAAAATATCAAACTATGAAAATAGACCTTCCTGTGCAGTGATGGTTTAAGAGCTGCATCTGAGGACTCAAGGAATTTGGGTAGAAATCGTCAAAATGGTGATGCCAGAAAAAGCGAGAGAAAAAAAGTGATTTTAGGAGACAACAGATGTGACAGAGGAAGGGAAAAAAAATGGCAGAATTTCACCAGTAAAAGGAGTGAAGGCGACATGTGAGAGAAAACACTGATGCAGCATTCAAAGTAACTTGTAACTGAAGCGATCAAAGAATTCTGCAGAGTTAAAGATACAATATCAAAGTGGTGGAGTGGACGTATAAAGCAGCAGTAAACAGAAATACTGAACTAAGGTCAAGTACCTCCAATTGTGCTTGAGCACAGTAGCTGAGTAAATGTACTTAGTTACACTGCATCACAGCTGCTCCAAGAGGGAAGGGATATGAACATGTTGTACTGCTGTCATCTCTCCGCTGAAGTATGAATGCTAAAACTTGATTCGATGTTTAACCGATAAACACCCTAAGCACATTTATAACCCCTCAACAGGTGCTCACACCTGCCCAATGCCACCCAATGGGAGACCCCGGAGGTCTCCATGGTGACGGAGTCTGCCTTCGGCAGGAGCGAGGTGGAGAGCCGGCTGAACGTGAGCAGCAAGGAGCACGCCCACTATCACACCCTGGAGTGTGTGGCGAGCACGGAGAGGGAGGAGGCCTACACGCTGTTCTCCATCAGCGGTACTACCACAGAGATGCTGTATTAGCACACGCGCACATGGTGACCCGAGATACACAAACACACAAACCCCTTGACCCCTGTGTCTACCGAGGCCAGGTGTGTTGTTCCTGGGTGCAGATTGAATAAGATTAGTGAATGCTGACTATGCAGGCTGGGATTATATGGTATAGACACGCTAATCCTTCGCACAAACAAACACCACTGCTGCAGCTGTCCGTCTTACCGCCAGAGGAAGACTCAGTGTGTGTGTGTGTGCGTGTGTGTGTGTGTGCGTGTGTGCCTCACTGCAATCCATGTAATATCTGATTACTCTGGTGTGTGTGTGTGTGTGTGTGTGTCTTCTCAGAACGCGTCGTCCCCCATAAACTCTTCACTCCTCTTCTGACGGGCATGGTGGCCACAGGCATCTTCCTCAGCCTCGTCCTGGTGGTGCTGCTCTATAAATACATGCAGGTAAGAAGTGATGTAAATCATGCATTGCAGTGCTATTAGTGCAATGAAGAAATATTTAATCTGTGCAGGAGTAGGGTCATAAATCTCATAAATCCATGGCCATCAATCGCCTGGATTAGTATCAGAATGTGTTGAAATATTCCCCGACGTCAATGTTAAATCAAGGCCCACTCTCATTTACTAATGACTCATGCCCCCATCATGATTGTGGTTAAAGTTAGAAGCATCTTTCTGAGATCGGACTGGGTTTTGTTTTTGTTTTTTTTCTTTTTTGCTGTATTTGGTAACGATATTCAGCGGATAAGAGTGGAAGTATTCCCTTTTAATCAATATGAATGTCTCCTAATGAAACTGAAACGAATCAATCAGCCATTCAGAGCGCAGACCTGCTGTAGTTAAAGGCTTTTTTGACACCCAGATCATGCCTCAGGGCCATTAACGTGCCCCCACAGGGTGCTGCTCTCATTGCACTCGGATGAGTCAGACTCCTTGAGAACTAGTTTATGAATTCGCAGTGGGATCGTCACGAGGATCCGTCTAGACGCGGGCTGACATCTAAAGTGCACCGAGTAATCCAAGAATTGAATGGAAGAGTGATGAGAGAACATGTGGGCTGCACAATCATGCAGTCACACACGCAAAATGTCAGGAAGCATCACTTTCTCTCCATGTTCCCTCCAAACTGCAACAGAAACCAAAGTTCCAAATCCAGTGGAAGGTGATCGAGAGTATCCGTGGCAACAACTACATATATATCGACCCGACCCAGTTGCCGTATGACTCAAAATGGGAGTTTCCTCGACAGAAACTACGCTTCGGTATGTGGTCATTTACTGTGTGTTTATCTGCAGGCACGATAGTGTGTTTACTGCTGAATGATATTTTTATTATCTTATTTTTGCTTCACACTGCCTCTAGCATTAAAACTTCTTAAAAGTATATGAGATAGATATTCAAATGACATGTCTGGCAGGTATTTTAAATGAATTGCAAAGTGTTAAAGGTGTGTGTGTGTGTGTGTGTGTGTGTGTGTGTGTGTGTGTGTGTGTGTGTGTGTGTGTGTGTGTGTGTGTGTCTGTTTGTGTCTGTGTGTCTGTGTGTGTGTGTGTGTGTGTGTGTGCGTGTGTGTGTGTGTGTGTGTTTCCGCAGGTAAAACCCTGGGCTCTGGGGCGTTTGGAAAGGTAGTGAGGGCCACAGCGTATGGACTCTGCTCTGCTGATACTGTTACAACCGTCGCAGTTAAGATGCTCAAACGTAAGAGTGTGTGTGTGTGTTGGTCTGTTTGTCCCTGTAGCCATGTCCGAAACCACTCCTCAGTCTCTCATTCCATGTTCCTTCTATCGCTGTGCCACGTCACAGTTATATCAGACGTGATCCGTTGCATTTTTTGCGGTTGTTAGCAGGGACTAGCGCACCGCCATGCACGCCGCTTTTTTAGTTCCATCGCAGGAAACATATATCGCATAAATGTCATACTCAATTTGGACACTAATAAGACGGCTGACAGTGAACATAGCAAACATGGAGTGGTTAGAGACACAAATGGCATTTGCATGTTGTAGCAACACATGAGCCACTGTAAGAGTTTATGTGTATTGATTTTTTGATTGATTTTCTTTAAGGATTATCAGACACAAAGACACATGTAAAAGGATGAAAAAAAAAAAAAGTGACGGAAGTGAAAACGCTTGTTTCCATCATGGGTCTGAAATCTTAGGGGACAAAGAAAAAGACGAAGCAGCGCAAGACACTCAACATAAAAACTAAACAACACGATCCTGAAATACAAAAAACCTGTCACAGCAGTATCAGTTACAAATCAAATAACGAGGCCAACTGAAGAAACAATGTCCTTGTTATCCTGTTGTTCCACAAAGCGTCCAACGTGTAGTGGAAGACTGTGTCACAACATGGCACCAGTGTTAAAAAAAAAGAAGGAATTTCAGGCTTCATTATTCACTTAAGGCACTTTACAGGACTGCACACTGGCCCTGGAATTATTGCTATGCTGAGTATGGACCATTGTTATCTGAGAACAAAGGTACTGAGGAGCATTCTGTACCTATTGCAGTACAGTATTACACACATAATGCAGCTTCTGTTGTTCTTCCCTGAGCTGCACTGGCAGCCGTCCTGTCAGCCTGAATTCATCTCGACCAAAATGTGTTCGGGGGAAATGCATTTGATAGATACAGGATAGTATGATTTTGATTTTATCTGAGTTTCTGTCTATGCCGTCAAGCCGCTGCTCCAAGCAAAATCATAATGTCTTCTATAAATGTTCTGACGATGTCATCGCAGCCAATGCTCACTCGACGGAGAAGGAGGCGCTGATGTCGGAGCTGAAGGTTCTCACTTACCTCGGAAACCACGTGAACATCGTAAACCTCCTGGGGGCCTGCACTGTCGGAGGTGAGAGGCCTTTCCGTTGCTCAACAGACTCAGTTCATCCTTAAGGACATTTTTATTGCAGCGAAACTGTGGTCCGGACACTTAGACCCTGTTGCATTTGCAAATGTTCATTATATGTGTATTGACTGATTTTGTTTTATGGTAATAGGTATTGTTTGGAGAGGTTGTGCTGACTTGCTGCTGCGCCCAGCAAATATAGGCCTCTTATTAAAAATCAGATATTGGGCAGTCAGTGCCGGCCAGCTTCGACATGAGAGCGTGATGCAGTTTGACCGGTCACAAATTTACAGTGCAGTTGATCAATGATGTGCAGCTGTCCGGCCCTCAGCATGGATTATAAGACAGCGTTTAGATTAGATTCCACACAAGTAGGCGCGAGTGAGTTATTAGGAAAAGAAACACAGATTTTCATCCTGGGGTTGGGTGTGGAAAATACACATTTTGTATATTGACACCCATTTGTTCAATGTGTTTCACCGCAAACGTATTGATACCAGCTTTAAACACACATATCGTATCGCACTTCACACACCCTGCCTTGTTTCAGTCAAATCAAACAAGCTCCTCTCAACCCGAGCGATGCAGCATCTTCTTGTGGTCCATGATTGCAGCTTTGGCTCTCTGCTTCTGTTCCATTGTTGTTCGCTGTCATATGCTTCAAGAACCAGTGAGCGAGGTTTTCTTTTATCTCTGCATATCGCCAGGCCCGATTCTGGTGATCACAGAGTACTGTTGCTATGGAGACCTCCTCAACTTCCTGCGCCGAAAAAGAGAGTCTTTCCTAAATTCCCAAGTTGGTGACGGTTACTATCGCAACGTCTCGAACCGAACGGAGTCCGCAAGGTGTGTACGTGTGTGTGTGTATCTAAGATTCTGCAAAAAATGGTTGTCAACATTTGATGCTTACATGTGTGAGTTTGTGTGTGTTTGTATGTGTGTGTGGCTGTGCAGCAGAGACGAGTCTGGTACAGGATATATGCCCATGCGTCCCTCTGAGAAAGAGAGGTCCTCCCAGTCAGGTAGGAAGTCTCTCGCTCTTCTTATCAGATGTTTCACGACACACTGAGTAGTAGTGTTAATCCACTAAAGCGATGTAATCAATATGTAGAAGACATAGATGAGATGTCCCTGGACGCCGAAGATCTCCTCAGCTTTTCCTACCAGGTGGCCAAAGGAATGGAGTACATAACTTCCAAGAACGTAAGTGGTTTGCAGACCGTGGGCCTCATTTATAGAGTCGTTACAGAAGGAGATGTAAAACTGCTGCTGCGAGTTTATAAATCACATCATGGCTCAGAGCCAACATGCTTTGAATTGCTGTCAGCCGATAGTGCCCATACAGTACAGTCAGACGTCAGCATGGAGAAGCTGATTTTACATTAAATCCTAAACTGCACACAGTTTACTGATAAGCTTAAATAAGCTCCACGTTTCTTTCTTGATGCATTTTTTTTTTTCATCCTGCACTTTCGTTGCTTTTATTAGATTAAGCTGTATTCATCCATTTAAGTCTAGACTTCAACACATTGTTCCACTGCATGTTTGTAGTTGAACAGGTTTAATTGTATTTTCTTTGCCAAATGTATCCTTTTAGTGCATTTAGGTCTCCTGTAAAGTGCTGTCAATTAGCGTTTTGTGTCGGTGAGGTTTGCAGTGTAACCTCGCCGCCCCACATTTGCATGTGTGTGCCCTGTATCAGTCATTCACAGCAGAAACCGGTTACAGTGGCAGTACTCATTTCCGTGTTTGTGTTTGCTGTGTGCTTATCTGTATTTATGTGTGTGTGTGTCTGTGGGTGTGTGTGTGTGTACTGTGCGTGCATGTCTGTGTGTGTGTGTGTGTGTGTGTATGCAGTGCATCCACAGAGACCTTGCAGCCAGAAACATTCTGCTGACTCACGGCAGGGTGGCAAAGATCTGTGACTTCGGGTTGGCACGAGACATCACAACTGATGCCAGCTATGTGCTCCGAGGCAATGTGAGTCTCTCTGAGCCGTCTTTCTTTCTTTCTTTCTTTCTTTCTTTCTTTCTTTCTTTCTCCTTCCTTCCTTCCTTCCTTTTTCTTTCCCTCCTTCCTGCCTTCCTTCCCTTTCTTTCTCTTTTTGTTCCTTCCTTCCTTCCTACTGTCCTTCCTTCCATCACGACTGATGCCAGCTATGTGCTCCGAGGCAATGTGAGTATCTCTAAGCCTTCCTTCCTTCCTTCCTTCCTTCCTTTTTCCTTTCTTTCTCAGTAGGTCTGAAACTAATCATTCTCTCAAATAGCATTTTCTGTTTGTTTTCTGTACACTGTTTTGTTCTACATCTTGACACCCTTGTAAATGAGGCTACGTCCTAGATAATTTTTGAAATTAAAATAAAAGTTAAAGTGACTGTGAGGAACTTTTCACCTGTAGAAACACTTTACTTTTCAACACCCTATTTTGAAAGATTAAGATTTCCTAATGAGGGAAAAAGTAAAAACAAGTGAACATGGTGCAAACTGCTCCTGTAACCGTGGCTCTCCCTCCTGCAGGCTCGCCTGCCAGTCAAGTGGATGTCTCCCGAAAGTATCTTCGACTGTGTCTACACCTTTGAGAGTGACGTGTGGTCCTACGGCATCCTGCTCTGGGAAATCTTCTCTCTGGGTAACGTTTCCAGTTAGAGCTGTGCTGTTGCTTCTGTTTCGCAACGTCTGAGTCGTCATTATCCTCCATTTGAGCTGACTGGGGGCCTTATTAGAGGCTCTGATGATGCTCCCGAGCAGCAGCATCACTTAGTGGGGTGAATCATACAGAAACGTATTGATTGTGATGCATAATGTAGCTACAGAAGCCGGCATAACGATATAAATCTGTGATTTTTGACATGAATAACATTATTAATTATTGATAGCGTGTGCATACTGTATGTGTGTGTTGCAGGTAACAGCCCGTACCCAGGGATGCAGGTGGGCTCAGCTTTTTATAGGATGATTCAGGAGGGCCACAGGATGAGCAGGCCGGAGTTCGCTCCCATCGAGATGTAAGTTTATATCTGTGCGAGGGAGTAATATTATAACAAGTGCTGCAACGATTGATTCTTTTTTATTGTTGATTCATCTGCGGATCATGTTTTTGCTGGGTTTTTTTTAATACCACATTTTAATTGGTTTGCCTTTTTAACTGCTAGCATTCATTATGGAAGAGGCATTACACATGAAAATCAATTGAACTGAAATATTATGTTGACATTGCATAACACATTCACCAAAGTAATCAATTCACGCAGTCACATGAAATCCAAACCTGAATGAATGAATAATACATAAAAACAATGTTAATCCAGGAGACGTCAAGATGAGCACATTGCTGTGCTCTGCGCACGATCAAATGCAACTTAATTGCTATTTATATTTTTTTATAAACACGGCAATAAGCTTTGTTTTTTAATTTATGTATATATATGTGTGTGTGTGTATATATACATGATTATGATGCCCTCACGTTTAAACTAATCCCAGTCTCACCCTTATAGGTACGACATGATGTTGTCCTGTTGGAGCCACGATCCTTTAAAAAGGCCTTCCTTCAGGAAACTTGTGGAGAGGACGGAGCTGCTGTTGTCAGAAAATACCAAGAATGTAGGTTGATGGAACCGTGACATCACAAACATGTTATTTCTTGTGTTAGTTTTTCTATTTAAGTGTTGATACAGTTGGGGAACAAAGGGAACTAGAAATAAGTAATATGTGCAAAAAAAACATCCATTTACGCTGATGTTTTATGGCGCACTTTTTAGGCCTCTATGACGCCCTCTATTGATTTTACACATCAAGTTCAGTTTATGTGTAACACCTTTCTGACGCTGTGGAGGAGCTTCTGTCACATTTCAGAAAATATAACCCCTTATAATGTCATTGGGGTTATCTTAGTTCGACTTTGGGGAATTACTAATGTACCAAATAAAAGCTTGTATTACAAACCAGCAGCATGAAGTTGGAGAGGCATTTATCAGGTTCAGGCAAAAGTCGCTGTCAGGTTAAATGATGGGAAATGTCGGCTGCAGTGTTCTTTGAGCTTGATCCAAAATAGAAACTAAAGTGGTTCTGAACCACTGCCACTGACTAAAAGCTAAGATAATGCCAATTCTCCTCTATTGATTTTTACCAAATCTTTCCCAAATTAGAAGTCTCCTCAAGCAGGCATTCTACTCACAACTACAATTACAGCCTAACAAAACTAAACAAAACTAGAGACATTTGGTTCATTTATTTGGAAACAGAAACTGGATTTTGATTTGGCTTGTTAAATATGTCAGTATGCTTTCATACTTTTCAGATATTTTCTTTGTGAAAAACAGTGTAATCAAACGTAGTAACCAGCAGATGTGTGTTGTTCTGCAGGTGTACCTGAGACTCAGCAACAATCCAGGTCACCCAGAGCAGCAGAGGGCGCCATCGCGGAGGCTGAGTTCAGTCTGCAGCACTACGGCCCCCACTCAGCCCCTACTGCAAAGCACCGCTGATGTCTTCCTGGACTATGTCTGACACATACACACACACACACACACACACACACACACACACACACACACTGCTGTAAAACATACCCCCCCACCTCCCTGATCATTCTCTCCACGGAACGCACAAAGTACAAGAGTGAAACGCACTCTGTAAGCTACTAACAAAAGATTCACTCAAACTAACTCAAACTCTGGCCTTTCTGCATCACACACATATCACACTCAAACACACACATATAGATACTGTATATATACGACCCTGCACTGGGCTCTCAGTATTGGCCTCTGTCTACCCTCCCCATCGGTGTATTGATCTCTGTGGTAGGTATATCAGGTGCACGTCTATATAAAGCAGACTGCGGCACTAACCGCCCATCAGACACAACATCACCCATCAGCAGCAGGAGGAGATTTGGCTCCGGCTCGATTCCATCTTAAAAATTCTTTAGGAAAATACGCAGACTGCAAGTACGAGTAAACACCTTGGACTGAAGAATCGATGAGCAGAGTTTTTCTTGTGATGACTGCATTGCGAGATCATTTTTTTTGTCAGATTTGTCTCCCGTTTAATGGGAATTACAAGACATTTTTGAAAAATAGACTTGCCGAGAGACAGATGAGAAGGTTGATACCACTTAAACATCTGCGCGTTAAGTATGGTGGTAAAACAAAAGACAAAATCCACCTGCCAGCGCCTCTCAATTCTAAATAACATATGATGTCTTGTTAGTTTAATCTTCAGAAAAATCTCTCACAATTTGTGATTTTAATGGGGAGTTATGTGTGGAACTATTTCTTGGCTGGAAGCAGTGACTGATCGTGATACACATCTTGTGTTGATGTTTTAGATGAGAGTTTGGTTGGGGTTTTTTTCCCTATGTGATTTACTAATAATTTACAGAAAGCATAGTGTATGAGCCCTTTTTGCTGGTGTGCTATTGTCTTACATAAATAACCTGATATCTTTCGTCTGGCTCCCCCAAATAAAGGCAACAATTCCTCAATTAAAATTTTTCTCTGGGAGCTGGTGGTCAGATTTTGTTGACTGACCTAAATAAGCTAACTGAGTGCATGCTGTGTCTTCATATTCACTGTACAGATATGACAGTGGTATCACTCGTCTCATCGCAATCTCGGCATGAAGCGTACTTCCCAAAATGTCAAACTGCGACCTTAAAAATGTATTAATTTACTGCCAGTGTCACTTGGTTAACAGATACTGTCAGGTTGCCATCAAGCCTACCTTGCAACTGGTTTTAACTGGCCTTGAGAAAAAAATAACCTTATGGTACCTTCTTTTATGAAACGAGCCATGGCGAGGTGGCATGCAAGTGATAATCTCAAAGAAAAAATGAAGCCATAAGTGACAGAAACACTGACTCCCACCTGTGCATTAAAGCTTTGAATACTGTGACTTGACTGACTGGTGTATCGCTGTATGTATTTTAGGGTTAGCTTTAGTTTAGTCTCATTAGCAAAGCCACTGTGGCCAGGTGTTTAGGACTGACTGTGTGCTTTTTACATGATTTCTTGTATGTCCAACATGTATGCAATGTAAATACAATAGAGATGTGCCTTTAGATTTTCTTTTTTTTTTAAATACTGAATGCATTTGGTTGTGATACAGTTATTGTGGAGAGGGGATGACAAAAGATGGGGTCTTCTGTATTCTGATTTTGAGGATCATGTGGTTTTGATACAGTGGGTTGACTTGTAATAATAAAGAAAGTACCTGTGATGGTGGAACCAACTGGAAAGTGTCCATTCCCATTGTCGTTTTCCCATTTCTGTGACACACGAGTGAGAGTTCACATGCCAGCAGCTCTGTGAAACTGTAAAACTGCCAAGATACTGACAGTGACAATGCTAAGATGCTGATGTTTAGCAGTAAAAATATCTGCCATCTTGGTAGGACCATGAATATATCTGCAAAACTTTATGACAATCCATCTAGAAGATGACTTTGACCTGCTGGTGGCGCTAGATGTAAGTCAGTGGATCACCAAAATGATTGCGATTCCTCCTTTTGGCACCAAGGATACCCTTCACTAAAAACCAGAAATTTCACGGTCATGGTGGCATTCGAGGAAGATCAGTGGATCCCTGAAATCAGTCTGATTCATCATCTGGAGACCACGAAAGTCGGGAGAAAATTGTGTCCCAATCCACCGAGTAGATGCTGAGATATGTCACTGGGTAACTGGAAACTTTGACCTGCTGTTGGTGTTACATAGAAGTCAGAGGATCTACAAAGTCACAGGGATTCGTCCTCTAGGGACCATGAATACCTGTCCAAAAGCAATGACAAGTCCATCCAATAGTTGTGGGGGCATTATACTAATAAAAGAACATGTCATTCCCATGGCAGCTTGAGAGAAAAAAGTCAAAGGGGTCACCTAAGTCAGTGGTAGTCATCCTTTGGGGATCAATCCATCAAATGTTTATTTCAGTCTGGAACATAACAAATTGGTTTGACTGACATTTCCTCCCGCACACTGTCAATAACAGACCAAAAGACAGCAAACAAAATTACAACAGACATGTCACGTAGAATATTTTAAACTGTTTTATTTTCAAATTGACCAAGAGGGGAGGGGGGGGGGGTTATATAGTAATAGCAAACATTTTGCTTCAAAATATTGATTATTATTACATTTGACTTTGGGGTAGATAAAGGAGCACAGTTCAAGAGCAGAATAAGGGGATATACATACTGTACATACAGTACAGGTAAGCATAGCACTGTTTTACACTGAATACTGGTGTTCTTAGCTTTGTGTATGTGTACAGTATTATACTAGAACTAGGAATCTTTAGAACCAAATTGTGGTAGAAAGGTGATCTGTGTATCTCTGTGGGGGGGTGGGGGGGCCTCGCTGTCTTGTCTATGGTGTCCCATTTCAAATATCCTACACCTAACCTTTCAACAGCTTCAAACTCTTCCAACCAGACATTATTGTTGCAAGAAAAAAAACAGAAACAGAAATGGTGAAACATTCAGAGGTTCTTGTACAATGCGAAGCCTGTAAATTAGATTGTGTTTCAGATTCTCTATGTGGATCTGAGAAGTGGCAAACATGATTTCCATTCACACCCCTTGTTTTTCCTTCATTACAAAGCCTGTCAAAAGGTTCTCCAGAATCAACAGTTACAACATCCATTTGTCTCTTTATAACACCTTTACATTCTTTGGGCTGGGTATCAGTGACACAAACTATAAACATTTCAACATTACCCTTTACAGTGATGCTTTAAACACAAACTAGTGTATAGAGGATCTAAATTTTGCTATGTGATGGGTGGAAGACAGTAAGACCCTCCTGTAAATGCTCTCTTCTATTCTTTATTTGTGGATAAAGACAAGATGAGGATTTGTCACCGTTTAGTCACACAAACACACACACACACACTGCCAACCTAAATCAAAAACATATCTCAGAGGGTTACCATTTAGGACTGGTCTGATGTAGAGTTGTTGTGATAAGTGTTTGATGAGCAGTCGGTCCACAGTGCCAAACACATCCATTCTTTTTCAGTCACACATCTGTTTCCATATGAAAATATAACGGGTTACAGTGACGGTGAACATGCATACAAACTCTCTCTCTCTTTAACAAACAACATGTATTCAAGTTGAGCTGTCCCACACACGGGCTTTGCAGAATACTGAGCCCAACTGGAGAGGAAGTTTCTTGAATATTACAATTATCTTTTTTATACTGCAACGCAAGAACTGATTGGCTATCGCCAGGGGAAACCAATACTGACCCCCGAGAGATACAAGAAGAAGGATCAAGAAGAGGCTATAGTCACATATTCTCACACACACGCACACACACACGCACACACACATATACACACACGCTCAGGCTTTACTACACTCGGAGACAAAAACAACACATTCTAAAAGCTCCTTTGCCAACCATCACACTTCCCCAAATCCAAGGCTTTTCTGTTTGATATGGCTTACAACTGTAGTAGATGGGCTGAGCACATTACCATCTGTATCTAGAATGGCTTTGAGCACAGCCCTGGTTTTAACTGCTGTTTGAGAACTGAGAGAGATTAACTAAACTGCATGAGGGTTTCTGAGGCCTAGGCAGAGAAAGAAGGATGAAACACTGATGAGACAGAAGACCATGGTTCTCTGGTACAATGAGGTCAATCTATTCCAATCTGAATGGCTAAAAAATTTGTTTTCTATATTTTCATTCATCCCATCTAAACAACCCCTCCCCCTTTATGGAAAAAATTCATATTTGTATTCTCTTTGGAGGCCGAACCCTCCCTCCGTACTATTTTGATAAAGAAACAACAGTGACGTCTCTAAGAAATCTGGGTCAAATGTGATTCAATCACCACACCCTGTATGACACTTTGGTCTCTGCATCATCACCGTCTAATCCTTCCTGGTCTGACTCCAGACTGAGGCAGAAGCAAAAAACTTTCCACATTCCTGAGAATACAAGTACCGTCCAGCAACTCCTATCCCTTACTAAGTCAATTATTGTAAGACACAAGGGGCGACAAGCGCACACACACACACACACACACACACACACACACACACACACACACACACACACACACACACACACACACACCCACAACAGACACTCTCATGCACACAAAAGATTGTACTCCCAAAAACACACACTAGCTCACAGAATCACACCACGGATTACAAACAACTAGGTCTTGACAGTGATTTACTGTACACAACCACATCAAGTGCTAAAGTTTCATTGGGATTGAGGATATACTGTTTGTTACGTATAGGGCTCTCTGACTGTTAAAAAATAATCCCTACTATATACACACGCATTAACTTTATTATTAGGGGTAATATCTTGTTGGAAAATATATATACGCCTTTGAATAGTCTGCTCAAAATAAAAACAACATAATTGACTATGTTATTGGCACTTGGAATCACTAAACCCGTTACACGTACAGTGATCATCCTGCGTAGAATTCAGTTAAGCTGCAATCTAGTTTCTTGCCAAACATAATGTGTACTTACAAAGTTAAAAAGAGCCATTTTCCTCTCAGAGACAGTGTTTAAAAACACAACTTCCACAAAAAAAAAAAAACAACCCCAAGCCCAACCATTTTTTTTTCAAAAAAACTGAGAGAAATTTAAAGCCATCCTCTGGACTTTCTTTTTTTTTTTTTAGAGAGACAGAAATGGGGAGGGGGGGGGTTCTGAGAGAGCATGTCACTGCTCTGTCTTTGACCATAAAACACTTGAACAAAGTAAAAATTCATTTTTCAAAAGCGACTAATAAAAGCTTACACAGTTATTCTTTCCATGCAATCATATAAAATACTACATTTCTGTTTCCTGTTAGGCTATATTGGATATTTACAAGTTTTTCTTTATCATACAGTAAATCTGTACAAGGTCAGTCCTCTTTGACACGCCTTAAAAAAAAAAAGTCTGTTGTTACCGTGTTCTGTGGATTATTGTCTTGTTTCTAAGAAGACTACAGCACCCTCACACTTCCTCCTCTGCTGAGGGAAAAGGGGATTTTAATCCATCCTGTTGCCATGCTGACAATCCTTGATGAGTTCCTTGGGGACTCACAGGCTTTCCTCTTTCCTATGATTCTTTTCTTTCGGATGGAGGAAGGGAGGGCAACGATTTTGGGAGAAAATTAAGTTTGTCGACAGCCACACAGCCAAAACAAATGTATGCAGCGATCCTGTCAGAGTTTCACACGTTTTCCTCCAGACTTTACTGGGGTTGGCTGCTGACACTGTCAGTCCTGTGTGATGTGGCTTTCTGCTGTTTCTGGGGCTGCGGTTTCAGCTGCTGCTGGTGCCTCTGATGATGAGATTGTTGCTGCTGCTGTTGTTGCTGCTGTTGTTGCCGTTGCTGCTGCTGCTGCTGTTGTTGTTGCTGCTGTTGTGGTTGCTGTTGGTGCGTTGCCTGGGTGAAGGTGCCCTGTTGTTGGAGAGGGAAAGCCGCCTGGAGAATTAGCTGGGTAGACTGGTTACTGTGGAGAAGACGAGTGCCCTGAAAGGAAAACAGTGCAGGAATATTATTACTACATAAATAAAACATATGAATAACTAGATAATTTGTCAAGATGTCCAGTTTAATAAATGATGTTTGCTGTCCTCTACTGATACCTGTAGGAATTGCTGTTGTTGCTGCTGCCCCTGCTGGCCGCTCTGAGCCACTACAGCTGTCTGGTTCTGGCCATCAGGCTGGCCTTGGGGTGGTTGGGCTGCTTGCAAAGTCAAGGTCTGGGTTTGCCCTCCCTGCTGAATTGACACAGGAGTTAACAGAGAACAGCACAGAAGGGGGACACAAAATTTAGACTTGATTTCTAAGAATTCTCTAAACAAAAAGGGAGCTACTGTATACACCAATGTTACAACAATGCAGTTGTTTTCCTGACAAAAACATCTTCTGGTGTCTGTCAGTCAACTTTAGGCTTCATGGACCTTTTTGCTAAATTTGAGTCACATTTGTTTTTCATTTTAACCTTTCTGTGACTGCTTTCAGACCTTGACTTTAAAAATGTATTGCTGTTTTCTTTTGTCTTCTTTTCATAGCTAAATATCAGCACCAAATACAAAAAATGGTTCTTTCAAGACCTAAAAACGGGGGATTTGTGTAGTAAAAAAGCCGATTTTCCCCGACAATGCCATGCTCATTATTCCATTTTATTTAACACTTTCACACTATAAGCACACTCTGTCAGCAGTGAGCAGCTGGCTGGTTATGTGCCTCACACATGGTCGCTTAGATCGACTCAAGTGTGTTGGTTTTTATTTCTGATCTTAGATACAGTTTCATTAGTTGCTATACGACTCATACGGCTATGTATTTACCTGCTGACCACCGAAGGGGTTGTACGCAGTGACCACCTGTCCCATGAACATGGAGGTGGGCACCATGACGGCTCCGCATGCCATCGGAGCCGTCACAAGCTTAGTCACCAGCTGCTGCCCTGCTGGGAACCTGGAGAGAGTGAAAAGGAGAAAGGGGAAAAGAAACAGAAGGAATAAATACTTAATATATCATATTAGATATCCACTATTCAGATGTTCCTAAACAGCGAGGTTTCATTCAGAAATTCTGTTCACCAAGGAGCAGTATTTCTCCATGTATCAGTTTACGTTGTCTGCCTACCGGATCTGTCGGTCCTGGGTGAATGTGGCCACGGCGGTGCCTTGCTGTGTGTTGTTCTGTGGCAGGGTGGTGCTGATCTGCAGCACGTTAGGCTGCCCTGGCTGGGAAATCATCATGGTGTTGTATAGAGGAGCGGATACAGAACCCTGGTTCTGGGGCTGAGCCTGTGGCTGAGGTTGCTGGGGTTGCTGGGGTTGCTGGGGTTGACGTTGGGGCTGGAGAGTGGCAAGGAGGGAGAGACATGGAACTTAGTTTTAAAGAAATTGATGTCATGTGTATTTTGTTGAACCAGATGAATACAAGTTAAAAACCAAAAATGACCATACTTTTTATCAAATTAATATTAATATTAAAACTTTATAAAACACCTGGATCCCAATATACTTAATGAACAATATTTTCACAATTATCAAAAACTACACAAATTGCACTAACATCCTTTTGGCCTGAAATAGTTCAGAATGTTAAGTGTTATGTGTTTTGGTTTATGAATAGTAGCAGTAGGAACAGTGCGAGTTCTTTGATAACTTGTTTTTGCCCATTATTTCCCCTGCCAAAGTTCTCACCCCTTGCTATCTCCAATTTGAAGAGTGTCCAATTATCATTTACCAGATCTCAATCCCTCAAATATCCAGAAAAATCTGAAATAAATTCAAAGTTGAAGCTCTAGCAGATAAGGTAGGTGGGGCTAGCAGATTGCAATGAGGGCTCGAAGTCTTGCTAAAGGTTATAGTGTGTGTGCTTTTGATTCATGAAAATACATACATGAAGTGGTCTGTGTTGCCTCTGTTACCGTGGCTGTTTTTTCTCTGGACTGTTGATCGATCTAAAAGTTGTCATGCAATAATGGAGCATGGAAGATGTCTATAACCATTTACCCTGAAAACAGTACTCAACACTCCGCTGTTACCAATACTATTATGTGTAATCTCTCACATGTTCGAACACAAACAACACGCCCTGTGGCTCTTCCTGCCGACTCAATGGGATGTGAGCATTACAACTTCAAACAACAATACTGTGTTTGTGAAATCTTTCACATATGTGTGGCCACATGTGACCGATGGTGTCAAAAGTTCACACAAGATTACATGATCACAAGACCCAACCTGCGGGAGCTGTACGTTCGTCGCTCCACCCTGCTGCTGCAGCAACATCTGTTGGTGTTAAAACAGTAAATGTCAGGCCTCAGTTGTTCACACGGCATGCAATTATTTTTGTATATTTCTTCATCCAGTTTAAACGTGTCATTAAATTAATAATAGAAAAGCATAATTTACTCAAGGTTATTTTTTTTGGTCATGGTACATATTCAGGCAGTTAAATTACTGTTTCCTCTGAATAGCGTAAAAAATAATAAATAATGCATGATTCTAGTCCTGATCTAGGTCAGGCAGAGCCGGGTAGAACACAGCAGACAAAGACAAGCACAGCACACCTACTGAACTTTTCAAAAAAGAGGACAGGTTGCATGCTAGTTTTTTCAAATAAGCGATATTCCGAATTTCGGAAAACATCAGGGGAGAAACCTGAATGCTACTGCTAGGCTCTTCATTGTTTTCATATGAAAGGGACTTTTTTTTAAAAAAGGTAAGTGTGCAGTTATTCCTAGTGAGTGAAAAGACACCTTTTCAGTGAACGGAGGTAGCTCTCTGGTTTAATGTTTGAATGATATTGTTTTCTTTTGCTGCAAAAGGTCAGGTGCCGTGTACATACTTTTATATTCTTTTGTGCATTTCTATCAATCAGTTTTTGAGGAAGTAAGAGACAAGAGAAAAATAAAATGAAATCACCAGGTGGTGAAGAGTTGGTGCACTGCATAATATATATCCAATATGAGACAATATGCTATAAACTGAATCTAATAAATATATAATGAGCCAACACCCTACATGCAACATTTTACACATTAAAATCCTTGGTCCTACCTGTATGCCCTGTCCCTGGACTCTCTGCAGTTGCTCTTGGATGTGTCTCAGCTCATCCTGCTGTCGCTGGATGTTGGCCTGGATCATTCTAGTCCTCTGTTCCAGCTGATCCTTTAGATGCTGCATGGCATTCACCTGCGCGGAGAACTCCATCACCGGCTGTGGGTGGAGACAGAAACAGAATGGTTCACCTACTTCAGCAGTACTGACTAATGTTCAAGCAAACCGTGGCAAAATAACTGGCATCTCCATAGTAAGGCTGCAGCTAATGATTAGCTTTATTTTTATTCAGTTTGAATTCAATTCATTTTCTCTACAAATTGATTCATATGAAGTACTACAAAAACAAGCAGTTTGTAGCATTTTCAACCACCATTCTCACCTGTACGTTTGTCTGTAGCTGCTGTGGTTGTTGTTGTTGTTGTTGTTGTTGCTGCGGTTGCTGTTGTTGTTGTTGTTGCTGCTGCTGCTGTTGTTGCTGCTGCTGCTGTTGTTGCTGTTGTTGCTGTTGTTGTTGTTGTTGTTGCTGTTGTTGCTGCTGCTGCTGCTGCTGCTGCTGCTGTTGTTGTTGTTGTTGTTGGTGTTGTTGGTGTTGCTGGGTGATCATACTGGGGGTCACACTCTGGTTTGTGGTCTGAGAGCTCATAGACTGTAAACATACACATAATCAAGAGAATCATGACAACTGGAGTGTACGGATTTGTGGTATTACATTTTCTTAACCACAATGTGTTATGAACCAGCATTAACTAAATAAATTGCCACCTCGATTTGTGTTGCTCGTGGTAAAAAAACAAAAAACAAATGTCAAAACAGAAAGTCAATCAAGTCTCACCTGACTGCTGATGGATGAGCGACGCTGTGATGTCATCTCCATGGTGGAGGCCAGTGACTGCCGAGGAGGCGTGGCCGTGTCTATGTGTATCTTGGAGGCCGTTGCTGCAGATACAGAATAATTGATGAGCAGGAGAGACGATGATGGATCACCTTACCACAGAGCCTTGTGAACCAATGCGTCATCGACTCATCTTTAAAGTTTTATGCCAGGCTATCAGTGATTAATATAATGACTGTGCATGTGAATGTGTTTGTGTGTGTCCTTACAAGTGCAAGTGTTGTCAGAGACATGCGATGAGGACTTGCGGGAACTCCGTGAGGAGGTTGAGGGTGTTCTGCTGCGGTCAAATCGTTCCAGAGCCTCCTTGAGGCTGGACGTGTTCAGCTGTGACTCGGAGCCAGAGTCCTGACTCTGAAAACAAATGAGCAGAGGAAAAATACACTTTACAGGCGATCCTTTAAAAAGGGTAGAAGGCAGGTGAAAGTGAAAGGACTGAGCAATACAATAATAAAGTTTGAACCAACAGAAATATATAGTTAATACATTACTTGTGCTTTATTTACAATACAACTGATACATAGCAATTCTAAGCTACAAGATGGATAACCCATAAGAGACATATTTTTACTTTTTTTAACTTAATCAATGTGACATCAACAACCATACTCGTAGAGTTGTATGAATTCCATCAAAAGTTTGATTCATGGTACATTTGTTGTTCTTATCTTGATGTAATCACTGACTGAAAGGATTTAGATAAGATCAGAGAACAACGGTCAAATTATCAGAGATTTGTAGTGGGAGAAATTTAAGTAGACAGTAGCAACTCATTGACAGAAATTACTGAATACATTCTGACAAAACAGGCTTTAGACTTCCTGATGTATGAGACATATTTTAATGCATTTAATAAAATGATTGCTCCTAATGAGGCCAAATGTATCATTTCATGTATTGAATGAATTGGCAAAATTTCAGTCAATCAATTAATCCAAGTACAGTTACATGCAATGGTTCTCAATCTTGGGTCAATGATGACCAGGACAAAAGCACCAAGTGAAGCTAAGCTGATCAAATCAATACGATTTATATGCGGAAAACAAACAAACGAGATTTTGCTGATGCCATCATGCTGACCTTAATATCAGTATATACAACTTGGACCTGTTTTTTTATAAGCTGCTTCCCCTATCATTGTTAATAATTAATAAATACTGTGGGATGTGGGGCATTAACTACTTTCTGCTTCTGAGGAACCATGGCACAACTGATATTTAAGTTTGTGTGTCAGTCGGGCTTCAACAACAACAACAACAACAACAACAATCTACAGATTCACGCCAGAAATGTTTTTACAGTTTCTTCTCCATAATTGGCATATAGTGATTCCTCTGTGATTCTCATCATGGGGATTGTGCATTTATGAAAACAGAGGAGTATAGACCATTTCTACAAGTAATGACTTACCTTATCTGCAGTAACTTCTGGATTAGACTCTTCAATGCCAAGCTCTCTGCGCTGCTCTGCCCTCACCTCTGCATAACTACATTTAGACAAAACAAGGGACACTTTAGGAACAACTAGTGAAAAAGCCAGAAGATGGAGGCTGTGGGGACAATTTCTAAATGCTGTACCATTAGTAGCGATATCATAGGTATACAACAAGCCCGTTTTTAATCACAGAGTCTTAATAATAGTCTGAAGAAGGGAAGAGGGAAGTTGAGTGAGAGTTCAGCTTCAGTACCTGACTACCGTGTGTGTGCAAACAATAAACTCCGGCCGAGAGTTCCACTGGTGATAGGTGATGTAGTAGTGCGTCTGAAGCCAGATCCACTGTTGACCTTTAGTCAGGAAACGGTAGTAACAAGACTTTCCTTTACCGTACTGCATCACTGAACAGGAGAGAGACAGACACGGAGAAGACATGTTAGAAATTTTTTTTTTTTTTTTTTAAACGCTTTTACAAAAATATCTTAACTTTAAGAGTATAAATCTGAGCCCTCACAGTGTTCGTGACACTTTGCCAGTGTCTCCAGGTCATCCACATGGTAATAGTCGTACCCTGATGTTCCCAGCACCTCGAAAGGCAGGTAACCTATGATTGGTGGAGCTCTGGAAAACAGAAATGGCCTCCATATAAATCACACTAACACATACAAAAAGAAAGTAGGTCTTTGTGTCTTGTGCTCAAGTGACAACAAAAAGAAAATGGTGAAAACCTGGTGCAATTTCTTATATCTCAAAGAAATACTATATGAATGTGAAGTATTTGTAACTACTCTGAATGGCCAACAACGATGCAGATTATGTCTTGATGCAGAAAAGTCAACAGTCGATTATTTGAAACCCAATTATCCAGATCATGATGGCCTGTAAGGCTGCTTTCTGGGTTTTGTTGAGGATGGCTGAGCAAAGATAATGGAAGTGAATTGGTTTTTAACTGTTTTACATTTAATTCTGGATTATTACAAATATAATTTCATTATATTTTAAAAGCAGCAAGTACTCACACATTTTAAAAAAAATTGTGTAAAGAAATAAAAAAATGTTATGCATCAAGATTTATTTTCAACTGTTTTATAATTTTATGTTTACCTATGGTCTAAAAAGAGAAACTTCCATTCTAGACTGTGCCTAGAGGTGAATTCTTCATTGGGCTCTTCCACTGTACACATCTCCTATGAACATAAAAAGAAAAAGAAAATATATTAGATAAAATGTTTGATTAATGACAGAGTGTGATTTTACTTTCATGTTTAATTGTGAGTGTGCATCTGTGTACAACAATACCTTAATAAATTGAGGTTTGGCCAGCCGAACGGTGGCTACAAAGCAAACCTGGTCATCAAACGCAGGTTGTAGTGAACGCTGTAACACCCCTGCTAGACCATTCCTCGTTGTGTTGGGAACTACACAACACAGAGCAGAGTTCGTCATTGAAAAGCTTGTTTACTCTGTGAGTCAAGGAGTTTATATTGTGGCTCTGTAGGTAGGGCGTGTCATCACTACTCTGAAGGAGTGTTTATTTGACTGTTGACACACAAAGCATGTACATTATCCAGTTCATACTGGTGCACTTTCCCATGAATATGTAAGCTAGTTGTGTGAAATAGTCAAGAAATTAAAATGTTAACTTTCAAATGATTGTTGCCTCTCTTTATCACTATTAAGCTATACATTCAGGAAGTGTTGTTTAAATAACTAAAATAAATAAACATTGCTATTTTAGTGACATACCATTGTTGAGGGACTTGAAGTTGCCAATGAATTTAACATATTCATAGACAGGGGGTTCTTTGGGGTCAATGGCCCCTCGCAGCATATGGCAGCAAAATTCCATGTGGTTCTTAGCTGGAGACGAAGGGAAGGGAAAAACAAGTTAGGTCAAAAGTCAAAGTCAAGTCAACATGGGTCATGTTTCATGGAGGTGGAAGGAAGTCAAGACAAAACAGTGATAATGATACACAAACAACATGCAAGCCAGTATTTTCAAACTTTTTCTGTTGCTGCATTATACTGTACTAAAAAAATGTTTCGCTATTCCAGTCTAAATAGATAATAAGCTGATCATCAGGACATAAACTAAACCAACAAAATTAGCCACAGAGCTATGAAACCTTAACGCTATCTATTTATTTTCACTGAAATTCATCAGAGGTAAATTCAATATGTTTTATTACAACACATTGGATAAATGTGTTTATAATTGTCAAAAAAAACCAAAATAAGTAATTTTCTTTGCATATTAAGGCTCAGAAACACATTCATATAAATAGAAAAATTAGATAACAGCTGAATGTACAGAAGTAAATGTTAAATTGAATGATATCCCCATTTAACCACAAGTACACAATATGATATTGGTGTAATATGACTCTTGTGTTACTGACTCTTCAAGAAATCTGTGCTAAGGCTCTCTGGGTCAGTGGGGTGCGTGGACAGAGCCTTGTACACCTCGGAGTGTTCCCCAATTGGCAGGAAGTTCAACATATTCTGGTCCACCAAGTCCGTCTGTGGAAACACACACACGCACAAATCAGAAGAATGGCCAAACCCTTTTTTCTGCACACAAAGGTCATCACAACATACTTGATCTGAACTACAGATGCACAAAAAAACCCAGCTAAAACTTGTTCTACAATACAGTAGATGACTAACACATACCAGGGGAAAGACCGAACCAATGTCACTCACCGGTAAGTGTTCTAGCAGAGAGGTGACACTCTCAGAGACGTAGAGAATGTTCCCATCGGTCATTATTGCTATAAAGAACCCATCCAGAGCCTGAAAAGCAAGAAAAAAAATCAAGTAAATATCTGTCACAATTATACACGTTTAAATTTTAGAGACAAAATTTCTAATCCAATTAGATTTGTTGAGGTGAATTTTGAATTAATCTTGACCCTGGTCATGAAAAATCTACCATAAGTGTAAAAAGACACACGTGCTTTGTCACCTTACAGAAAGATTTACAGTGTAAAATGTGACATGTCTGACCTCCAGCATGAGCTGGGTGAACTCCTCATTGCTAAGAAATGGAGGCTTCCAGTCCTGTCTGATCTCACTCGACTCCGACTGGGCTGCGATCTCTGATGGAGGAAAGAAAAAAGTAAATGGCATTTTTAAAGAAGAACCTGAATTCTTTACGGAAAAAGTCAAGTGAGAGAAACCTAGTGAGGCAACAAGACATGACAGATTCAACATGGAGTCAAAGCAGGCAATAACACAGGACAACATGGTGAAAAAACTAATTGACAGCACAAGGCTCAGAATAAAAACAAGGTAGTTAAACAGAATACGAGATAACGCAGTGCACCATGGAAGTGGCAGCTGACAGTTAATTATCCGGGACAACACTGATAAGAGCTTGGATTAAAAGGCAGAGTAACCCACGCGCAGTAATTAAATGTTTCAGCATAGGAGAATCCCATGATCCATTAAGAATATGAGGGGGAAGAAGGGAGAGAATGTAGGTGTAAAGTAGCTCAATCACAGAAGTATAAATCATCATAAATTAAATCAATAATAATAATTTCAGTCAAAGGTTAAAATTAATTAAATTGTAACAGTTTCCATGTCTCATTAAAGGTGTTATAAAACAGGTACCCTGTTCCTTTTAGCAAACTAAAATAATGAGGGTAAACAAACACTGACAACAGTGTAAACAAGGGTGAATGATAAAACTAAATATAGACATGTGTCCACCATTTGAGGTGGTCAAAACAGGAAGTCAGGTGAGGATTGTAGAGAGCCCTTACCTTTGTGTTTACACAGGAAGTCGATGCTTTTCTGCAGGATGGTGGACTTGTCCATCTTCCTGGTGTTGCCAGGCAACATCGTGCCGAGTTCCTTGATGAGGACATTGAACTGGTCTCTCCGTTTCTTCTCAGACTTGTTACGGGACACACTACAATCAAAACCACAGTCTGAATTAGCTTCTAAATGATCCAACAAACGCAACATTCACTAAAGTCAGTTATGACTCTCAAACGTCGTTCTCTCAAACGCATGCAAACCCATCTTTAAATGTAAATTGAATGTTTGATAATTCAACACGCTCGGGCCTACTCAAGATACAATCCTTCCAATACCACATAATGCTTTATGAAAAGTAAATTAATACAAATTGTATACATATATTACAAGTGGTATCAATGTAGCATCTTTATATCCTGCTTACCGTTTTGCTTTGTCCTTTTCATCTTCTTCCATCAACCCATCGAAGATGCTACAATCATCCCTAAGGAGGAGCGAAAAACATTAACTTTGTGTTTTCCTGTATGTGCACGTTTGTTGGCAGCTTGAAAGCAGATATGTATTGTTTATAATAGTCAATGAAGGATGTTGGCTAATTAGAGGATTCCTACATGCCAGGAGCAGGTTTATTTTTGGGTCACACAAAAAGAGAGACAGAGAAGGAATGTGTTGCGCTTGCCAAGAAGGTTAGGAGTGCATTTGTGTAACAGGGCTTGATCATGCATACGTTTCAGTAAATATGGGTCAGTAAAAATAGGCCTATTTTCATTAGTGCTATTACGGAATGGTCATTGATGATGATGATGATAATAATGATAATAATGATAATAATAATAATAATAATAATAATAATCATAGTGGTAGTAAGAGGAAGAAGACATGACAATGCACACAATGTTTTTCCAAAACCTATATCTCTGAACAGACATATAGTCATGTATAGTTTGTGTGTGTGTGTGTGTGTGTGAGTGTGTGTGCATTGTGGCATACCCTATGCTTGATGTCATGTTGGCTGCTGATCAGGGCTGTGGTTGCAGTGATTTGCTCTTTAGGCGTGAGGTAGGCATTTGGAAGACCACCTGGAGGGACAGAAAAATAATTGGCTATAACTGTATTGGCTTATCATTATTAAGAGCACATTTCAGCACCAAAGATTGATATTAAAATGAAGATTCCCATTCCTAATTAGTTGCTTTCATTTTAACACAATTGTAACTGCATGCATGTGCACGCACAAAAACATCTTGACAAACAGGTTAACTGTCAGGTTTGGAAACCAGCCAAGCTTTATCTAATTATGTGAACTTGACGGTTCCTGTTGATACATGCAATACAAAGTATGTCTGTGTTTGTAATTAGCCAGATATTTGTAATGTTTTTAATCGAAATTATCAGCATTCCCACTGGCTTGTTATGGTGGCTTCTTCAATATACAACTGATGTCAACGTAACTGAATGTGAGCTATAGAACATAGGTCTGAAAAAGACCATATTTGTGGTCAGTAGAACATCATAACATATGTTTCCACACATGCTAGAGGACATACATATGTCTAATTTAAGTGTTATTAGATTGACTCAATCAGAAAGAACAATCTGCAGGTCAAAACTTATCATAAGCTAAATTAAGTGCTTCACATCCGAGCTCTGTGTGTATGCGTGTGTGGTCGTTTCTAACCCCAATGCAGCTTAAGCACGTGGTCAATTGACGTCTTTTCTCAGGGGTCATAGAAGGGACTTGGGGTCAGAGAGGACTCTATGGTCAACTGACGTTGAGGTCATTGGGGTCACGAGGGGGCACCAGACCACGGGAAAGACATGGTGTTCAACCAATCCTACGGGAGAAACAAGAGCAGAAAACTTGGGTCATGTGGGGTCATCAGGACAATTTGGGGGCAGTTTTTAGCCATTTTTCATTTTTACAGCCATTTAGAGTCTTTTTATGAGCTTCTAGGTCCATTTAGACAATAAAACATCTCTGCTGTAACCTCAATTACTGCAAGAAAAACTCAAACATTAATTTTCTTCACATTTTCTGAGAAATCTCTCAACCTACCAATTTTTACTGCTGTTACATATACCATCATATACCGTGTGTTAAAAATTGCTCACTTACATACACAATCAAGTTTATATTTTCATATGTCCGTGTAGCAGGTCACGTTTACTTAAGCTTAAAAGCAGCTTCAGCAACAGACTAATTCAACCCCACTGCCTTAAGGAACAGCACGGGAAATCATTCGTACCTGGTGCCACCAGACTATACAATGCTCACAGAACAAAACACAAAAGACACACATAACTATTGCACTTGATATCATTTCTGTACATAAACCTGCATCTGTACATAAACCTTCACCTTTTTCTCTTGCACCTTATGTTCCCCTCACCTCAACATTTAACTTGATTTACCTCAATATTTGTATTTCATTTCATAACTACTTAAGCATTTTGTTGTTTGTTTGTTATGTACTGAATGTTCCTGCTGCTATGATAACCTAATTTCCTCTCAGGGTTTAATAAAGTTATCTATCTATCTATCTATCTATCTATCTATCTATCTATCTATCTATCTAATCAACCAGTGAAAATCTTTCATTTTTTAACCAATTTTAGTGAGTCGATTAGCATATATTCAATTGGACAGTGCTGTGAAAAATTGTATAACTACGTTCAATTTTACAAGTGTGTTGATTGCAAACAACTTATTAATAAATCTAAATATGAATTAAGACAGCTGAAAGGTCTGGGAAACCAAGATATTATACCACAAAGTCTTTTCAGTCCAAATAAGATACATCAGTGCAGCAAGGACAACCTGGACTAAATCAATTATTATGCATACATTATCAGTGCTACAGAAACTCTTTTGGAGCACAGTGACCCAGTTATGGAAAAAGTGGCGATTAAGTATTTTTTTTAAACTTACTTTCTGGAATGTGTCTTTGCAGGCAAAATGAACCGTTTCAGAGCCAAACCTTCCAGGCACTGAGAAAATGTGCACGTGAGAGCCACACCTCACCTGCAACACAAATAACCCACACTCATTTACAAATGCACCATGGGCCCTGTGTGCACTATTTAGCACGCATGCAAATTGTAGAGATCCAATAGGAAACTAATGTGTTGGTTGGTGCAAGTTAAAAACAGGAAATAAGGGCTTCAATTAATAATAGTTTGGTCAATAAATACTTAAATAAATCTTCAATTTGCTTGTTTTGTCCAAATCCACAATCCAAAACCTACAGATAATAAATACTACTGTCAGTTTAGGCCTGCATCTGGAAATTTTTTTCATCCCCAATTAATGTTTTGCAATTTAACAATCAATCATTTATTCTAAATGCCAGAAAATTCAATGTCAGAAAATAGTGTAAAATGGCTGTCAGAATTTCTTGAAGCTCAAGATGATGTCTAGGGTCCAAAAGACAGTCAGTTTGTAATTACATAAATTAATCAAAATACAATTAAAATCACACTGTGGCTAATTGCAATATCCAAAATTGCAAGAAGCTGCATTTACTTGATTAAGGTATCAGCACTGACAAAACAGCATTATAGTGAAGTTCTATAGAGACAGCTTACAAATCTTGTTATCCAGATGTAAGAAAAACATTTTTTGGCCCTATCGTGCAGCCCTTATTTTTTTTCTATCATCTATTCATCAACCAATTACTTTCTCAATCAAGCATTTGGGCAATAAAATCATCTGAAAATAGACACATTTTCCCATCGCCTAAGATGACATCTTCAGAATGCTTGTTTTGTCCAAACAGTCCAAATACTCTTATTACTCTCACATGAGATTTATTAAAGCAGCACATTTTCACAAATGACAAACTCAATATAGATAATTTTCACTGATTTATCTGTTGATTATTTTCTTGATTAATCAATTAGTCTTAAAAAGTTGCTCAGACCGATTAATTGATCATCAAAACAGCTGGCGATGAATTTCATAGATGACAACTAATCCATCAATCAGGGCAGCCCTAGAGGGGAGGCATTTTTCTTTAAAAAAAATAATTTGTTGATCAATCTGGTAACAATCTTAGGTGAACAGTTTAACTATGAATTCAACCAACGCCAATCGCACAATGGCCCACGTAGTATCCCTAAAAACCCAATGTAACAGGATGTTCAGTAAAATATGACAGTATACAGGAAGGTCACTGGGTACAAGGAAAACCTCTGGATAACATTATCACCGAACGAGGATATCTTACTCTACTCTACTACTCTGCATTTTGTTAAACCATCGTCAGGACCCCATAGTTATCCTGGGTCTATACTTGGAAAAGCACTGGCCTGATCTACAGTCTTGTATTCCTGATGGCTCGTAAGTGAAGCCTCGTTTCAGAGCTTCTTCAATGGTCGATTCTGCCCACTGTAACTACACCATTGCAAATGAATCAACACCGATATGAGCAATATGGGCCGGCGGAGCCAATACAATACATTCGACCTAAATATTCATGAGCTATCAGATAGGCTCAGTAACATTTTAATATACCTTTTAGTGCCACAGGTGTTCGTTATACAACCGTAGGAGAGCAACCCATATAGCTAGCTAGCAGGCTAACTAAGCTTGCTACCGAAAACTGGCCGTTTAACCCAGATTTAATGCCGTTACTGTCCTCGTTTCCTCCCGCTACACTCGCCAACACCGAGTGACACACTTATGGCAGGTAGAGCATTTCGCGGTTTGTGAGCCAAACAGGAGAAATATCAGCCTCTATCACGGAAAGCTGGCGACGAGCCTCAAGCTGTCACGCAACAACTGACATTGAAGACAAAATAATCCCTAAAAATGTTACCGTTGGTGTTCAAACACCGCGAGAAAGCAGAGCCTTTAACATCCGCGCGGGGCTCGAGCCTGGCGAAATCCCAAAGAAACACAAATGTCGGTCGCGGAGAAATGTCTTAAAACCAGCGACGGTGGAAACATTTTCGCGGCAGATGTATGTACACATACACACACAGACACATACACATACACACCGTGAGGGTGAGAGAGAGAGAGAGAGAGTCCCCGGGGCGCACACATACACACACACTGACAGGGATACGCGCGCACGCTCGCCCACTCGTACACATAGACACAGGCTGCTCTGAATGTGGGTCACTGGGCCTTGCTCTCCCTCAAGCGTGCGGAAACAGTCCCGAAGCCTCCTCTGCAGTCCGACCGCTTCCGCACGCTAAAAAAAAACAAAAACACCGTATAACGACCGAAAGGGCCGTGCTATTTCACTACCCACGACCACTACGGATTCGGATATGCATTAAATAATCCTTACCTTTCCGAATAATCGACAGTAGCCCCCGTGTTTTGCGTACTTGAACGTTGCATCGAGGTGGTGGGGGCCAGGAGGGCTGGGGAGAAAAACAGGAGGCCTACTTCATATTACGACGTACAGTCATGCGCAATGGAGGCAGTGGGGCGCACTATTTTGCAAGTACAGTAGCAGCGGAAAAAAAATGAGTGGATCGCAGAGTGATCTTCAGAGGGGAGATGACTCCGCGGGTTTTTTGTGGCTTTTCCAGACGGACCGGTCCACTGACTGTCGGTGTCACCTGGTGTTTAATACGATCGAGAATTAAAATAAAAAATGACAAGGTAGCATAGCCGCGTCTCGACTTGCAAAATAATGGATACTATGCCGGATATCCATTTAAATAGTATTTTTCATTTATGTCTTGGCTTATTATTTTGGGTCGAAATGTTAAAAGGCAAACTAGCGAAACGTTGTCAGCATTATATTCATTTGCATTGTTGACATCACCATATTGTTTTCGGGAGAACACAGTTTAGGTTGCGGTGAATGGACTGTGAATGTGACATTGGACGGCCGCCAGGACGGTGCAGAGCAGGGTAGGGATGGCCCTGCCTGATGGTAGGGGGTTTCCCCTTTTATCGACATCCAATCAGAAGCTTTACAGGCCGTGACGTTGTACCTATACAAAGTCGAGGTTCCCCTACACTCGCAATATGGTGAATTTTGACATTATAAACATTTTTTTTTTATGAGGCACGATGCGGGATTAAATGTTTTATAAAGATTGTTGTCAACATACTTTCATTGGCGTAATATTCAAACAGTCTCTCAAATGAGATAAAGAAATGCAGCAAATCTTCACACGAAATTCCATCTAGGGAATTTTCGCTGATTGATCTGTTTTTATTATTTTCTTCATCTATTGATTAGACTTAAATAGTTGCTCAAACCGATGAATCGATCAAAACAGCTGGCGACGAATTTAATGATGACAAACTAATCACGGCAGCCCTTTAGTGGATGCATTTCTCTTTAGACATGTGTTGATTAATCTGGTAACCTCTGGATGACATTATCACCAAGCTAGGATATCTTATTCTAATAAATTATGTGGAGAACATTGTGAGATTTACGCATTTTGTCAAACCATCTTCAGGACCACATAGTGATCCTGGGTCTTTACTTGGGGAAGCACTGGCCTGATCTGCAGTCTTGTATTCCTGATGGACGCCAAATCTTTCCTACCTGGTGCCATCAGACTTCATAACGCTCGCTCCGAAACACACACAAAATTTTAAATTATTATCACTGTAAATAAAACTTATTCTCTTGCACCTTAAGTTCCACTTACCTTTACTCCACGATACCTCAGCATTTTATTTTATATTATTTACCTCAATATTTTATTGTAAATCATAACTACTTAAGCATTTTAATGTATATAGTACTTTATTGTTTCTTATTGTTTCTATATTTGCCCTTATATTTTGATTGTATTTGTGCTATGATGACCTAATTTCCCCTCTGTGATTAATAAAGCTATCAATCTATCTATCTATCTATCTATCTATCTATCTATCTATCTATCTATCTATCTATCTATCTATCTAATAAATCAACACTGATATGACCAATATCAGCCAGCGGAGAACATATAGTGCATTAGACTTAAATAGCCACTAGCTATCAGGCTCAGTAACATTTTAACATAAAATCCTCCTGACATACACATCATATACTATAATATAATTAATGTGTTAATGCTCCAAACAAAGTTGACAACCCTGTTCAAAGTATATATGACATTCATAAGTAAGTTACCATTAGAGGAAAGACTACAGGCTGCAGTAATATTCACTTGTACCACATTGTTCATTTTCTGTGTGGACAAGAGAGCTTTATGTTATCGGGAATCACATAAATCATATTTATATATTTGAGGAGAAAATAAACAAGCTACTGTCTAAGTGTTGCCGAGTTACAGCCCTCCAGTTAGAACTACACCACTGTTAATAATATCAAAGCGAACAATGCAACCTTAATTTACAAGCACCTATACCTTTATTCAAATCATTCACGATTATAAATATGCTGATCATAGATAACTACGTGTTGTGCCTTCTTAAGTCCATAAAAATAAAACACAACAATAACTTGATGGTCATCAAAGTCAAAAGTCAAAGTTTTATTGCAGTCCAATATCACAAAGCAAGCCTCAAAGGGATTTAAATATATTAAAAGCAGCAAATAGACAATATCAGGCAAGACACACAAAAAACATGAGAAAGCATTGATATTATATTAAATAATGTTGTAATATCTATATAAAATGAAAAGCATAAGCTATAGCTCTGCCATCTTATATTAGTGCAGCACTTGAGATGGCCTGATGCTCTTTCTAACAAAGAAAGACAACTAAAAGTATTGGCCTGAATGATATGCAAAAAATATCACCGTGCTAACATTTTGACAGGTATTTTAATATGAGTCAATTTTTTGCATCTTATTTTCCCTGAAACAAAACATAGAAAGGATGATAATGTGATGTTGCTAGGATCAACCACGTTCCCCAAAACATCTGGAGATTATCATTTATAGGCTTTGGCATCTCTGTAGCACCACAATACCTTTTCATGGTCTGTTGTGACACATTTGAACTTGAACACACAAAACCGAAGCTCCTGTGATTTGGATGTTGCATCTGGCTATACTGCTATTTCGATAATATTCTGATTGATTGTTCAGTTCTACAACATAATATTATTATGTCCAGCAAAATGCATACGCAAGTCATATAATAAATAATAATAGTATTAGTATTAGTAATAGTATTTTGAAACATGATATTAGTGCCATATTTCTTATAAGCTTTGTTTCCTGTGTGAAACCCAGTCAGCTCATTTTGTGTCATGTCTTATAAAAATGGCTGCTGGAATTTAAGCATGACTCATTGCCAAATTACATGCAATAGTCCTACAAAGATGGGGTGAAGGTCTATTTCCCATGATAAACTCTCGGCTGCACGAAGCATGACTGTCTTCACCTTCATTCTCTACCGTCAAAGCCAGTCAAAAGCTACGCAATGCGAATCAAACAGATTGCATGATAAGCCAAAATATAACCAAAACATAACCAAAACTACAATTCTAGCAATAAAAACATATTCACAATGGCATTGCAATGCAAGCAAGCAGTGCTTCCTTATGTGATACATCAGTTATGTTCGATGCGTTACAAAATCAGTGTAACTTTTGGCAAAGACAAAAAAAACAACAACACAGCTTTTCAAATCCAAAGTAGCCAATTAACAGCCTTCCTGTTTTAACACTCCTTATTCCAGCCTTGGACATTTTTTTTTATCACGAGCTCCGTTCTAGTTAGCTGAATATATAGCAGTAGTAACCTCATTAATTCTTGTTTGGACTCATTATACCTCTGCACCGTCTTAGAGTTTCTCTCTGCGTCTGATTTCTTCCTTCAGCCTCCTTCCTCTCTGTGAACTCCACATGCCCCCGCAGTTTTCCTCCATTTCTCCATCATCGTTGTCAGGTCTCTCTCGCTTTTTCCGGATTAACCGCTATCTGCTTCTAAAGGATTCTCCCGCCTTTTTCCTATCCATTATTTTCTCCCCCTTCTAATCTTTCCTTCGCTCAGCAGTCCTTTCTGCATAATCTGCGTTACTCACTCCTTAATTCATCTCCACACACTGGTCCTTTTTCACTTGGCGCCCTCTCTTCACATCTCCTGTTGGTTTGTTCCTGCCTTTTGCTTTTCTTCTTCCTTTGCTTCCTCTGCTTTTTTCCGTTGTTGATCATCTGCATCCTTTATGTCTTACCTCCTCTCCTGTTTCTCGATAACGTCTCAACACTTCTATAAGACATTTCTTCTCACATCTTCGTATTTTTCTCCCCCAACTTCATCAGTCGTTCCAGTATTATATAGTTATTCTCCTCATCCTCGCTGCAAGGTGGCCTGACTTTATTCCTGAACTCTGTACAACTCCTCTTAATCCTCTTTAATCATGCATCCCTCTCTTTT
This sequence comes from Diplodus sargus, assembly GCA_903131615.1. Lineage (NCBI taxonomy): Eukaryota > Metazoa > Chordata > Actinopteri > Spariformes > Sparidae > Diplodus > Diplodus sargus. Next base: position 2,657,082 of record CAEMYA010000032.1, read on the forward strand.
CAAACTCCTCCCATCTTGTCTTATAACAGTATTATAGTTGCTATTATGTGTGTGTATCCTATGGGCTGTCAGAGCTGCTCTCCTGCATGTTTCCACAGACTGTAAAGTCAGGCATAACCGTTATGCTCACATCAATCATCACAAGAATATTTTCTTACAAATACAGATGACATGAAATAGGAAGTCAATTACAGCCTTTTTTTTTTTTGCATCCCACCACTTATTACAAAAAAGCTACTCTCATGTGCCAGTGTTGGGATTCCTCCACTTAATGTACAAATGATTCCTTTCAACGCACACGACGGACAATTCTGGGGTTAAAGTGTATGATAAGTAAGTACAACCAAACCTCATATGTTATTAATGAGATTCAACACTTGTATATTTCCTTCCCTCTCTACTTCCTGCCCACCCACTCGTCTTTCCATCTCAGATGCAAAGAGCCTTTCAAGTGAACACCCACAGAAACCATCATCAACAACAACAACAACAACAACTACAAAGCACTTAGCTGTGGAAAGACCCATCTTTGTTTTCATAAATGTGACAAATCCAATGGAGCCACACTTTTTCCTGCAAACAAATCAGATCAGAGCAGTGGTCTCGTTAATTCTGGGCCGCTTTGCTCACAGAAAAAAAGTCCTCCCTCGCCTCTGACCTGCCTCAGAGATATAATATAATGTTCTTTATGCTTTCTCGGCACATCTACAGCAAATTGTCTTCTGGAGTCACGATCGCTAAAGAAGTGTAGCATCCATTTATGTGCTTGTAAAATCCCTCTATTTAAGTGCTTCACCCCGCTCGTACCTGTTCTCAGAGATTGAATTATTACAGGGTAATGGAAATCTTGCAGAGTGCTGTGGGACATCCTTTTCCCTCACAACAACCGTTTAATCACAGTCAGGGCACTGTGCCACATTATATATCAACTTCTATATGTGAGTGAGTGGAGACAGAAAGACCATGGAAAGAAAGAACAAAGAGAGTCAATGTGAGGGGAACATATGACCATATACAGGACAACTGTATGTGTAAATGCTTTGAGTCAGACCCACTCCACTGAAGTAAACAGAAATTAATGAGTGAAATCCATATTTGCAGGAAACCTGGGCATCATAATGGATCTTAATTGAAGCAATAAAAAGAGTGAAATGATGAAGACATTGGCCTTTAATTGCCCCTCTCCAACTAAATCCCTCCAGAGCAGGTTGGTATGATGACAGTACTTTAATGAAGGATTACCAGTGATCATCAAACATTGCTGCTGCAGAAGGGAGTGTGTGTTTGTGTGTGTGGTACAGTAAGGGCTCATTTCACGACAACCACATATTTTATGCGGTCTGACCAGTGGAAACATCAGCACGTCCCTCCCCGCCTCTGCCAGGTCTCAGTGCTGTCCAGTGTCAGATCCCAATTACCTTTTTTTTCTCACCTCTTTCTCTCCTGGTCCAGGGATGTCGTCTCTTCTGAGGGAGGAGATGCAGAGAGTTTTATTCCGACCTGGAAAACAGAGACTGGTGGAGTTTATCGAGATCGAAGAGCCGACGCATGGAAGACATTTTCTCTGCGCCTCAGGTAAACAGCTGTTTTGTTGATTTGTTTTGTTGCAGTTATTTCATAAGCTTTTTGTATATTTAATCAAATTAAGGCAGTTTTTTAGGGATTCACATCTATTTTCTATGTAACATTTCTAAGCTTTATAAAGCATTTTTTATTTATTTTGGATGTACAGAATCTGAATATGCCCCTGTACTGTTGTATGTAGCTGGCCGTGTAAAATCTATGAGGCTTGAAATTAGTAAATTTTCACTGCAGATGAAATGCCTGTCGACCTTACTCGGGGGGAAAAAAACGCTTTTGTTACTTCCCTTTTTCTGCAGTTGCGAAAAACGTGGTGCAGCTGAGTATAGTTCGATGTCAGATATCTCAGACAACCTTAAAGTCTGGATCCAAGAAGTCTCACACCAAACGCTCATGCATACAGGAGTGCTACAGGAGGGCGGAGGTCTGGTCCCTGCAGGACCTGACTCTTATTGACGGACGGGACCCTGATGTGGTAATTAACCAGATCTTGTTGCAATTTCCATGGCTTATTTTTTCATAATTCCCAAGTGTTTTCTATTCATAGAAAACATGAACAATGGCTTATCGGTAAATAGCATAAGATATTAAAATCTGATCCTTTCTAATGGCTGATATGGGTTCTCTGTCACACCTTTACTGTGTATAATTCTCAAAGCTTTGAATTAATGTAATTTACTTCAAAGTATAATTTCACATTGTAAATTGTGCATTAATTTTTTCATACATGTTACTCTCATAAAAAAGGAATATCAGCGGTCGGTCTAACCAATATAAAACCAAATAAATGAAATGTAGGAGGATAAAAATAGAGTTACAACTAAGCCTATACCTACAGCACTGTGCATATTTGTCATGTACAACCACCTCAATTACCTATTTTAATAATATGACAATCTGGGTTATGACCAATAAAAAAGAATCATTAATTTAGGAGGGTCCATACAACTTTTAAACAAAGCTTTCAACCAAAATACAGCTTTCTCAGTTGCAGATCAACCACTGAGATGCAAGCCACTCTTAAAAGTTGTAGCAGATATTTTGTGTGCTGGAGAAATTAATTCACATTTTTCATCGACAGTATCATTCCACATTTGTGCTTTTATCTTCCGTAAACCCGTTGGCTTCCATACATCTTGATCCCTCTGATTTGGAATTAATTCTAATAAATTGAGTGGACATTGTGTAGAATGGGATATCTTTTTTTTTCCCCCTTCATATAAGTAATGCTATCTCTGTTTCCTCTGGCTCCAGGATGACCCCTGCTTCCTGCTGCACTTTGACAAGGTGCGTACAGTGAAGGCCGTCAGCTGCTCAGCCAAATACGCCTTTGTGCGTGCCCTGGTTGCTCTCAGCGATCAGCACTGTCAGAGGTCACTGAACCTGCAGAACTTTGACTGGGCCTACATCAAGCCCACTTCTTTCTACTCCAACAGAGGAGACTGTGTAGTTCTGTCACAGATATGCTTCTATGCACTCAATTTAGTGTGTCTGTCCATGTGTCCCGTGCCCCTGGATGCATAATGGTATGACACAGCGATTGTGTCTAAGTGTGTTTGTGTGTGTCAATTTAGGTGTGTGTATTTATAAAACTGTTGTGCGTCAGAGATGCGGAAGTGAATGTAAGCTTGTGGCTTCCTTTACACTTATAAGGCTTTGATGAGTCACACACCATGAAAACGTCTTTTGCATTAATACTCCGCTGAATGTATCTGAAATAAAACAACTACACATTTCTTGCCTTTCTCTGCCTTCAGTCTTCTCAAAGGTAGAATTATCATGTGGTGTTAATCAAGTCATATACTTTGTAAAATAATGTAGATTATTCCCTAGGAGCTTTTCTGTTGTCCTCTCGGCTTATCAATGGTAGTATGAGCCTTCAGTGTGGACCCCAACCGTACTAGAGAGCAGGAGAGATTCAGGATTCACATAATACAATTATATTAACACACAGAGTAAATTTTATGGGCTGATTTCAACATATGTTGAACTCAATATATTAAAGGAGCACTGTTCAGTTTCAGGGAATACATTTTAATCAGAAAAGAAAGATGCCTTTTTGTGCCTAAACAAACTAAACAAACAAAGTCTCTTAATTGTTGTGGCATACTAAAAAAATTGACCTTAAAGGACAATTTCAAACCGTTTTACTTGATTTATATGTGGCGGGCCCTGCCACCTGTCTAGCTTCAAACAGTGTTCTGGGGACCTTATTTTCCCTCTGAGAACAGCTTGTTTATTAAGTTATGGAAAAAATAAATATCTCTGAGTTTGTTTTTATTGCCTCATTAACACCAGAATCATTAAAATTCTTAGGTTTGAATTTCTTCTCTAAAACTGCATGGTGCCCCTTCGGTGATCTTGAAGCAACAAGATTTCTATTTCTTGCTTCAATGCGGAAGTTTGAAAACTGAAGGCCCATCAATGCATTCAGGCCTTCATACTGACAACATACAACTAAAAATAGTAAGGTTATTTTTGTATCTGGTCAACTTTAAAGGAGCACATTAGAAAGTTAATACATATTAATGCTTGGCTCTTAATGATGAGTACGGTTTCATATTAAGTTATTAATTATTCAACATGATTCAACAGAATCAACACCACTAAAAATAGGTCGATAAGTAGGATACGGTACATCCTACTGTCATTAAAACAGGTGCATCAGCGAACTGCAAATCTTACCCATCGCTGATGAGAAACAGTGTTTCTGTATCCTTCCTAAATTTACCCACAGTTGACTTTATTTTCTTCTACTTGTGGTTCACCTTTTTTCCTGCGGGTGGCGCCAAAATATGGGCACAAGCAAGCCAGGGTCCTTTAGTAGCCTTAAAATGTGCCTGCCTCAAATACATGAACATAAACCTAAACGTTTCTCAAATTACGTTCTTTGCATTTATGCTTGATATTTCAAATAATTGAATGTTTTTCATTCATACATATACTATGTAGTATACTAATAACTGTGCATCTGTCGTGTTAATATATTTAAAATTGGTTCGTCCTGTCCCCGGCACGGAGCGGACAGCTAAGCGGCTCCACACCTGCCGCCAAAATTCAAGTTAGAAGAGAGGAGAGCGAGTTTACCAGTTTTCCGTTGTAAACACTGGGCTGCAGCGCTCCGCTTTCTCAGTCACCGGTTCCGATTTAAACAGCAGAAATCTTGCCTCCGGAATCTGCCGAGAGAGGACAGCCCAAAGATGCACATCAAGTCGATCATTGTTGAAGGATTCAAATCCTACGCACAGAGGACGGAGATCAACGGCTTCGACCCGCTGTTCAACGCCATCACAGGACTGAACGGCAGCGGCAAGTCCAATATTTTGGACTCGATATGTTTCCTTTTGGGCATTTCCAACCTCAGCCATGTAAGTATTGTAATCGCAATAAGGTGATTAAGCTGTAAAATGAAAGTTGCCCAGTTGCTGGCTTCAAATTGATGAGTTTGTAAAGTTTAGAGTAGTATTTTTTTTCCCCCATGGTTAACCTAGCTAACATCACAACGTTAGCTAGGGAGCACCATAACACTTTATTAGCTAACGTGACTAATTCCCAACAGCACTAAGTTGTTTGTCTTCATTTCGTTTTCACTTGAAAGGTGCGAGCCTCCAACCTCCAGGATTTGGTTTACAAAAATGGCCAGGGTGGCATCACCAAAGCCACGGTGTCTATTACCTTTGACAACTCCAACAAAAGCCAGAGTCCTCTGGGTTTCGAAACCCACGATGAGATCACCGTCACCAGACAGGTTGGCAGAGAAGTCGTCATTTTATAAGGCTCTAATCGTTTTGTGTACGAGGTTATTTGTGCAAAGCTAATACTAAAACTGTTATTATTGCTTTTCTGTAAGGTGGTAATTGGTGGCAGGAACAAGTACCTCATCAATGGAGTCAATGCCAACAACACCAGGGTGCAGGACTTGTTCTGCTCTGTTGGCCTCAACGTCAACAACCCACACTTTCTCATCATGCAGGTCGGTCTTGTGTCTGCAGCAGTGTGTATGGTTGTGGTTTTGTCCTTTTGGCAGTATTTTGAATCATGTGACGTTTCTAACATTTTAGGGGAGGATCACCAAAGTTCTCAACATGAAGCCACCTGAGGTAAGACACACACGCACTGTCGTACATCTCGCCGTCAGTACTTTTTCATGCAGCATTTTCCAGCCTTTGTAGGTCTCGCGGTGACCACGTCTTTAATCTCCAGATCCTTGCCATGATTGAGGAGGCAGCGGGAACCAGGATGTATGAGTGTAAAAAACTCAGCGCTCAGAAAACCATTGAGAAGAAGGAGGCCAAGCTGAAGGAGATTCAGACAGTATGTTAGACATCTTAACTCATTTTTGACAAATATGTCTATTCTACAGTGGGGAGATCTCATAAATGCCATCACAGCTAATGTTGAAATGTTTAATTGTTTTTCTTTGTTTTCTTTTCCAGATTTTGGATGAGGAAATTACTCCCACCATGCAAAAACTACAAGAGGTGCGGTCACCGCTAAATCAAAGCTTCACAAATTTCCTGCTGTGACTTAAACATGATGGCAAGAATGATCCAGCTTCCATTTCATACATACTTTCTTTAATCATTGACTGCCTTTCTTTGCAGGAACGATCATCATACTTGGAGTACCAAAAGCTGATGCGAGAGATCCAGCACTTATCACGGCTGTACGTGGCCTGGCTGTTTGTGTGCGCAGAGGAGACCAAGGCGAAGTCGGCAGAGAATCTGAAGGTGATGCAGGATAACATCACCAAGATGCAAGCCAGCATGGCCGAGAATGAGAGCAAAGTTCAGGAGCTCTCAGCCCAGATTCAGGAGCTTCAGAGGAAAAAAGACCAGGTATGCTGAAAGACGGAGGAGATATAAGATTCTGGTGCTGTTCAAACTGTATTGGAGACTTTTTCTCTCAGAATTTGCGAGCTCTTATGTAATGGTTTGCATTTTTATTTACTAACCTTTTAATGCTTTTACAAATATTTTCTGGAAACACAATTTGCTGCTATTCTTGAATGAAATGGATGATGTATTTGTAGCCTTGTTTTCCCTTATTCATTTACATTTGATGTGTTTTTTGTTTTTTTCAAACTAAAAACAAAAAATAGGAATCTTGAGTCACATTGTGTTGTCCTTCACATTTATCTGTTTATCTGTAGGAGGTTAACGGAGTATTAAAATCCCTGGAGGAAACTCTCGCTGATGTGCAACGCGTGGACGCTAAAGCTCAGAGTGCGCTAGACCTGAAAAAACAGAATCTCAAGGATGAAACCAAGAAAAGAAAGGAGCTTGTCAAGAGTATGGAGGAGGTGATGGGACAATACATTTACTTAACATGCATGTATACAAACCGTAATCATGTCAAAGCATTTTACAAAACATAGATTTGTTCTCCTGCATCCTTAGGACAAGAAAATGCTTGTGGTGAAAGAAAAGGAGGTTTCTAAGTTGACTGAGCAGCTTCAGGCTCTTCAGGACGAAGGACAGAAGGACAGCGTAGCCCTCGAGGCAGCCGAGCAACATTTTAAGGCTGTGTCGGCAGGCCTTTCCACCAATGAGGATGGAGAGGAGGCCACGCTGGCTGGACAGATGATGACCTGCAAGAATGACATGAGCAAGGCAGACACTGAGGCCAAGCAGGTGAGGAAATGTCCTGAATATATCTGCTGCTGATGCAGGTCAGATTGACCGTTTATATTCAGTAGTAAATCAAAGATGGGTCATCTGTCTTGTCTCTGTCCTCTCGTCTGTCCAGGCCCAGATGACCCTGAAGCATGCCCAGGCCGAGCTCAAGACGAAACAGGCTGAGGTGAAAAAAATGGACGGTGGCTATAAAAAGGACCAGGACACCCTGCAGGTTGTCAAAAGCAACAAAGAGAAACTGGAGGCTGAGCTGGCTAAACTCAACTATGAAGGTGCGGCTGCAGCCAGTCGCTTGTACTCATAGAGACAGCCTTCCCCAATGTCATATATATTTTGTAATAACGTTCGGGTTCTGCGTGTGGCTGTCTGTCTGCAGATGGGAAAGAGGAGAGTCTGCTGGACAGAAGACGGCAGCTGTCTAGAGAGGTCGCTAAGCTTAAAGAGACCTATGAGAGACTCGTGTCTCGTTTCCCCAACTTGCGCTTCGATTACAAGTAAGGATTTGCCAAATTGAGTTGTTCATCTCCTTTTTTTTTACTAAATTTTTTTTTATTTTAAATGGATATGTTCCCCCGTGTTTAAAAAACAAAAACAAATGTGTCCACATGACCAGTATCCCTGTACACACAAGATTGTAAAAAACTATTCTTGACCTCAAACAAACAAGAATGCTGGACCCGTAGGTCCTATCCAATCGTTTTTCCTTAGGCCCTGAGAAGAGTTTCAGCAACATTTACAAAGTGTTTTTGTGTTTTCTGCTGCCTTCACAGGGACCCAGAGAGAGGATGGGACCGTAGCAAAGTGAAGGGGCTGCTAGCTAACCTCATCACAGTCCAAGATGTCTCCTACGCAACAGGACTGGAGGTCGTTGCAGGAGGACGGCTCTATAACATTGTCGTTGACACAGAGGTAGGTGTGCTAGCGGGCACTGTCCATGTAATCTTAGTGCAATTCATGTTAAGGTGTTTTAATGTTCTTATTTTATTAGCAGGCCAGTGAGACGGTGTTAATTGAGAAGTTGATGTGATTTTTTATTTTTTTTTTTTTTGTCTTTGAACAGGTAACTGGTAAAAAACTGTTGGAGAAGGGAGAGCTGCAGCGGAGGTACACCATCATTCCCCTGAACAAGATCTCTGCCAAGACACTCAACGATAGAGTGGTCAGCGCTGCCAAGAGCCTGGTGAGAGATCTCAGTACTAGCCCATTTTAGAAAATTAAATTCTTGTTCTTTTGATTTGAAACACAAAGCATTCTCGTTGACTCTCCATATCTTGCTCACCTTGTTCGTTCTCCCTCGTCTGTCAGGTTGGAGAGGACAATGTCCATACGGCTCTGTCCCTGGTAGGCTATGAATCTGACCTGCGGAAGGCCATGGAGTACGTCTTTGGCTCCACACTGGTGTGTGATACCCTGGATAACGCCAAAAAAGTGGCTTTTGACAAGCAGGTGATGACTAAGACCGTCACTCTTGGAGGGGACATCTTCGACCCACAGGGAACTCTAAGTGGAGGTGAGAACATCTACAAGATTGTGTTTATTATGTATCGGCTTTCGCTTGCATGAATAAATTGATCATTCTGACACACAGGCATTTAAAAACTGTCATTCAATTCCTGCTTCTTCTCTCCCAGGTGCTCGCTCCCAGTCAGCATCAGTTCTGACCAGCCTGCAGGAGGTGAAGGATGTTCGGGACAACTTGAATGAAAAGGAGGCCCAGCTGCAGGATACTGAACGACAACTGGCCGGCCTTAAAGGAACCGCAGAGAAGTATGCAGACAAACATACTAGTGTAAAACTTTACAAGTGTAATACTAGTATTAGAATTAGAATCTTAATTGTGGTATAAGAACAGTATAATCTATTTTTTAAGTCATCTTGCAACTTGATGCTTTGACATATTTTCCGTTTTTTATTTACAAAATAAATTCCATCACTGTCATCAGCAACTCAATGTCGCAACTTGCTCTCATATCTTCTCTGTATATTTTAGCTTTCACTTTTCTCATGTTTGTTCAGCCTATATATAACCTATACCAATATTTGAACATTCTCTCCCTCAGGTACCGCCAGCTGAAGCAACAGTACGAGCTGAAGGTGGAGGAAGAACAGATTCTGCAGGCCAAGCTGCAGCAGAGCTCCTTCCACCAGCAGCAAGAGGAGCTGGAGAGGCTGCGCAAGGCTATTGGTCAGAACGCAATTAACAATAACCAAATCACGCAGATAGAAAATTGCAGTGAAAACAACACATCGATCTTGCTTTAATCATTTTGCTAACTTAGCTGTGTGTGATGTGTTTGCTCAACCAGAGGAGAGTGAGGAGACCCTGCGCGTCACCAAGGATGTGCAGAAACGGGCCGAGGAAAAGTACAAAGTGCTGGAGAACAAGATGAAGAACGCTGAGGCAGAGAGGGAGAAGGAGCTGAAAGCTGCCCAGCAGAAACTCAATGCAGCCAAGGCCAAAGCTGATGCCTTCAATAAGAAGCTGAAGCAGAAGCAGCAGGTACACCAGCAGAGACATTCATATAATAGTTTGTCTTTCTCTCTCAAGAGTAAGCCGTTATCTGTTGATGCTTCTGGTGGATTGATCAAATGCGCTTCCTCTCGTTTCTGCACGTGTGCGTAGGAGTCCGACGCCGTGGCCCTGGAGCTGGAGGAGCTTCAGAGGGAGCAGACTGGTTATGAGCAGCAGATCCAGGCTGTGGACGAAGCCATGACGGCCATCCAGGAGCAGACAGACAACATGGCTTGCACTGTGTCACAGAACAAGGTGTGTTTTGTTGTTGCTGTTAAAGTTCGTACTTCTGAGGACAACTCTCCCTAAAAAGTTTAGGCATAGATGATTAGTGGATTAAAGTTTGGGGGAATGGCTGGTTTATATTTAAGTCGATTTTTATAGTCAGTCACAATTAACTGTCGTGTACTCCCTGCTTTTACTCTTCCACCATAACTCATTTTCATTCTGGCCTTTCTTTGCAGGAGGCCGTGCGTAAAGCTCAGGAGGAGCTTGCCAAACAGAAAGAAGTGATCATGGCTCAGGACAAAGAGCTCAAGGTGGATACAATTTAGCCTTTCAATACTTTGTTTTTCGACTTCTTTTTGAGAGGATTAGCTTCTGGACTAGCACTGACTAATTTTACAGCCTCAAACTATTTGTTGATCATTTATATGCAATTGAATGTTCCAGGGGAAAAGCACAGAGGCCAATAAAATAAGGGAGCAGAACAACGAGGTCCAGCTGAAGATCAAGGAACTGGAGCATAACATTAGCAAGCACCGCAAGGACAGCCAGGATGCTGCCGATAAGGTACACACACTTGTGCATCAGTCAGTTCTGTACTATAATAGTAATATATTTCCATTACCTCTGAAAGTTGCATCTTATATAGTATGAACATCTAAACATCCATCCACCTGTCTCCTCCTTGTCCTGCTGTCTTCTGTCTTCCCCCCCAGGTGTCTCGGATGCTGGAGGAACACGACTGGATCCACACGGAGCGTCAGTTCTTCGGCCAGCCCAACACTTCTTACGACTTTAAGACAAACAACCCCCGTGAGGCTGGTCAGCGGCTGAAGAAGCTGGAGGAGACCACCACCAAGCTGGAGAGGAACGTCAACAAGAGGGCCATGAACATGCTGAACGAGGCAGAGGAGAGGGTGAGGGCAGAGACACAGAGAGGGTCTGGGAGAGTGTTCGGTTACAGTGTCTACAGCTATCTCACACAGTTGTCTTCTGTCCTGCAGTACAATGACCTGATGAAGAAGAAGAGGATCGTGGAGAACGACAAAGCAAAAATCTTGCAGACCATTGAGGAGCTGGACCAAAAGAAGAACGAGGCCCTCAACCTGGCGTGGCAAAAGGTCTGTATAATTGCAGCAATTCTTTGGGGGGGTTTTTTTGGTCTAGATTTTCATTTGTCGCTTTTATGCAACATTGGGCAACATAATTATGTATACTGAGAAATAGAATATATACACAGTTGCCAGTTTATTATGTGCACCTTAATGAATGAAGCCTAATACAACAGTCCTGCAATAAAGGTGTAACTTGTGTTTCTATTATTTTGTCCACCCCATTTATATTAATTAGGCAAGACTAACAGGTGTTCGTCTAGCCAAATATTCCACTTGATGCTTTCCTATACATTTGCAGTAAAAATAAAAGTCTTTGTGTCAAAATTTTGAACAACCACTGATGGAATTAATTAGTTTTGAGGCATTTAATGCGAGTATTTGCATCACTACTTTAATACAACTGTATACTTCTCCTCTGCTACATTTTGGAGGCAAGTATTGTACTGCTAACTCCATTACAATTTTTTTTTTTTAAATAAATGTAGTTACTTTCTATTCAGTGTTTCTTGGCCATTACTCACGACATGTCATCAATCAGATGGTGTTGTGGGTAGGACACTGAGTGAGACCGCAGAGTGGGTGGCTGTGGCTGCAATCAAAGTAACACATTTTAATGTGTTTTATCATCAATTGAGCAACACATCTGAAACAAATATAATTCACTGATTCAGATAATAAGAAAAATGAGTATAAGGTCTGATAATTATCAGTTTATCGCTACTTTAAATCAGTTTGAAGCTTATTTTCTCACTTTAAAGAACCAAATTTAGACTTCATCTGTAGTTTCAACTTTTCTTGAAGCTGTATTTCATTCTTCTACAGGTAAACAAGGACTTTGGCTCCATTTTCTCCACCCTGCTGCCAGGGGCCACTGCTAAGCTGGCTCCTCCACAGGGCGGTGGCGTC